>CM062296.1:226892167-227378946 GCA_031216915.1 Pictodentalium vernedei
AATCATGGGATATTTTGGTGTTGATGGGTGGCCTTCCGCTGGAATGAAGAAGATTGACGCCTCAACCCCCCCAATCGGACCACATTTAGGGGTCCTACTAAGGCCCCAAAATGGGCCAGTTACAAATATAATCAAAGCAGGTTGAAATCACAGGATATTTTGGTGTTGATGGGTGGCCCCCGAGTAATAAAGAAGATTGATGCCTCAAACCCCCAAACGGACCACATTTAGGAGCCCTACTAAGGCCCCAAAAAGGGCTAGTTACAAAATATCACCAAGGCAGGAAATATTTTGGTGTTGGTGGGTGGCCCCGGAGGAATAAAGAAGATTGACACCTCAGCCGCCCCAATCGGACCTCGTTTAGGGGCCCTGCTAAGGCCCAAAAAGGGGCCAGTTACAAAATATTACCAAAACAAGTTAAAATCACGGGATATTTTGGTGTTGACGGAATAAAGAAGATTGACGCCTGAACCGCCCCAAATGGACCACACTGAAGGGCCCTACTAAGGCCCCCAAAATGGCCAGTTACAAAATATCATCAAAGCAAGTTACAATCACGAGATATTTTGGTGTTGTTGGGTGACCCCCAAGGAATAAAGAAGATTGACACCTCAACAACCCCAATCGGACCACATTTAGGGGACCTACTAAGGCCCCAAAAAGGGCCAGTTACAAAATATCATCAAAGCAGGTCAAAATCACGGGATATTTTGGTGTTGATGGGTGGCCCCCGAGGAATAAAGAAGATTGACACCTCAACCGCCCCAATCGGACCACATTTAGGGGCCCTACAAAGGCCCCCAAAATGGCCAGTTACAAAATATCACCAAAGCAGGTTAAAATCAAGGGATATTTTGGTATTGCTGGTTGGCCCCCGAGGAATAAAAAAGATTGACGCCTCAGCCGCCCTCATCGGACCACATTTAGGGGCCGGACTAAGGCCCCAAAAAGGGCCAGTTACAAAATATCATCAAAGCAAGTTAAAATCATGAGGTATTTCGGTGTTGATGTATGGCCCCCGAGGTATAAAGAAGATTGACACCTCAACTGCCCCAATCGGACCACATTTAGGGGCCCTACAAAGGCCCCAAATAGGGTCAGTTACAAAATATCATCAAAGCAAGTTAAAATCACAAGATATTTTGGTGTTGATGGGTGGCCCCCGGAAATAAAGAAGATTGACACCTCAACTGCCCCAATTGAACCACATTTAGGGGCCATACTAAGGCCCCAAAATGTGCCAGTTACAAAATATCATGAAAACAAGTTAAAATCACGGGATATTTGGGTGTTGATGGGTGGCCCATGAAGAATAAAGAAAATTGACACCTCAACTGCCCCAATTGGACCACATTTAGGACCAAACTAAAGCCCCAAAAAGGGCCAGTTACAAAATATCACCAAAGCAGGTTAAAATCACGGGATATTTTGGTGTTGATGGGCGCCCCCCCCCCCCCCCCAGGAATAAAGAAGATTGACACCTCAATCGCCCCAATCGGACCACATTTAGGGGCCCTACTAAGGCCCCAAAAAGTGCCAGTTACAAAATATCACCAAAACAAATTAAAATCACGGGATATTTTGGTGTTGATGGGTGGCCCCCGAGGAATAAACAAGATTGACGCCTCAACCGCCCCAATCGGACCACATTTAGGGGCCCTACTAAGGCCCCAAAAAGGGCCAGTTACAAAAATATCACCAAAGCAAGTTAAAATCACTGGATATTTTGATGTTGATGGGTGGCCCCCGAAGAATAAAGAAGATTGACACCTCACCCGCCCCAATTGGACCACATTTAGGGGCCCTAGTAAAGCCCCAAAAAGGGCCAGTTTCAAATTATCACCAAAGCAGGATAAAATCACGGGATATTTTGGTGTTGATGGGTGGCCCCGAGGAATAAAGACGATTGATACCTCATTTGCCCCAATCGGACCACATTTAGGGCCCTACTAAGGTCCAAAAAAGGGCCAGTTATAAAAATATCACCAAAACAAGTTAAAATCGAGGGATATTTTGGTGTTGGTGGGTGGCCCTCGAGGAATGCAGAACATTGATGCCTGAAACGCCGCAATCGGACCAGATTTATGGGCCCTACTAAGGCCCCCAAAAAGGGCCAGTTACAAAATATCATCAAAGCAAGTTAAAATCACGGTATATTTTGGTGTTGATGGGTGGCCCCCGAGGAATAAAGAAGATTGACTCCTCAATCGCCCCAATCGGACCACATTTAGGGGCTCCTACTATGGCCCCAGTAAGGGCCAGTTACAAAATATCACCAAAACAGGTTAAAATCACGGGATATTTTTGGTGTTGATGGGTGGCCTTCCGGTGGAATGAAGAAGATTGATGCCTCAACCCCCCAATCGGACCACATTTAGGGGGCCCTACTAAGGCCCCAAAATGGGCCAGTTACAAATATAATCAAAGCAGGTTAAAATCACAGGATATTTTGGTGTTGATGGGTGGCCCCCGAGGAATAAAGAAGATTGACACCTCAGCCGCCCCAATCGGACCTCGTTTAGGGGCCCTGCTAAGGCCCAAAAAGGGCCAGTCACAAAATACTACCAAAACAGGTTAAGATCACGGGATATTTTGATGTTGACGGAATAAAGAAGATTGACACCTCACCCGCCCCAATTGGACCACATTTAGGGGCCCTAGTAAAGCCCCAAAAAGGGCCAGTTTCAAATTATCACCAAAGCAGGATAAAATCACGGGATATTTTGGTGTTGATGGGTGGCCCCGAGGAATAAAGACGATTGATACCTCATTCGCCCCAATCGGACCACATTTAGGGCCCTACTAAGGTCCAAAAAAGGGCCAGTTATAAAATATCACCAAAACAAGTTAAAATCGAGGGATATTTTGGTGTTGGTGGGTGGCCCTCGAGGAATGCAGAACATTGATGCCTGAAACGCCGCAATCGGACCAGATTTATGGGCCCTACTAAGGCCCCAAAAAGGGCCAGTTACAAAATATCATCAAAGCAAGTTAAAATCACGGTATATTTTGGTGTTGATGGGTGGCCCCCGAGGAATAAAGAAGATTGACTCCTCAATCGCCCCAATCGGACCACATTTAGGGGCCCTACTATGGCCCCAGTAAGGGCCAATTACAAAATATCACCAAAACAGGTTAAAATCACGGGATATTTTGGTGTTGATGGGTGGCCTTCCGGTGGAATGAAGAAGATTGATGCCTCAACCCCCCAATCGGACCACATTTAGGGGCCCTACTAAGGCCCCAAAATGGGCCAGTTACAAATATAATCAAAGCAGGTTAAAATCACAGGATATTTTGGTGTTGATGGGTGGCCCCCGAGGAATAAAGAAGATTGACACCTCAGCCGCCCCAATCGGACCTCGTTTAGGGGCCCTGCTAAGGCCCAAAAAGGGCCAGTCACAAAATACTACCAAAACAGGGTTAAGATCACGGGATATTTTGATGTTGACGGAATAAAGAAGATTGACGCCTCAACCGCCCCAAACGGACCACATTGAAGGGCCCTACTAAGGCCCCAAAAAGGGCCAGTTACAAAATATCACCAAAGCAGGTTAAAAATCACGAGATATTTTGGTGTTGATGGTTGACCCCCGAGGAATAAACAAGATTGACACCTCAACAGCCCCAATCGGACCACATTTAGGGGACCTACTAAGGCCCCAAAAAGGGCCAGTTACAAAATATCATCAAAGCAGGTCAAAATCACGGGATATTTTGGTGTTGATGGGTGGCCCCCGAGGAATAAAGAAGATTGACACCTCAACCTCCCCAATCGGACCACATTTAGGGGCCCTACTAAGGCCCCCCAAAATGGCCAGTTACAAAATATCACCAAAGCAGGTTAAAATCACGGGATATTTTGGAGTTGATGGGTGGCCCCTGGGAACTAAAGATGATTGACACCTCAACTGCCCCAAACGGACCACATTGAAGGGCCCTACTAAGGCCCCAAAAAGGGGCCAGTTACAAAATATCATCAAAGCAAGTTACAATCATGAGATATTTTGGTGTTGATGGTTGACCCCCGAGGAATAAACAAGATTGACACCTCAACAGCCCCAATCGGACCACATTTAGGGGACCTACTAAGGTCCCAAAAAGGGCCAGTTACAAAATATCATCAAAGCAGGTCAAAATCACGGGATATTTTGGTGTTGATGGGTGGCCCCAGAGGAATAAAGAAGATTGACACCTCAACCTCCCCAATCGGACCACATTTAGGGGCCCTACTAAGGCCCCCAAAATGGCCAGTTACAAAATATCACCAAAGCAGGTTAAAATCACGGGATATTTTGGTGTTGATGGGTGGCCCCCCGGGAAATAAAGAAGATTGACACCTCAACCACCCCAATTGGACCACATTTAGGGGCCCTACTAAGGCCCCAAAATGTGCCAGTCACAAAATATCATGAAAACAAGTTAAAATCACGGGATATTTGGGTGTTGATGGGTGGCCCATGAAGAATAAAGAAGATTGACACCTCAACTGCCCCAATTGGACCACATTTAGGACCCAACTAAAACCCCAAAAAGGGCCAGTTACAAAATATCACCAAAGCAGGTTAAAATCACGGGATATTTTGGTGTTGATGGGCGCCCCCCCCCCCAGGAATAAAGAAGATTGACACCTCAATCGCCCCAATCGGACCACATTTAGGGGCCCTACTAAGGCCCCAAAAAGTGCCAGTTACAAAATATCACCAAAACAAATTAAAATCACGGGATATTTTGGTGTTGATGGGTGGCCCCCGAGGAATAAAGAAGATTGACACCTCACCCGCCCCAATCG
This sequence comes from Pictodentalium vernedei, assembly GCA_031216915.1. Classification (NCBI taxonomy): domain Eukaryota; kingdom Metazoa; phylum Mollusca; class Scaphopoda; order Dentaliida; family Dentaliidae; genus Pictodentalium; species Pictodentalium vernedei. The sequence goes on from CM062296.1 coordinate 226,896,960, forward strand.
GACCACATTTAGGGGCCCTAGTAAAGCCCCAAAAAAGGGCCAGTTTCAAAATTATCACCAAAGCAGGATAAAATCACGGGATATTTTGGTGTTGATGGGTGGCCCCGAGGAATAAAGATGATTGATACCTCATTCGCCCCAATCGGACCACATTTAGGGCCCTACTAAGGTCCAAAAAAGGGCCAGTTATAAAATATCACCAAAACAAGTTAAAATCACGGGATATTTTGGTGTTGGTGGGTGGCCCTCGAGGAATGCAGAACATTGATGCCTGAAACGCCGCAATCGGACCAGATTTATGGGCCCTACTAAGGCCCCAAAATGGGCCAGTTACAAAATATCATCAAAGCAGGTTAAAATCACGGTATATTTTGGTGTTGATGGGTGGCCCCCGAGGAATAAAGAAGATTGACTCATCAATCGCCCCAATCGGACCACATTTAGGGGCCCTACTATGGCCCCAGTAAGGGCCAGTTACAAAATATCACCAAAACAGGTTAAAATCACGGGATATTTTGGTGTTGATGGGTGGACTTCTGGTGGAATGAAGAAGATTGATGCCTCAACCCCCCAATCGGACCACATTTAGGGGCCCTACTAAGGCCCCAAAATGGGCCAGTTACAAATATAATCAAAGCAGGTTAAAATCACAGGATATTTTGGTGTTGATGGGTGGCCCCCGAGGAATAAAGAAGATTGACACCTCAGCCGCCCCAATCGGACCTCGTTTAGGGGCCCTGCTAAGGCCCAAAAAGGGCCAGTCACAAAATATTACCAAAACAGGTTAAGATCACGGGATATTTTGATGTTGACGGAATAAAGAAGATTGACGCCTCAACCGCCCCAAACGGACCACATTGAAGGGCCCTACTAAGGCCTCAAAAAGGGCCAGTTACAAAATATCACCAAAGCAGGTTAAAATCACGAGATATTTTGGTGTTGATGGTTGACCCCCGAGGAATAAACAAGAATGACACCTCAACAGCCCCAATCGGACCACATTTAGGGGACCTACTAAGGCCCCAAAAAGGGCCAGTTACAAAATATCATCAAAGCAGGTCAAAATCACGGGATATTTTGGTGTTGATGGGTGGCCCCCGAGGAATAAAGAAGATTGACACCTCAACCTCCCCAATCGGACCACATTTAGGGGCCCTACTAAGGCCCCCAAAATGGCCAGTTACAAAATATCACCAAAGCAGGTTAAAATCACGGGATATTTTGGAGTTGATGGGTGGCCCCTGGGAACTAAAGATGATTGACACCTCAACTGCCCCAAACGGACCACATTGAAGGGCCCTACTAAGGCCCCAAAAAGGGCCAGTTACAAAATATCATCAAAGCAAGTTACAATCACGAGATATTTTGGTGTTGATGGTTGACCCCCGAGGAATAAACAAGATTGACACCTCAACAGCCCCAATCGGACCACATTTAGGGGACCTACTAAGGTCCCAAAAAGGGCCAGTTACAAAATATCATCAAAGCAGGTCAAAATCACGGGATATTTTGGTGTTGATGGGTGGCCCCAGAGGAATAAAGAAGATTGACACCTCAACCTCCCCAATCGGACCACATTTAGGGGCCCTACTAAGGCCCCCAAAAGGCCAGTTACAAAATATCACCAAAGCAGGTTAAAATCACGGGATATTTTGGTGTTGATGGGTGGCCCCCGGGAAATAAAGAAGATTGACACCTCAACCACCCCAATTGGACCACATTTAGGGGCCCTACTAAGGCCCCAAAATGTGCCAGTTACAAAATATCATGAAAACAAGTTAAAATCACGGGATATTTGGGTGTTGATGGGTGGCCCATGAAGAATAAAGAAGATTGACACCTCAACTGCCCCAATTGGACCACATTTAGGACCCAACTAAAGCCCCAAAAAGGGCCAGTTACAAAATATCACCAAAGCAGGTTAAAATCACGGGATATTTTGGTGTTGATGGGCGCCCCCCCCCCCCCAGGAATAAAGAAGATTGACACCTCAATCGCCCCAATCGGACCACATTTAGGGGCCCTACTAAGGCCCCAAAAAGTGCCAGTTACAAAATATCACCAAAACAAATTAAAATCACGGGATATTTTGGTGTTGATGGGTGGCCCCCGAGGAATAAAGAAGATTGACACCTCACCCGCCCCAATCGGACCACATTTAGGGGCCCTATTAAAGCCCCAAAAAGGGCCAGTTTCAAATTATCACCAAAGCAGGATAAAATCACGGGATATTTTGGTGTTGATGGGTGGCCCCGAGGAATAAAGACGATTGATACCTCATTCGCCCCAATCGGACCACATTTAGGGCCCTACTAAGGTCCAAAAAAGGGCCAGTTATAAAATATCACCAAAACAAGTTAAAATCACGGGATATTTTGGTGTTGGTGGGTGGCCCTCGAGGAATGCAGAACATTGATGCCTGAAACGCCACAATCGGACCAGATTTATGGGCCCTACTAAGGCCCCAAAATGGGCCAGTTACAAAATATCATCAAAGCAGGTTAAAATCACGGTATATTTTGGTGTTGATGGGTGGCCCCCGAGGAATAAAGAAGATTGACTCATCAATCGCCCCAATCGGACCACATTTAGGGGCCCTACTATGGCCCCAGTAAGTGCCAGTTACAAAATATCACCAAAACAGGTTAAAATCACGGGATATTTTGGTGTTGATGGGTGGCCTTCCGGTGGAATGAAGAAGATTGATGCCTCAACCCCCCCAATCAGACCACATTTACGGGCCCTACTAAGGCCACAAAATGGGCCAGTTACAAATATAATCAAAGCAGGTTAAAATCACAGGATATTTTGGTGTTGATGGGTGGCCCCCGAGTAATAAAGAAGATTGACGCCTCAATCCCCCCAATCGGACCACATTTAGGGGCCCTACTAAGGCCCAAAAAAGGGCTAGTTACAAAATATCACCAAAGCAGGGGATATTTTGGTGTTGGTGGGTGGCCCCCGAGGAATAAAGAAGATTGACACCTCAGCCGCCCCAATCGGACCTCGTTTAGGGGCCCTGCTAAGGCCCAAAAAGGGCCAGTCACAAAATATTACCAAAACAGGTTAAGATCATGGGATATTTTGATGTTGACGGAATAAAGAAGATTGACGCCTCAACCGCCCCAAACGGACCACACTGAAGGGCCCTACTAAGGCCCCAGAAAGGGCCAGTTACAAAATATCATCAAAGCAAGTTACAATCACGAGATATTTTGGTGTTGATGGTTGACCCCCGAGGAATAAACAAGATTGACACCTCAACAGCCCCAATCGGACCACATTTAGGGGACCTACTAAGGCCCCAAAAAGGGCCAGTTACAAAATATCATCAAAGCAGGTCAAAATCACGGGATATTTTGGTGTTGATGGGTGGCCCCCGAGGAATAAAGAAGATTGACACCTCAACCTCCCCAATCGGACCACATTTAGGGGCCCTACTAAGGCCCCCAAAATGGCCAGTTACAAAATATCACCAAAGCAGGTTAAAATCACGGGATATTTTGGAGTTGATGGGTGGCCCCCGGGAACTAAAGATGATTGACACCTCAAATGCCCCAATTGGACCACATTTAGGGCCATTCTAAGGCCCCAAAAAAGGGCCAGTTACAAAATATCACCAAAGCAGGTTAAAATCACAGGATATTTTGGTGTTGAATCTCTGTTGATGGGTGGCCCTTTGGAATAAAGAAGATTGACACCTCAACCGTTCCAACTGGACCACTTTTAGGGCCCTCTTTAGGCCCCCAAAAGGGCCAGTTACAAAATATTACCTTAGGAGACAAACATCGCCAGATATTTTGATTTTGGTGTGCTACACGAGAAAAATAAAGAATATTCCATGGAACGCCATCCCCGAATATGAGGTTATGAGGAATGACGAATTGTGGCTCATATGACCCTAAGGATATGTGGAATGGCACGTTGTGCCTCATTGCCCTCGGCTTTTCATATAATGAAAAGGGCATCCTGAAGGCCAGCCAAGTAACAGAAAGAGATTCCACAAGTGTGTCTCTATGCCTCATGGTCCGTAAATACCCCAAACCGGTGCACAATTTACTCATCTTACCCTTACTTCCTTTCCTTCCTGCCTTTAAGTCTTGGCATGCCCAAGGCCCTGCCTGATGTTTGCTTGCTTCTCCAAGCATACGAATACCACTCATTTCCCTTCCACTTTCCTATTCTTTCTAAACTCTGGCATACCAACGGGCCTGTTAGTGTCTGCTTGCTACGTCTTGCTTACCAGCAATACCAATTCCCCCAACTTCCCTATTCTTCCTAAGCCCTGACATGCCAGAGGGCCTCCCTGATGTCTGCTTGCTACGCCATTCATACTAACACCACCCATTCCCTTCTACTTGGTTATTCTTCCTGTAGCCATAACTTCCCCAAGGACCTGCCTGATGCCCGTCTGCTATGCCATGCGTATTAACTCCTGCAATTGAATACTTGGGTAAGAGAGTAGTCAGAACACGCTACAAATGTTGATTATAGTAACAAAACACCGATCTTACTCCAAGTATGAGGCTCTTTTATTCTACCTGAGTACATACCTCCTCAATCGAAAATACCCCTTATGGGTCATATAACACTTCGCGCGACTCTGTTCCGGTAACATAAAGTCGATGTCGATGATTTGGGATAAGTGTCGAGCATATTTTGGTAATTCGCAAGACTCCCGTTGAATCAAACACACCCTTAGAAGAGACCCCGTCCGTTTAGAAGTCGTTGGGTCACATGGTAACAACAAGCTAACATAGAAACCAAGATGGTAGTCTCCAATGTGCATGCTCACTAAAACCACGTACCACGCGGTATGCTGTCACTTCTGCGGTATGATACACCCCCCCCCCCTCCCCGAAGTCCATCAGATGGGGCCCATTTGGCACATTTCATACTATTCAGAATAAATATAACCTGCGGCGAAATGATAATACGCGCACACGAAATAATAATCCGTGCACACGAAATAATAATCCTTGTGCCCGGATTATTATTTTGTATGTACCGAATATCAATTCGCCTTCGCGGATTATTATGTCATGTGCACCGATTATTATTTCGTGCGCACGGATTATTAACTCGTGTGCTCGGATTAATATTTTGTGCGCACGGATTAAAACATAAGGTGTCAGGACCCCCACCCCCGCTGTCTCAAAAGACGGACCTGCTATATATACTTACCACGCATTGGAATCCTGTTCAGTGGCGGAACCAGAATCCTTTATAGGGGAGAATTCCAATGGAGGGGGTAGCGATATGACGTGGGTTTATCTCAAAGGCTGCAGGCTGGGAGGAAAGGGTGTAGTCAGGTGAATCACCCTCTCCCATTTGTGTGATCTGGCAGTGGTAGAGCCAGAGAAGTATCTGCGGGGGGTGGGGGAGGGGTGGAGGCTGCAAGTAGGGGACATTCTCCGTATGGAAGGGTTTCCTGAGTGGAGAAGCCGACATGCCCTCCCCGGGAGGGGGGGGGGAGGGAGTCGCTTCCCAGACAAAAAACAATCACTGTGCATTTAAATCAAGTTTTCTGGTGGCTTTTAGGGTCATTTTTTGGATGACCCACATTTTAGAGACCAGGTTTATAAACGTACATGGCTCATAAGTATCCGAACTTGCAAAATTCCAGTGGATTTATGTTTATCAGCGGAGTTTGTATGTAAATAAAGAAAAGAGAGTTACTGTGTGTATGTGACAGTTTTGGAGAGGGACAAATGAGAGAGAGAGAGGAAGGGGGGGGGGGATGGCAAAGACTGTGTTCGGAGGCAAATGCCCTTTCATGACCTCCTGTAGCGCCGCCACCGGATTCGGGATCTCTCCCCGAATTATAAATTTTTGGAGCTCTGAACGCGACTCTGAAGCCTCCTTAGAGGAGGTGAGGCCATTGGTGGGGGCCGATTATCCTTCCTCGATAAATTTTTCAATTTTAACTGTGAAGCTTTGAGAGCGATTATGTAGCCTAATGCGGGATGGCGAGGTCATCGGTAAGGTCCTGAGTCTCTCTGAAATATTCTGAAATTTCAAAGCTATATCAAAAGTTTTGAAGTTTCCTAATGGAAGGTGGGGGAGGAGGTCGAAATCATATGTGGCAGTTTGTATTTATTATGAGGAGGGGGGTGCAATGTAAATCTATTGGGAGGCGAGCTGTGTGCGTTTTCCCATGCCCCCCACACTGATCCCGACCTCCCCAGGGCTTACCAAAAATATATATAATACCGCCAAGATTAGACATGTAGCGAACAAGCATAGGCATATGTTGCCAGCCCAGCCAACCTTGGATGACGTCCCATCCCAAATTTCCCCGGCATTGTGAAGTACTTTTCGATGGCTGCTTTATAGGCCCTTTTAGACACCTGAATTTTATATCTTCGCTGACATATTTTTGCGCCCCCACGTCTCAACAAGAGATCCCCCCCTCTTCCACCACGCATACATACACCTATTTACTGCCACAGACCCAGAGTGCAGCGATGTGAGGTCTTACGCAGACTTCACTTCGTCCTAACTGGCCTATCGCACGTTAGAAAAGGGGAAGCATGCCTAACAAGGACGGACCTCGGGTCATTAGGTTACCCCTCCTGACTTTCCTTCTTGAAGAGATGAGGAGGCGGCAGCGACCGAGGGCCGAAAGGTCCTAGATAACTTAGGTCCAAACAAGAACAAGTAGACCTAAGAATTGTTACTTCAGCGTTAAGATGATAGGATACCAGTATACCAAGGTCACAGGTTGGATGCCATTTTGACTTAATAACCTATACCATAGTTTTTATATCTTTCATTTCATGCGCACGGATTATTATTTCATGTGCATGGATCAAAGTAGTAGTGCTCGTTCCTTTCGAGCAAGATCTGGTGAACCCCGCTGTGGACCCCGGAAGAGACATCATAGTCACGTGATTGGGTGCGGCCAGTTTGTATTGTCACGTTAACGCGCTTGGCCTGCTATGTTGTGATGTCATCCCCATGGTGAAACGTTGTATCACTGCGCATGCGCAGCGCGTGTTGTTATGATAAAGCGCGTTTCCGTCGACCATTTTGTATACAGGGCGCCGCCATCTTGGTTTCTATGGTAGCACGCGGTTGCTAGGTGACCCAAAGGCATCTAATAAGACGGGGGTATGTTTGGAGGGTACGTTTAATGCAATGGGAGTACAACGAGTTACCCAGATGATCCCGTGAACGACATATTTTCACCGGAAATCACCAAAATGGACCAGAATTATTTTAGAATATTGACCCTATAATAGCACCATGTAGTGTTATAAGATCCATAAAAGGTGTGTTCCTTATCTAGCTCGAAATCCATAAGAATCCTCGTTTAGTACTACATATTTTATACCCTATCTGTTCGTTAACGCGCTTGGTCTGCTATGTTGTGATGTCATCCTCATGATGAAACGTTGTATCACTGCGCATGCGCAGCGCGTGTTGTTATGATAATACGCGTTTCCGTCGTCCATTTTGTATACAGGGCGCCGCCATCTTGGTTTCTATGGTAGCAGGCGGTTGCTAGGTGACCCAAAAGCATCTAATAAGACGGGGGTATGTTTGGAGGGTACTTCTATCTACTCTAGTATACTGATTATCCCTGATTGTCCCTGTCGATTCTTATGCCTGTTCTACCCAGGATATGATGGCATTGTCCGTGTATTCATGGATGTCTCTTGCCTTAGCAGATTATTTGGCTTGTTCTACCCATGATATGACTCTTATCTTCACTAGTTTGCTGGGCTTACCAGTAGACCCCCGTTTTCTTCGTATGAGGCCATGGGGGCTATGAGGGCCATATGGAAATTCCATTACTCTCATCCTCATCTCGGTATTTTGTCACCACGGTCCACAGAATCCCAATTTTGGAATCCCTTTCTAGTATCTGGATGGCCTTCAGAATCCCCTTTTCACCGTATGAGACCATAAGGACTATGAGAAACCATAAGGAAATGCCATTACTCTCATCCTCCTCTCCACATTTGTCACCACAGTTCACAGAATCCCAATTTTGGAATCCCTTTCAATAACTGGATGACCGTCAAAATCCCCTTTTCACCGAATGAGGTCATAAGGGCTATGAGGGCCACAAGGAAATGCCATTGCTCTCATCCTCATCTCGGTATTTGGTCGCCACGGTCCACAGAATTCCAATTTTGGAATCCCTTTCTAGTATCTGGATGGCTTTCAGAATCAGAATCCCCTTTCATCGCATGAGGCCATGAGGGTTATGAGTGCCATAAGGAAATGCCATTACTCTCATCCTCGTCGCGGTATTTGGGTACCCCTTTTCGTCGTATGAGGCCATGAGGGCTATGGAGACCTTATAGCCATCATGTCCCTATGGTGTCATCTCGGTATTTGGGGACCCCCACCGCATGGGCAAACCATTACTGGTACCCCATTATGGAATAGGACTAGCCTTTGGCGCCTCTTTTTCGTCGTATGAGGCCATGAGGGCTATGAGGTCCTCATAGCCCTCATGGCCTCACACGAAGAAACGGGGCGCAGATGGCCCGTCGGGAAAGTGCCAACTGCAGCTATGTCTAGGTCTACCGGTAAGGCAGATAATGGTAGACTAGTGCAAATAATAGTCATATCACGGGTAGAACAAACCAAATAATCTATTAAGGTAAGGGAGAGCCAGGAATACACGGACAATGCCATTATATCATGGGTAGAAAAGGCATAAGAATCTATAGGGACAGTGAGGGATAATCAGTATACTAGAGCAGATAGAAATCATGTAGAACAGATATGTTATAAAATATGTAGCTGTAAACGAGGATTCTTATGGAATTTAAACTAGATAAGGAGCACATCTTTTATAGCTCTTATACCACTACGTGATACTATTAGGGTCATTATTCTAAGAGAATTCGGGTCCGCTTCGGTTATTTCGGGTGAACAGAAGTCGTTCTCAGGTTCATTTGGGTAATTCGTTGTACTCCCATTGAATCGAACGTACCCTCCAAACATACCCCCATCTTATTAGAGCATTTGGGGCCCTAGCGACCACGTGCTACCATAGAAACAAGATGGAGGTGCCCTATATACAAAATGGACGACGGAAACGCATATTACCATAACAACACGCGCTGAACATGCGCAGTGACACCACGCATCACCAGAAAAATGATGTCACAACATGGCCGCTCACGCGGGTTACCATGGCAATACAAGATGGCTGCCCCCAGCCAGGTGACTAAGACGTCACTTCCGGGGTACAGCGTGCGGTCCACCAGATCTTGCTCGAAAGGTACGTGACATACTACTGATCAATAATCCATTTGCACAGCTTATTAATTATATATTATTTCGTGTGCACAGATTATAATTCACGTGAATGATTTATTAATTCGTTCGCATTGATTATTATTTTGTTTGCATGGATTATCATTTCGTGTGCATGGATTATTAATTCATGCACACGGATTATTAATTCAAACACACGGATTATTAATTTGTTTGCCTTCATCATTACTTCATGCACGGATTATTAATCTGTGCGCATGAATTATTAGGTTGCATGCATGGATTATTAATTTACAGGTCCGTTTTGTGAGACAGCGGGGATGGGGGTCCTGACACCTTATGTTTTAATCCGGGCACACAAAATAATAATCCGAGCACACGAATTAATAATCCGTGCGCACGAAATAATAATCGGTGCACACGAAATAATAATCCACGAAGGTGAATTGATAATCTGTACATACAAAATAATAATCCGGGCACAAGGATAATTATTTCGTGTGCATGGATTATTATTTCGTGTGCACGTATTATCATTTCGCCACACGTTATATTTATTCTGAGTAGTATGAAATGTACCAAATGGGTCCGTTTAGAGGACTTTGGGGTGGGGGGGGGCTAGCATGCCGCAGGGGTTACGGCATACCGTGGGGTATTGTGGTTGTCACGTGAGTTGTCATAGAAGCACAGGAGGGCGGGCATGTTGTGTCCTCATCCCGATAGTGATACGTGGTTTTAGTGAGCATGCACATTGGAGACTACCATCTTGGTTTCTATGTTAGCATGTTGTTGCCATGTGACCCAGTGGCCTCTAAACGGACGGGGTCTGTTTTAAGGGTGTGTTCGATTCAACGGAAGTCTTGCGAATTACCAAATAAGCTCGACACTTACCCCAAATCACCGACATTCACCTTATGTTACCGAAACAGATTCGCATGAAGTGTTATATGACCCATAAATAGTATTTTCGATTGATGAGGGATGTACTCCGGTAGAACTTCAGAGCCTCATACTTGGAGTAAGATCGGTGTTCTGTTACTATAATTAACTTTTGTGGCGTGTTCTGACCACTCTCTGACCCAAGTATTCAACTGCATGGCATAGCAGACGGGCATCAGGCAGGTTCTTGGGCAAGTTATGGCTACAGGAAGAATAAGCAAGTGGAAGGGAATGGGTGGTGTTAGCGTACATAGTAAGTAGACAAGAGAATGGGGAAGTGGGAGGAAATGGGTAGTGTTAGTATGAATGGCGTAGCAAGCAGACATCAGGTAGGACCTCGGGCATGTCAGGGCTTAGGAAGAATAGGGAAGTTGGGGGAATGGATAGTGCTGGTATGAAAAAAGTAGCAAGCAGACACCAACAGGCCCGTTGGTATGCCAGAGTTTAGAAAGAATAGGAAAGTGGAAGGGAAATGGGTGGTATTCGTATGCTTGGAGAAGCAAGCAAACATCAGGCAGGGCCTTGGGCATGCCAAGACTTAGAGATAGGAAGGAAAGGAAGTAAGGGTAAGGTGAGTAAATTGTGAAGTGGAAGTTGGGCCCCGGTTTGGGATATTTATGGACCATGTTGCACAGAGACACACTTGTGGAATCTCTTTCTATTACTTGGCTGGCCTTCAGGATGCCCTTTTCATTATATGAAAAGCCGAGGGCGATGAGGCACAACTTGCTATTCCATATATCCTCATGGCCATAAGGGCCACGAGAAAACTCTTAGTGAGCCACAATTTGTCATTCCTCATATCTTCATATTTGGGGACGGCGTTCCCTGGAACCTTCTTTATTCTTTTCATGTCGCACACCAACATCAAAATATCTGGCGATGTTTGTCTCTTTAGGTAATATTTTGTAACTGGTCCTTTTGGGAGCTAAGGAGGGCCCTAAATACGGCCCGATAGGAACGGCTGAGGTGCTAATCTTCTTTATTCCTCGGGGGCCACCCATCAACACCAAATTATCCTGTGATTTTAACTTGCTTTGGTGATATTTTGTAACTGGCCCTTTTTGGGGCCTTAGTAGGGCCCTAAATGTGGTCCGATTGGGGCGGTTGAGGTGTCAATCTTCTTTATTTCTCGGGGGCCACCCATCAACACCAAAATATCCTGTGATTTTAACTTGCTTTGGTGATATTTTGTAACTGGCCCTTTTTGGGGCCTTATTAGGGCTCCTAAATGTGGTCCGACTGAGGCGGTTGATGTGTCAATCTTCTTTATTCCTCGGGGGCCACCCATCAACACCAAAATATCTCGTGATTTTGACATGCTTTGGTGATATTTTGTAACTAGCCCTTTTTGGGCCTTAGTAGGGCCCCTAAATGTGGTCCGATTGGGGCGGTTGAGGTGTCAATCTTCTTTATTCCTCGGGGGCCGCCCATCAGTACCAAAATATCCCGTAATTGTAACTTGCTTTGGTGATATTTTGAAACTAGCCCTTTTTGGGGCCTTAGTAGGGCCCCTAAATGTGGTCCGATTGGGGCGGTTGAGGTTTCAATCTTCTTTATTCCTCGGGGGCCACCCATCAACACCCAAATATCCTGTGATTTTAACCTGCTTTGGTGATATTTTGTAACTGGCTCCTTTTGGGCCTTAGTGGAGCCCATAAATGTGGTCTGATTGGGGCAGTTGTGGTGTCAATCTTCTTTATTCCTCGGGGGCCACCTATCAATACCAAAATATCCCGTAATTTTAACTTGCTTTGGTGATATTTTGTAGCTAGCCCTTTTTGGGGCCTTAGTAGGGCCCCTAAATGTGGTCCGATTGGGACGGTTGAGGTTTCAATCTTCTTTATTCCTCGGGGGCCACCCATCAACACCAAAATATCTCGTGATTTTAACTTGCTTTGATGATATTTTGTAACTGGCCCTTTTTGGGGCCTTAGAAGGGCCCCTAAATGTGGTCCGATCGGGGCGGTTGTGGCGTCAATCTTCTTTATTTCTCGAGGGCCACCCATCAACACCAAAATATCCGGTATTTTTTCGAATTTTGAATGTCGAATAAGGAAACGGGAATAAGTAACTAAATCACAGTACTGGCTGCAAGGCAATCGTGCGCTCCTAAAAATCAAAGGTCTGCTGCAATTTACTTACCTGGGATAATACACATTAACTGTTCGTTTGTTTATGCACAAGCCACATGGGTAAATCTTAGGCCATGGACGATGTTTCTCTTTCATATTATCAAGATTCCTGTGCGATACAGAATAGAATACAGCATGCAAATTGCATGATGATGTACTTGTTCACTCAGGTGAACGTTACACTGTATCAATGGCCAAAAAATGGGACATTATTAACACTGTAAATCATCAGCAGTTCGGCAGCTATTCAGTGATCTGTCAGGACAACTGGTTAATCGGTTATCCGAGGTTCATCCATGTGATTAATCGATCAAGAAAACCCTTTAACCATTTCAACTCTGATGAAATGATTCTTACTTTTGGACTGGAAGAAGATTTTTAAAGAACTTTCCTCTTATTACACAAAGTTAAACTCCAGGCTCTCACAGGAAGCCTAATTATGAAACTAGGGGCTTGATTTGAATAAATTTGAATCTGCCCCCATGAGGCTGTTGTATTGTAAACATCAAATGATTCTGAGAGGTGGATCTGAAGATTTTTCAAGAATAGTCCTCAAATTGCACCAAATTAAAATTTGGGCTCTCATAAACAATTTTTTACATAAATCAAATACTTATGACCCAATAATACTGCATACCAAATATGGTTGAAATCTGCTCGAGCGGTTCAGAAAATATAAATATTGGCTGGGGCCACTTGATTTGAACAAATTTAAATCAGCCACCCCCCCCCCCCCCCACCCCCCAAGGATGCTGTATTACAAATACATGTATCCAAAGATTTTGACTTGTTGATATGAATATGATAAATTTATAGTAATTTGTATATTTTTTTATTTAATGCTCAGGCATCAATTCACGCTGAAAAATTAAGTCATATTCCCCTGTCGGTCGGCAAAACGAAATATCAAAATGATATTTAGAAATCGATATTTCATCGTAGGTTCGGATGACGAATCACATGTACTTTAAACGAGTCAGCACATCAGTAATGAATTCCAGAGTCCCAAATACAAACGAATTCGAATAATTGATAGTGACAGTGACTAAATCAATTCATTAAATCAGCGGTTTCAAAGTTTGACTTTCTCATTCACCTTCCAGCGAAAAGCCGAAATCACTTTCAAATTTCTTCAGTTCAACTTCACACGTCTTCAGTGCATTGAGTTCAAAAAAAATAAAATGACGTGTCTTGTTATTGAAAATAAGAAAGTGGTGTTTTTTGTTATTGTTCTATTTCTTCGAAACACATTGCGATTATTTCAATTCGCCAGCCTTGGTAAATCGTAAAGTTAGGGGAGAAATAAGACGGGACTACTTTTTGTGCGGATATTCACACATTCCAATGGTTGGAGTTTGGTTGTTGTAATTTTTGTATGGACGCCGGTTCGGCACATAAATTTTGCGCCTTAATGGCAAATAAAGGCCACAAATTGGAGAGTTTGTAGTCGTAGAGCATTAAATAAAAAGAAAATTCACGAAAATTTGATGAATACCGAAAATATCTCGTTCGTGGCTACAAGAAATATGAGGATCTTCACTCGCGACTGCGTCGCTCGTGAAGATCCTCATATTTCTTTGTAGCCACTCACGAGATATTTTCGGTATTCATCAAATTTTCGTGAATATCCTCTATATACTTACCAATGGCTCACACTTAGTTGCTGGTGCTAACTCCATAATATCGAGGACCAAACACAAATTTTGCCCCCCAATTCCCCAAATTTGCATGCAAAACCGAAAATTAGAAGTCGTATATGCTCCTCCATACATTTACTCTCCGCTCATGCGCAGACGCCAGGAAGTGACCGGAATTGGTGCCAACATCATTCTTTGTAAAAGAAAATATTACAGAATAATTCAGCAGGAGGTACGAGTGCCACTCGTGGGAGGGTCATCCCTGTCTGAGCCATTGGTAAGTATAAAAATATACAAATTACTATAAATTTATCATATTTTTACACAACAACCAATGGCCCAGACTTAGCTGAATAGTAAAAGGGTGGAGGGCCCAGGACTTTGAAATAGTTCCAATCTCCAATCCTGCAATCCATGATGAAAGGAAATTAAAATAATTAGGAATTACATGTATGTCTCTCTATACAGTAATAGAGGAGACACATTCTAATTAAGGAGCCCAATTTAAGTAATTCCTTATTGTAAACATGAAGACAATGCTACATAGGATGTAACAAGTTCCCAACTTTTAAGGCTAGTCGGGACTAAGCCCAAAAATTAGGATGGCGTATCTGAGAATGAGTGAAAATCCCCCACAAACATACGCCATACACTTCAGCTGTATGCAGGATATAATTACAGATAAAACGGCTTCCTTCATAGTTACATACTTTTAAAGCCAGAGAAGAGGTAAGAATCACCTCCCCCCCCCCCTTTCTTTTGACGGAATCTTCAAAAGAAAGAGGGGAGCGCTCTGGAATCAATAAGAGTGGTACCAAAAAACAATATAAATAATCGTCGAACAGGCACTCAGGTATTAATTCATGATTACTAAATGGTGCTTAATGCCACTTCAGAAGTTAAGGCTATAGTGACAATCCTGGTAATTAATATTGCCCGCTATATAAACGTACACTGCAGATGGCGTACACAGATACGTCAAAAACCGGTGATATAAAATATAACATACACATGTCCAATCGAGCCACACTGAACGATCCCTGAATAGTCCAGGCACATAAGACATAAAAATGAGAAAGTAAGGAAAAAAATCGGAGAAAGCTGATTTTTTTATATGTTTCCGGGACACACATTGCGGATAAAGTGTGAAAAGTCCCCGCGAATCCGAGTTGAGCTTTTTTAGTTATAGCGTTTTTTTGATGAAAAAAATTTTTTTTTTAAAAATTCGACCCAGCTTCATATTTCTCATTCTTATTCGCCTTAGTAGGGTGAGAATCATAAATATCGTGCTGAATTATATTGAGAATACATATCCCCAACAGAAAATACCAACTTTGTACCAATCCTCACACTCAATGGTGAAATATTCACGAAAATGTACAAAATTACGAAAATTTTTTTATTGTTTTCATACACACAACGGTACACAACGTCCATTAAATCAAATCTACGACTACTTTGGGAGTTAAATTATATATCAAAAATTGCAGAAAAGCAGTGGCTTTATAATGATATATAACAATAGTCATTTATTCCATAATGAACTGGTAAAACGTGTGAAATATTAACCATACCCCCTAAACTCAAATTCAAACGGCATCGACTTTTCTCATTCAAATACCGTATTATAGCATCATTGTTTCAATTTCCATGTTCGATTAAATCACATAATGTGGTGTTCGCCTACACTCAAGATGCATTGGCATGTAATTGGGTACAATACTACGAGCAAATAGGTCTTCTCCAGTTGTTCTTGAGAGCAGAGCGCACAGGCGACTGGGAACTCCACACATATTGTGTTCGCAATATGATTCCAGTATTTCACGCAGGTGGTCATTTTGCATACGCAAAAAGTTCTCATCTCTATTTGCAGCAGATGAATGAGCTAACAGAAATAATGCAACAGGATGATTTGAAGTTGTTCACTGAGAAAGGTTACTTTACCATAAGGCGCTCAGATAAATTCTGGGACGGGATATATTCTGATCAGACCATAGAGCAGTGTTTAATGAGAATGTTCAAGCTCCCTGGTGGTCTCACACATGGCAGGGGAATAACCGATAGCACTGTTGCGAAATGGGTACATAGACTACCTCTTTGCCTTCCGATATGTAATGCTCTCGAAAATTTTGTTCATGTTCACACTGGTCATGGCGAACAACATCGGGATCTCCGTCAAAGTTCACAATTGACTGATGCCAATGATATCACCAAATTATTGAACTGGCTCAGAGTGCATTCCCCCTTTCAGAATAGAGATCCACTACAATTAGTCTCTATAGCGACCGGGCTTGTGGCCGACGAAACTGTGAACTGTGACCAAGTTCGCAAAATTGGTGAATGTTGCGTATCGAATGTTGTAAGCAAAACGTTCAACAGCATCAAACTACGACGTGTTGACACTGTGAAGTCTTTCGCATCGATGGCAAATAGCATCAAAGTCCGTGGAAGTAAGGTAGTGATTGACCCCACAATTCTGTTCAACCGCATCACATGTGTTATTCGGTCACAAGCAGAGATGGAAGAGTATCTCAAATATGAACTCGCCCCGAAACCACCAGCATTGTTTGATTCTGCTGGAATGAGGAAGACACAGAAAAGCACGCTCGGTAAGATCCTCAAAACATACGGTTCCGAGTAAACTAAAATCCCAGAACATTCTCTGTTTGTTGTAGATGGTGGATTTTGATTGAGGGCAGTTGTATGGCCTAAACAGTCGTCATATAAGGACATATGTACATCATATTCCAATTATCTAGTGAGACATTTTGGGGCGAACGTCGTGGTTGTTTTTGATGGTTATGCTTGTACAATGTCGACAAAGGGCATGGAACAAGCCCGTAGATCTAAAGACAGGTATTCCATTGATATCAATATCTCACCCGAGTTACCAGCCACCACACCCCAATCCGATTTCCTTGCAAATGCCAAGAACAAAACCCAACTGATCGATCTTCTAATGCAGGAGCTATCTGCTATCAATATTCAGTCCAAGCAGGCCGAGGCTGATGCTGATGTACTGATAGCCGAAACTGCACTTGACATCGCTCAAGATGACAACAATGTTGTCGTTGTGGGAACAGACACAGACTTGTTAGTCATTCTTACCTCTCGAGTTCAACCGGGATGTAATATTCACATGATGTATTCCATTACCCCAAACTTACTAGTTTCAGTTAGTGAAATAGCAACCAAAATGGGTGACCATAGAAGCAACCTCCTTGTAGCACATTCTATAAGTGGTTGTGACACTACTTCTGCACTCTTTCGAGTTGGTAAGAAGAAAGTATTCAGTACAATTGTCTCCGATGTTACTAGCGACTCACAACAGTATGTCAACACAATTTTGGCGGATGACAGTACACCAAGTGCAGTAGCCGCTGCCGGGGAACAACTTCTCCTGATCTTATACGGGAGTAAAACTGTTTCCTCTCTCGACCAATATAGATATGTCACTTACAAGCGTTATGTAGCAAAATCTAAACTGAATAAACCCATCGACCTAGCCTCACTCCCACCAAGCAGCGATGCTGCACAACAACATGTCTACAGATATTATCTCCAGGTCCAACAATGGCTGGGCACTTCGCTTCCTCCGACGGATTGGGGGTGGTCGCTAGACAATGGACTTCTTGTACCGACTGCAGCCACAAAGCCATGTGCCCCCGATAACCTACTGAATCTGATCAGTTGTGGTTGCAAGAGTGCTTGTACAAAAAGGTGTGGGTGTAAGAAGGCAGGACTCTCTTGCTCAGGTTTGTGTAATTGCAGTTCGGATTCTTGTAACAACCACAGAAACACTGTCCTGTCGGAAATTTCTGAGTTCGATGAATAATATGTATATAGGTCATGTCATTTCTGTATATAGCGTTGATAACAGTCAATGTAACTTAATCCATGTTGATTGATTTGTACATTCTGTAAATATTATTTATTGATTTTTGTACATTCTGTAAATATTATTTATTGATCTAATGCTGCCAGACACAGACGTGTCTGTTCGGTCCCAAGCCCGAAAATAGTTGAGTTCTCATGCTGACGAATTTTATGCCAAAAGGGGAACTCGGCCAGAAGCAGAGGGGGTCTTCCATAATGTCTATTTTGTAAGCAATGATAAAAGTCTTCAAATGGTGGTGGATTTTTTATCGTCTGTCCAACTAACATCCCGTTCTGTACTACGACCCTTTGGGCGAATCCGTTAGGAAAATCGTCATTTTTTGCGTAAATCCGATACTTTTTTGTGAATTTTCAATAATTTTTCGCAGAAATTGTCACAGAATGCACATTTTCCTCTAGGTAAATGTATATTAGACATTATGTAGCTCGAAATACGCGTAAACAAAAAATACAGTTGGATCAATTCGAGGTTACAAAGTTCGTGCGATTTTTTTTGATTTTTTTCAAACGCGTTTTCGAAAAAAGGCTGTAGAAAAAAAAGCTCAACTGGGATTTTAGGGGACTTTTGTCTAATCGTTCAGTGACATGTACTCGACATTCCCTGAAAAAATCAGCTTTCTCCGATTTTTTTCCCTAGTGAAACCTAATGCTCTTGGGCTAGAAGAGAAAACACACTTCCTAGGTAATCCGCATGCAGCCTATGTACAATAAATTTCAGTAACAACACTCTCCAACGTGTACTATCCGATATCTACGATCGTAAACACGTGCGAAATGAGTACTGACATAATAGAGACCCGGATCTAGAAATGAAAGTAGGTGTGATTAATAGGCTCCGACATGGACCGCCCCCGAAATAGGTTATGATTTCAAAGTCCTCAAAATAAAGCGTTGCCTAAAAATATAATGCGCGAGAGCATTTAAATTTAGCATGTAATCATCTGAATACCAGTTAACTGGTTATGCAGCCTGCGAGGTACTCAAAGAGTAGTAATTTAATTGTGATGATTTTAAATACGCGCTCGTGTATAATAAATCAACAAATAATCACAGGAAACCAATCCAACTAAAAAGCGGATGTGCCCATGAGGTCGCCATAGAACACGGCCCAAATGCATACTATGTATGTATCAAATTATATGAGGCTTGTGGCAAGAAAACTACGTCTTGCCCGGTAATTGCCGCTAAACACATAGGCAGTGTGTGTGAGAGTGGTGAGAGTGGGGGAGGAGGGGGGGGGGGATTCAAAGTCATATCAAAATCTCCTCACCCGCACTATTTAATCGTTCCTGTGCCAGTTATCAAATAATATAGGAACCGTGATGGTTCCCTCACGTCTAACTGACTCCATTATGCCACTATTGGCGGAGAAGGACGTGAAGAATAAAACTGAAAGAAGGCCCTCTCATGGGGGAAGCTTCTGGGGAGCGTCCCATAACAGACACTTGAGAATACTGATCCAAGGTTTCTGTAACAGAGGAGGTGCTACAAGTAGGATTCACACTGAGACTGTTCAATCTTAAACGTAATCTATTGAATCAAATGAATTGGAGGATACACGTATCCTGTTATTCATCCCCATGCATTCTGCAAAGCATCTACTGCATGCGCCCAATGGGTTGGGCAAGGCGGCAGAAATGACGGTAACTAATTGTTCCGGTGCGTCGCAAACTGAACTATCATGGGGCGATCCCACTGGTAGCAAAACTGTCTAAATATTCGCTTGTTGAGCGTCCAATGCAAATGAAACAGTCGAACTTTCCGAAGAGCAAGTCTGTTTGTACGTTCAGAAGACCCAGTATATGACGAATAGAGATATGAACATGAAACAGAAAAATGTTCTCCGTTAGTTATCATAACGGAATGAATGGGTGCCGCCCTGGTTCCTGATTAACGCTACTACTATCGAGTTGTCCAACAATATCTGAACATGCATGTCGCAAATAATGTGAATCTATTGATGTATCACTAACAATATTGCATCATTCTTGATGTTTATGTGTTTCTCCAGGAACCGTGGGTCCCAAGACCCCTGCATTTCTAGTCTGTCGGACTCAGGATTGAGTCACACCCGTCATAATCGTGAAAGCCGGATCTGAAAGTTGCAGCAGAACTCTTGAGTTAACCACTGAATATCTGCCCCAACATGGACCCTTTGTTACTAGATACGTTAAAACAATACTGGTCTTGAGCGAATGCGTCTTCTTATGCAAGGATTTGACGGAAGCATTGTCCATCACAGACATTAAGTTAGTTGTGGTTCTCTCGGAAAGGTAGCCGTAGGCCGTCCGAGACCACAATTCTCGCCTACTGGGCTTCCGTAATAGTTATCCACTTTGATGCGAATCTTGATAACCATGCGTCAACTGCTAAGCAATAGAGGTCCTAACCCTCACCTGTAGTACCTGTGAGGCCTACGGAAGGAGAAACTATGTCTCCTTCGCGAAGAGCCAATGGCTTAGGGGCGTCTGACCTGTAGCCTCGATCAGACCTACCCGAGTCGCCGCAAGGCGATCCCTAGGTTACCTAGAATGATGTCACGCATGCAGCCCGACTGTCTCAGCAATGCTTCAACGCAAAATAGTCTGAGCCATTTTTTGTTAACCGTTTACCTAACGAATCTGCCATATCTGCACTCGTGATATACAAAATTTGCTATTCAAATTTTATTCTTTCATTTCTCTACTTCAAAACATACCTCATGACGTATTAATGGAACAAACTTGATGAGCTTGTTCCAATAAGGACTAATAAGCCATGGTTAGAAGCAAAAAAATGAAAAAATCGGATGTTTCAGAAAAATAATTTGTACTGTTGGCATCAACTTGTGTTAGGTAAAGGATTAAAAGCAATGTTGGGCTACAGGAGTCAATTTTCTTTTTTGCATGTAATAACTCCCAATCCTTCAAAATGCATTTTGGGAATAACTGCCTAAGTGACACGTTTGTGTGTGTGTGTGTGTGGGAGGGGGGGGGCGGGAGGGGGGGGGGGGGGGGGGCGGGGGGGAGTTGTGGGACCTATATAGTCAAACATGGCCTGTATTACTAGCTGGAAAATACACATATCAACTTTGGATGAAATCAAATAATCCAAAATGGAGTTATCAGTCGGAAACCAATTGTTTACAGACAGATGGAAGGACCGACAGATGAACGGACGAAAGTCATGACTATAGCCCTGACTATAAACAGTCATGGCGATTTTAATGAAAATTACTGTAGAAATGTTCAGTAGATAGTAGACATTGTCCCGAATAAGAAACAGTGACATTCCACTAAACTGTTTGAAGAATTAAAGGTGTAATTTTAAAACACTCGACTGAAAAAAAACTTTAACCAAAAACTTTAACCAGGAAGTTGCAACTTAAATTGCCATACAAAAAAGGGTTAAATATTTTCCAAAATAACATGAAACATAAAAAAGTAAAAAAAAAAATGAGAATGATACAATCAATAGTAATATCAATTTAGAAGAAGAAAAAAACAAACTAGAGTGATGTCACGCATGCAGCCTGACAGTCCCAGCAATAGCAATGCTTAGGCACAAAATAGTCGGAGCCATTTTTTGTTAACTGTTTACCTTACGAATCTGCACTCGTGATATACAAGTTACGGGAGTCCATTTTTTTTTTGCATGTGATCAGTCTAAATCCTTCAGAATGCATTTTGGGAAAAGAGAAAAAAAATGCCTAACTGGCACTGGGGGGTGGGGGTGGGGGAGGGGAGGGCGTGTGGTGTTTGTCTGGATTTCTAACCACAAACTTTTAAGCAAAACTGTAAAAATGCATTTTGACGAAAGAAAAAAAAAAGTGCCTAATTGCCCCCTGCCCCCCCCCCCCCCCCCCCCCCACCCCCGGAGGTACGCGACTTTAAAAAAAAGTTACGCATGTAGTGACTGTAAATAGTTCAAAATGCATATTGGAGGAAAGGAAAAAAAAATGTCTAATGGGCGGGTGCTGGACAGGGCAATAACTTCAACAATTTTCATTGGATGATTGTGGTCATCAAACTTGGCCTAGAGACAAGTACTGAAAAAAATTGAAATCTGTTAACTTTTGTTTAAGTTATGGCATAAAGAAAGTTCGGACACAGAGATGGACTGACGAATGGACAGTATGACAGATAGATGGACGGAGCGAACTCTGTGCTATATCCCTCTTTTGTGGGAGGGGATAATAAAAGTGTCAATGACACTGTACCTTAACTTGTCTGTGTGTTGTGTTTGATGAAAAGGATAATGTTCAATGTTTATGAAAGGATTATGAAATAAGACAAGAATTGTGATAATTGGGAATACGTTATTTTCTGTTCCCTGTATGCTATGTTTTTAATAAAAATAATATGAGGTGTATACGGTACTAAAGAGCTGAGGGGTGGGTTAATATGACCTCACAGTTAATGTATGTAGCCCTCACAGTTAATGTATGTCAATGAAAGTTACCAAGTTACAGTGAAATTATTTCAAAATGAGTCATCCTATCAAGTTACATTGAAATCCCTTCATAAATATGGTCTGTAGACTGTGCTGAAAGTTTTCGGGCTTCATGCCTGTGTGGCCATGGCAGTAGACCGATTGCAACTAAAAGGGAACGTCCTCACCTCGACAGACATTGTGCTGAGTCATTCGTGCTCAGTTACAATGAAATTCCTTCACAAATACGACCTGTAGTCTGTACTAAGGTTTTTGGCTTGGGAAGCCATCATGGCTGAATGATCGCGACCAAACGTGGGCGTTGTCATCTCGGCATAATCAGGAGTAATCCTACGAAATTACAATGAAATCCCTTCATAAAAATGACCTGTAGATTGTGCTCAAGGTTTTCGGGTTTTGGGCCCCTGAAGCAATCACAGATGACCAAACACAACCAAAAGGGGATGTCATCATCTAGGCATTATATGTAGTCAACCTAACAAGTTACAATGAAATCCTTCCATAAATATGACCTATAGACTATGCTAACGGTTTTTGAGTTTTGGGCCCGGGCAGCCATCAAGGCATAATGATCGCGACCAAAAGGGGACGTTCTCATCTAGACATTATTTGGAGTCATCCTACCAAGTTACATTGAAATCCTTCATAAATATGACCTCTAGACCGTGCTTAAGGTCTTCGGGCCCCTGTAGCCATCACAGTTGCCCAAATGCATCCAAAAAGAGATGGTTTCATCTAGACATTATGTGAAGTCAACCTACCAAGTTACAATCAAATCCCTTCATAAATATGATCTGTAGACTGTGCAATAGGTTTTCGGGATTTGGGCTCTGGCAGCCATCATGGTTGAATGAGCACAACCAAAGGGGGACATTCTCATCTGGGCATCAGCTGGAGTGATCCTTCGAAGTTACAATGAAATCCCTTCATAATATGACCTGTAGACTGTGCTAAAGGTTTTCGGTCTTCGGGCCCCTGTAGCCGTCACACTTGCCTAATCGTGTCCAAAAGGGGCTGTTCTCATCTAGACATTATATGAAGTCAACCTACCAAGTTACAGAGAAATCCTTTCATAAATATGGCCTGAAGATTGTGCTAAAGGTTTTCGGGCTTCAGGTTCGTGCAGCCGTCATGGTTGAATGATCGCAACCAAAAGGGCACATTCTCATCTGGGCATCATGTGGAGTGATCCTACGAAGGTACAATGAAATCCCTTCATACATATGGCCTGTAGACTGTGCTGAAGGTTTTCAGGCTTTGGGCACCTGTAGCCGTCACAGTTGACCAATCACGACCAGAAGAAGATGTCATCATCAAAAGTCAGGAGGATATGGCACGTGAGGTGGAAATGTAGTACTTTTTTTGTTGATTGATATGAGTTGATATACACCTAAGGTTGGAATTTCCGGAGGGTGTACAAAATTTCGCCCGGTGCTATTTATAGAAATTCAAGATGGCCGCCGGTACACTCAAAATTAGCATAATTGACTATAACTCCCGAACTACTTGTCGTAGAGACATAGGTGTTTGTTCTATACCCAGGTTTTCGACCATGAGGAATCCAATGGTAGTGGTGCTAGTGAGACCAGGTGACTCTGACGTCAGCAAAATCCAATATGGCCGCCAATATAACCCAGTAGTGGCTGAACTGGCAGTCGTGTGTGGCCAAATTACTAGAATGACGATCGATCAATCAATCATCCAAAATAAATCAATCAATCAACCAATCAATTAATCAATCGACAGATAGTGAACTGAGCGACCATTTTGTTCTAATTTGGGCTATATTCGGGTGGTTGTTTTTGAATTATAAACCACTAGGCAAGTTACTTGAATCAAATTTATTCACAACCTGGTCGTTATTGAGACATCTGTTTAATCTTCTCCATCAGTCTCTGATGCGATGCTTCCAGATTCATCAAGATTGTGATGTGACTTCGTCAACGGATTCAAGCAACCATCTCCACCTTCACAAGCACAAAATACGGTGCGTCCTAACTTCGAGCAGCTGCAAGCTGCTGTCCGGCAACTGGATGTCTTGCAGTTGCATCGAAGCAGCTGCAGGACACTTGAGGGTGCATAAAGTGTATCGGGTGGTACAGTTCGAGGAACCAGCACCCCCTGATGATCCAGTTCCCAGCCGTACGACGTAGAATCCATTTCCGAGGGTGGTGCCTGTCCGAGTGAAGATTTCCAGTGGGCCACCTGCAAATGACATCTCTTCACAATTTCAATGAAAGAAGCAGTGGTTGGTGGAAGAGAATTGAGCTTGACCGATGTCGCACCACTTTTTCCTGTTTTTGTATGCCATATTTTCAGTCTGCACTCAATCATCGAAGAACATGATTCGGTCATCCTGCCGTACGCCGCACAGATGAATTTTGTAGCCTGAGCTATCACAGATTCCATATCAGCTTTGGTATCACCGGTCAGGGAGAGGAAATAGTCACCCTTTTTATGAAGTTTGAGGACACCGGTAGTAGTAGGACATGTACCCTATCGTCCCCGGTTGGGTGGACCCCGGGCTGGACCCTGGAAGTGACGTCATGTCACGTGACCTGGCGGTGCCATGTTTGGTTCTCATGGTAACCCGCGTGAGCGGCCATCTTGTGACGCCATCTCCATAGTGATTCGTGGTGTGAGTGCCTATGCGCAGCGCGTGTTTTAGGGCGACACGTGTTTCCGTCGTCCATTTTGTATACTGGAGGCCGCCATCTTGGTTTCTATGGTAGCACGTGGTTGCTATGTGACCTAAAGTCTTACAACAATACGGGGGTATGTTCGGAGGATGTGTTCCTTTGTAGAAGAGTAAATTCTCGATTCGCAGAATTACCACAAACAACCCGTCAGTCCCTCCAAATCACCAAAATTGACTTTATTTCCCCATTTTATCGGTGTAGCACGTAGTGCTATAGTACCAAAGGGGTACCGGGGGGGGGAGGGCATGTTTCTTTGTTCCGGAGTATACTGCAGTAGCGTAGAAAAGCCTATTAGTTGTAACAGCTTTGCTTATTGTTACTATATTTAGCTACCCTGATCTGTGCTTGTTAGTTCTGACCCTATTCTAAGTACTCTTGTAGTTTCCTGTATCTAAATCCTTTATATAGATTATAACTAACCAATCAGATTGCTTGATTTCCCATAACCTATACTTAATCGTGCAGAGTTATCTCCCCTTGTGTATAACAAAAGCATTCCCAAAGCCAATAAGCCAAGAGAGTAATTGCTCCATGAGCAATTGCTCGGACGACTCTAAGCCCATCGAGCAAATGAGCCTCAGAGCAATTGCTCGTTCGAGTGACTCCACATAATGCTCGAACGACTCGAATCCCATCGATCAAATGAGCCTTAGAGCAATTGCTCCTTCGAGTGACTCCACATACGACTCTTCGACTCATTTCAGTATTTGAGGATACCTATAACCCGGTATTGTATTATTTGAGGATACCTATCGAGGATACTTATCTGAGGATACTATTACCTGTATCACAAGGCATATCTATCCCAAATATCCGTTATAAGCTATCGAGCAGTTACTGAAAAGTCATTGCTCGAATGACTCGAAGCTCATCGAGCAAATGAGCCTTAGAGCAAATATTCGATCGAGTGACTCGCACATACTGCCCGAACGACTCGAATTCCACATGCTATCTCAACGGGTACGTCACTGACACCGACAATGGTCAGCAAGTGCTTCTGTGTTGCTTCTATGTTGCTCCAGTAACAAAGTCTGTGTCAAGAAGGCTCTGGACGAGCAAGGCATTCAGCTGTTTTTTGTTCTTTGTATTGGTGAGAACAACCTGCTTCGGCAGAGCATGCATCTCCAGCCTGAGTTTATGCACACGATTGCTGATTTATCCCGCTGCATTCTGGTAGTTTTTTATGCTGTTTGGGAAGTATCGGTCAAAAACCAGTCTCACATCTGCTGACTGCAAAGCCTGGAAGACGAATGCCTTAAAAGTGTCTAAAAAGACCTTAAGTTTGTCAGGTGGCCACGGTATTGTCCGCCCACGTGCTGAAACATCACAGATCACAACATCGGAGCCGACGCAAGTTCGGTCTGATATGGTGATCTGCAGCTTCTGTTTCAGGATTGACTTTGACTTGAAAATTTTCATTTCGCCCCATCCGAATTAAACAATGACGGTGGGCATGCGGCTAATTCATATACCAAAACATCATCCAATTTGATAACTCTTGAACTCGCAAGGATGCCAATAACAGGAGCATATATCAATTCCTGGTCATAAACACGTTTTTTACCTACCAGCACGTGTTTCTTATGCGCATCCATTGTTGTCACTAGTTTTCCAAGAAAAGTATAGAAGCTACTGGGCCATTCATCAATGCCCCGTCAGGGTGAGAATGCGTCATCTAAGGGACTCTCCACAAAGGGCGACACTCAGAGCCCACTTTTACCATTTGGTGATAGTCTGTTCCCACACCTACAGCACCGACACCATGCCCCGTCCTCAAGCAGGTTGTTTCGATGAACATATCTGTCCATGTGGAGTTATAGATGCCTGAAATGTGACGCATGAACGCCCCGTCCTGTATTTTCCTCATACTTATTGAGTGTTCAATTCCATGAAAACTGGATCATGATGACGGCTATATTGGACTTTGCTGATGTCAGAGTCACCTGATCTCATTATAACCACTATCATTGGATTCCTCGTGATCGAAAATCTGGGTATAGAACAAAAAACTGTGTGTCTACGATAAGTAGTTCGGGAGTTATGGTCTATTTAACGATTTTTTGGGTGTGGCGGCGGCCATCTTGGATTTCTAAAAATAGCACCGGACGAATTTTTGCACACCCTCCGGAAATTTCAACCTTAGATGTATATCAACTCATATCAATCAACAAAAAAAAGTCTGTACTACATTTCCACCTTCACCCCCATTTCCTGGAAATTCCTCGTGACAATGTTCATTTTGTAATAAAATTTGTACCATAGAAAGGGACTCAAAATGCCCTTTTTGGTGGCTTCCTGCTTATTTTTGTCAAGAAATAGGAGGAATGAATGGTTGGAAACCATTTAAGCAGTCTATCCTGGAAGCTTATGATAGGAGGCCCAGGGGGGCAACAAATAGACTAAGATTGTACAATGCCAGATGAAGCCATCAGTGATTTATGATGCTGATGCATGGCATCATGTTAACTCTAAGAAAAGTTCTCTGTCTCCAAAATCATTTTCTTCTGCTGCTGCTGCTACTACTGCTGCAAAGATGTGCTGCTGCAAATATATGAAACAATAAACCTTCAGATCTTTGATTCTCTATGTTATGGTAGAAAATATGACTGACCTGTCAAATTATGTTGAATGGCATGGCGGTGGTAGATGAATGATGCGTTTCACATTAATCACAAGACTTTGATATATGCTGATTGTGCCACATTCAGAAGGAATATTGGATGTTATTGCTATTCATTCTAAGTCACCAAAACATTTGAAACTTGTGAATAATGAGGAACATTAATTATATGAGGAACATGTGAATCATATACCATCCCTATAAACCCCAGACCAATTCGATACCCACCGTATTTCTTCCACCACTTGATTGTACCTGTTCCATGAGCTAAACCTGCTGTAATAGCCC
Source organism: Pictodentalium vernedei (assembly GCA_031216915.1). NCBI lineage: Eukaryota > Metazoa > Mollusca > Scaphopoda > Dentaliida > Dentaliidae > Pictodentalium > Pictodentalium vernedei. Next base: position 226,924,846 of record CM062296.1, read on the forward strand.
ATTATTCTCGCCCAAGCTACCCTGCTACATCCGCTCCCCATAAGTGACATATTACAAATTAATTCGAATATCACTCTTAATCTTCACCTTTTCAGTTCACTGACCCTCTACCATTATCAAAGCCTATTTATCCATTTCTAATCAAAAGGGTGTTCACATGCATGCTTGACATCAGTTGCAACTGAAAAAAACTCAAACAGAAAAGATAAAAGAATACAATAAAATAGCTGAGCATTTAAGTTTATAAATATTTAGGTTCCTGCAGACAAGGACTGATAAAATTCAAGGCTATTCAAGGCCGTTTCACAATATATTTCAACATTTTTCAAGGCCCTACAATAGAAAATTCAAAGATTTTCAAGACCCTGCCTTCACTAGTCCTAACTAGGACCTCTGGTAGTCCTGGAAATGAGACGGGTGCGAGTGCAATAGCTCCCATCAACACCCGTGTTTTCTATTTTCCGGGAGCTGAAAATGCACTTGTTGAAAAATGTTGTGAAGCACTAATATACAGTGAGGGCATATAAATTGTATTGTTTTGAGAAAGCCGCACTCTGTGGCCAGTGGCAAGTTACTCTCATAATTCGGCAATTCCTTATACATTTCACCCTTTGAACGCTAGTGGTATCTGCCATGCCAGTTCAATGGCAGCAATTAGAAGAGTTCATATTCATTATTTGGGATAGACCAATCAATATTTTCAACGTGCAGCCTCGGGGCTGCACGTTGAAAATACTGATTGGTCTACCCCACACATTTACTGAACACTCATCATATTTAATGATGTTATGACGTATCATGTTCCTGGCCGGAAAAGTGGCCACTCGGGTTCAAAGGGTTAAGGTTTTTGGTGTTTGGTGACAGTATTCCCTTGAAAATTCATATACTAACATTTTACGGTTGTAATGTACTCTTGTCTCTGATTTCACAGGAGCTTAAAACTGTACCCGTCAATTTTGTTCATTTCAAGCACAGGGGGGGGGGGGGGGCGTTAGGTCTATGCCTTCACAAACTCTGGCATATAAAACTATATACATGTAGTTATGGTTACAAGCTTTGTCAACATTTTTATTTCAGGAATATTCAAAGCTTTTTAAGACCTTGTGACACATTTCCCAGGATTTCAAGACTCTGAATGACCCTTAGTCAAATTCAGGGCCACTCCTTAAATCAAATCCAAGGCCCCATGGGGGCCCTGATATTAGATGGAGATTCACCATAATGTCCAATGATGACATGGTGTCACCTGATAGTTTCATCACATATTGACCTTGACCTTTAAGAATCCAAAGGAAAAAAACGATGACAACATGCCAAGGTTGGGCTCAAAATCTGGATTTGGCTGCCATTCTATTAATGCTATCTGCATAGTTAAAAACTTAAAACTCAATAAACTAGTTATTCTATAGACGACAAAGGAATTAGGTTGATAAGATATACATTTAGCCATAACTTCAACCATCTGAATAACATAGTTAAACAAACAGAATATGTGGCATATAGACCTCTAAAACAATAGTGAGTTTGACAACTTGCAGAAAGAAGAATTAAGAGAACACACAGTTTTCTGCATGCTTTTGTGGCCAACCTGGAGGTTCATGGACTCAACCCAAGCTTATGGCATGCATTGTCCACCTAATGCTAATTCAAATTTTCCAAAGAAAGAGAAATTTTGATGAAATAATTATCATCAAAATCATTAATAAAACTGCATGACAGAAAATGTTTGTGATAAAATTTGATGCCATTATGTGACATAATCTCCCCTGCCAAATAAAAGTGACATCACTATTATTAATTTTTTGAGAAAGAGTACAAAATGATGATTATTAGGCACCATGATCACGATTATTGAAATGAGTTACTGTCATTAGAATATACAACCAACAAGTTGGCCAAAAAACAACACCTGAAAACAGCATTTGGTAGAAGAAAATATTGTAAAAATGATAAATTTGAAGTAATTTGTATATTTTTTATACTTACCAATGGCCCAGACATAGCTGGTGCAAACTCGATATTATCAAGGGCCAAACACAAAATCTGCACCCCCACCCCCAATCCCCAAAATTTGCACACAATACCAAAAATTAAAAGTCCTATCTGGCCCTCCATACTTTACCATCTGCACATGCGCAGCAGTCAGAAAGAGTCTGGAATTGGCGCCAACATCATTCTTTGTAGATGAGCGTATTAAATAATAACTCATCATTGAGGTATGCGTGCCCACTCATGGGAAGGCCATCCCCATCTGGGCCATTGGTAAGTACATGTATAAAAAATATACAAATTACTTGAAATTTATCATATTTGTATAGTAATAACCAATGGCCCAGACTTAGCTGAATCATAAAAAGGCGGAGGGCCTATAGGACTTGAGCATTAGCAGACCAAATATAGCTCCTAAGCCTGCAGTCCAAGGTGAAGGGAGATTCAATTTAAAAGGAATTACATGTATGTCTCTCTATACAATAATAGAGAAGACATTTCATAAAAAAGGAGCCATATCCAAGTAATTCCGCAATCTTAGCATGAATGATTATGCTAATTGGGTGTAATGAGCCCCCAATTTTAAGGCTAGTCTGGACTAAGCCCCTTAAATTAGGATGGAGTATGTGAGAGTGAGACTAACCCCCACAAACACACGCCATATATAAATAATAAACAAGCTGTATCTAGGATCAGTAAATATTGTGGCGATCCCGGTAATTAACAACGCGCGCTTCTAACGTATACCGGAATTGGAATACATAGATAGGTTGAAAACCGGTGATATAACATGTGTAACCGTACATTTCTCCAATTGAATGTCAATGGAAAGTATCTTAAGAGCAAACACTAGAGATGAGCCGATTAGTAAATGCCCCATCAGACGAATGCCGATTATTTTAGACAACAATCGGCCGATACTGAATGCCGATGTCAGATGGTTTCTTTATTATTCAAGCTTACTGCAGATGCTGGCTGATTTACAGTAATTAGAAATTAATTTACATTCCATTAATCCCCATCAACCTGGAAGATAACACACTTTTAATGCTCACTTAAATAAGTTAAATAACAGACATAAAGGGTTAATTTTATTTCAATGAAGCACCATCAGTGCAGTATATTTTTGATTTAAAATAAACAGCTAACAACTGAGTCGAGAAGTTATCAAAAGCCATCATTGGAACCACATGCTTTAAAGTGAAAGTTTCTTTTCAGTAAACCCATATATGGGATTGTGTCACACAAGTCATGACGTTGCACTGCATTATCTATTCTTATCACCGGCGAGACTACTTACCGAGAACAACCGAGAACAAATTAAAATAATAAATAAAGGCAAGCGTATAAAGCATGTAAGTGCTCTATATTATGTGCAAATTAGTAACCAAACAATTTTAAACCAGCCAGGTCAATGGTGAATGGGATTGTTCATTAATTCCCACATTCGGAGCCGAACCGAGAAGAGGCTACTTGCCGAGAACAAAACAACAATTTAAAAATGAAAATATAAGTCTATTGTTTGCGTTTTAGGCATGTATCTACTCTATAGACTACTTGCCGAGAACAAAACAAAATAATATTTCAAAATGAAAATAAAAGTTTATTGTTAGCGTCATGTATCTACTATATATTTATTATGTACAAATTAGTAACAAAACAATTTTAAACCAGCCAGGTCTACGGTGAATACATACACACTTTGTGCAGACTGAAGTACTGAGTTTGGCATATTAGGTGACGCAGGTCTGTTTTCGATGACGGGTAAGATTCCAAATATGGAACGACAAGCCAAGTCTACATGTATGACTTGCAGGTCCAAAGCCCTGGTAAATGGTGATGGGAATTGTATGTACCAGTATAGGCGACAAAAGAACAAATACTTTTAAACCAGCCAAGTCTACATGTATGACTTGCAAGTCCAAAGCCCTGGTAAATGGTGATGGGAATTGTATGTACCAGTATAGGCAACAAAAGAACAGACAATTTTAAAAACAAATTTAAAGTCTACGTGTTGGGACTTAGTTATTAATTTTGTATTTACGCCGAGAACAGACTACTTACCGAGAACAAATGAAACTAGATGCAGTCAGTGTTAATTAACAGACACAATCTTGTTCTCGGCAAGTAGCCTCTTCTCGGTTTGGCGGCGAATCCGAAATTGATAAATAACTCCCATTATCACAGACTGAATCGTTCTAAAAGCTTTAAATTTGCTTTTTCTTATTTTATATACAACATAGGGTACCTATATGCTAACAATTAATATTTATTTTTGCCTTTATTTATTATTTTAATTTGTTCTCGGTTGTTCTCGGTAAGTAGTCCTACCCCCCCCCCCCCCCCCGCCCTTATCACATGCTCCACACATTTCAACATGAGAAAAATTCAGTGGCTTCGTGTTGATAAATCCCACCCAGAATGACCCGATATTAAACTTATTGCACCCAAACCTCTCACAGTTAACACAGATTACTGATATGGAGGAATTATAATAATAATAAAAAATAATTTTATATAGCGTAAACCACCTAGGGTGCTCTAAAACGCTTTACAATAAGATGACCTAAGAGTCAGTCCATATAGAAAACTGAGTTAAATAAATATGTTTTAGTTGTCGTTTGAAAATAGGTAAGCTTGTCTGTGATCAGATCGGGGGGAGGTAGCTCATTCCATAGTCGTGGACCTTAAACTGAGAAAGCCCGTTCGGTCGCAAACACAGACTCAACAAAGGGTATAATCAGTGAAAGGTGGTTAGATGAACACAAACTTCGACCAGGTACATGACGGGTGATAAGCTCTCTCAAGTAGGCAGGCGCCAGACCATTGATACATTTAAATATTAACAAGAGGATTTTTAACTGAATTCTACTTTTCACTGGAAGACAGTGGAGACTTTTCAGGACGGGTGTGATGCGGTCGTAAGGCTTAACACCACTAATAATTCGACCAGCCGTGTTCTGGATTCTCTGCAACTGCTGTAACAAAGATGATGGCAGACTAAGGAAAAGAGAGTTACGATAATCTAGATGGGATTTTATAAACGAATGAACCAGTTGTTGTAGAGCTTTACGACTAAGGTATCAGCGCAGTTTGCCTAGTTTTCTGAGTTGCCAATAGCAGGTTTTACAAATCTTTTTGATATGTGGTTCAAATGTATAATTCAAAAATGACACCGATATTTCTTGCACTGTCGGTGACCACAGCAGTATTGTCACCAACTTCAATTGATTGAAAAGCAGAGTTGAATATAGTTCTTTTCTTGGCGATGACCAGAATTTCAGTTTTAGAGTCATTCATTTTGAGCCTGTGGTTGGATATCCAATATTTGGCAGAACGCATGTCTCTGTTTCAGAGACAGCATTCGCAGTATCCTGAGCATCACCTGGACTAAATGCCAGGCACAGGTGCATGTCAACCGCATAGAGGTGGTATGGCATGCTGAGGTCCCTCAACATCTGTCCAAGTGATGCCGTATATAGCAGGAATAGAATGGGGCCCAAGACAGAGCCCTGAGGTATTTAATGAGGGATTTAATTATTTGTCCAATATTGGAATAATGAATGCCTTTATATATTTAATGAGACGATGAGCGTAGTTGAAAGAAATATTGCGACATTTTGCAGACTGCAGTACTGTTTGGGCAGAAAAAGAGCATCCGTATTCACATGATGGATAAAAATCAACTCGGTACACAACTACACAATCAAAATCTTTAATATAATATTCTGCTTTTTCTTTCACGAACCATCATTTACCTGACATCAGTAACAGACAAGTAACCGATCGCTTGCCACTGTTTGCCCCACGAAGGGGAAGAAAGTTCGTTACAGATCATCCATAACACTTTCACTGAGTTTCAGACACTCGGCAAGGGCCAATGTTGAACCATCGAGTGTCGGTGGTGAACCGGTGGGCGCTTATCGTCCGAGTGCCGATGTTACACCGATTAATCATCTTATCTCTAGTAAACAACTAAGGCAACCAACAGGCGTTCCCGTTCAGGTGTACAATTAATTCCAATAATAAAACTCCAACTGAACCTAGTTCAGCGATCCGAACGTAGTGGCTACCCCTCTACTACGTTCGGATCGCTGAACTACAACTGAACCGTGCGAATATACGAGAATATACGAGAATGTGTACCGTATCTCGTATAAACCTGGATATCGAACATGGAACGAGCTATGATTAACAGACTCGTCACGGATCGTCCCCGAAATAAACCATTGTTTCCTAGGTCCGTAACAACCAATGACTGTTCGGAGAAAGTTGAAATCGTGCATGTACTCATCTGAAAACAGCCCGTATCCACGGTATGACCGAGTGATACAAGTGTAACCAGGAACTGAAAGGAATCATATGTTCGTATATGACTTATAAACGAACAACCACAGGAAACAAACCAACTTAAATAGTGGATGAGGCCGTCGTTAGAATAAGACCCAGCCACCAATCGAGGAGCCATGAAAGGCATGCATATACTTGAATGCATACGAGACTTATGGGAAGAAAACTACGTCATGACCTGTAATCGCCTTTTAACACATTGGCGGGGGGGGGGGGGGGTCAACGAATAATTCCTATCGAACCACCCTCACCCACATTATTTGAATCGCTCTTGCGTTAGTTATCAAATAGTATAGGAACCACAGGGCTCCCTCACGCCTGACCGACTCCATAATGCCACTAAGGAGGGAAAGGGACGTGATTAACAAGAATACACCATACTGACATAACATCCAGTCTCTAAGGTGGAAGTATAATCCACAGTAATAGATTGGATAGAAATGAAAAGGGGGACGAAAACAATGTTCCAACACCCGTTCCAAAAAATCTAGAGGAACTCCTTACATTCGGTCTGATAACAGGAAATATGTTCCTGAGAAGGAGTTAAGTATAGGCGTTTGAAGAAACGCTCATTAATCACACTAGGTAAATATGGCACCATCAATAGAGCTTATCGCCTCATATAACTAACACCAAACCATACCAGTAGGAAGAGAATAACCTCCTCTAACATACGGTATCATGTCCGATAGAACAACAAACTCAGCCTAATAAAAAAGACTGATAACTGTGGCCTTAGAAGCTCACTAAAGAGACTTACAATGATAGCCGTAGCTTATAAGTCTTCATCTCCATGAAGACAGATATATCGGTGTAAGTTGTGACCTTGAAGGCTCACTGAACGGAGAGTTACAACTATCGCCGCTATTTTAACAGCCCTAAATTCCCAAAGAGACAGTAGTCCCAAAAGATAATAAATTTAGTTATGTCACTGCATAATTTCTAAAAAAAACATTGCCCATGATTCTAGCTAGGGTACTATGGTGTAAACAATAAGACTCAAGTCTATGACACATAGGAAAACAAACCGAAAGGCACTTTACCTTTATCGGTTTTATTCCCCAAAAGACAGCGGTCAGAGCCTAGCTAACGTAGCTTAGAAGTCTTCCTCTCCGTGGACACAGATATCTCGATGTAACTAGTGACCTTGATAGCTCACTAAACGGAGACTTACAACCATCGTCACAGAAGGTAGGGAATAAGCGCGCTTCTAACAGCCGTAATTCCCAAAGAGACAGTAATCTCAAGGTAGCTACGCAGTTATGAGTATTCGTATACATGAAGACATATCTGTGTCACTTGCGGCCTTTGAAAGCTCACTCTATGGAGACTTACAACACTAGCCGCCAATTATAAGAAAAGAACACTGTAACAGTACATATTGCTTCCTTTAATAAGAAAGCCTGCACCTCCGCTAGGAGAGACTCTCTTTTGAAAGGACCCGCCAGAAGATTTGTCCAACGCGGACATCTTGTAAGTGGGGGTTTTTGTTTGGAATGATAGCCGTAGGCCTTCCGAGACTACACTTCTCACCTACTGATCTTCCGTGACTTCTGTCCAGTTTCTCGTGAAGTTTGATAACCTTCCGCCAACTGTCAAGCAATAGAGGTCTTGTCCATCACCTGTACGACTTACAAGGCTTACGGGAGGAGAAACTACGTCCTCCCCGTGAAGAACCACGTCCCGTTGACTTAGGGGCATCTGACCGATAGTCTGGATCAGACCTGTGCTCCTTTCTCGAGTCGCTATACTGAAGACCTCCGGAGTAAGTATAAAAGGGTTTGTTGTACCCTCGCAAGGAGTTCCCTTTAGTTGATTTTGAAGTGGAACGGCCTCGCTTACCCTGGTCTGCTGAAGCTTGTTGTTGACACGCAGACTTCAGTAGCAGTGCACTGGAAGCTTTCTTTGTAGCCTTTTCATAGACTAACGAAAGCTTGTCATCAAACAGAGTATGTCCAGAGACCGGAGCGGCTCGGAGAGAGCTTTTCACCTATAAGTGATGGCGATGCAAGGGCAGCATTACATCTGATCAACTCCAAATTGCCACTGTCAGGGTGGAGTTGTACGTGGCATACATGACTGACCTGGAAAGAACTCTAAGCGAGAAACAAACGTCCTCAAATCCCTTCCCATTAAGACGTTGCGACATAGCTCTGGTGAGGTGATATGCGTAGGACATTGGAGATTCGCTCTATAGAATGAAATAGCACATTCCATCACTTTTGGGCATATAATGAATGATACAGGTAGGGACATATCTAAATCCCTGGCCTGCTCATCTAAACGCAGAGGAGCTCTCTGGACATCTTCTCCAATCGTTTTAAATGAAGGTGGTCCAAGGAACGGTATATTTATTGAAGATGTTGATAAGAAACCGCCTTCCCCTTTGCACTAGAGAGGTTGAATATGGCGTCATTAACATGGCCGAATGCCTCGACACCTGTCGAGACTGTTTCGGGAAGGAAAGAACATCCTCTTTCCTCCGCACGAAATCTGCGTCCAGAGACTAGAGCGGTTTCTGTCTAGTAGTCGCAGCTTGCAGATCAGGTGGAACAAAGTCAGGATAGTATTGATGAATAAAATTCATCGCTACCATATGCTGTTCCGAAAGGGAAGGGTAATCCTCTTCATTGTCCCTTTGACCATCCGACTGATTCAGCTGTGACGTTCGGTCCATCTCATCTGCATGTGCAGATGACTGGTCCGACCCAGCAACGCCCGAGTCTGCGGAAGGCTGCTCTTGCACTTGCTAGGATGCTGCAATTAGCTGCGCAATCTGCAACAGCAAGACCGTTACCGAAGCTTGAGGCTCCTGGGACGAACATCCGGACGCAGATCTCTACTCCGAACGTCCCAATGATTATTTGTATTTATTGGTGTTTAAGGTCACATATTTCTGCACAATGGCTAATTATGATCACGACCGTTTTACAGGTGGAGGAAGCCGGAGTACTCGGAGAGAACCACCGAGCAACGGCGAGCAACTGTCAGCTCCCCAACATACTAACTCCACACAAGCAGGGTTAGCATTGATTGAAGCCAGGCGCACCATCGACGTGCAGTACGCCTTAGTGCACAGCGTCACCGTGCCCCCACATGGGCAATGGGGGTGAAGTGTCTTGCCCAAGGACACAACGCGGTTGCCGCAGGTGGGATTCGAACCGAGGACCTCTCGGCTTGCAGCCTGCACCTCTACCTACTGAGCCACTGCACCCGTGTCCCAAGGATTGAAGCCTCGGATCACTAGCTACCGGATGGGCCAACTTCACGTGCGAAGACTGGATACTTCTTCTGGCGGCTGCCTGGATATCCGAAGTCGGGTAGCTTGTATGTGGTCGTGTGCGCTATATCTGCCCGAGGAAGAAGCCGTAACTGTAGTCGACGCCGGCTGATGTTCCGAAGAAGCATCCCGAGCGGCGAGTGTGAACGTTAGCTCCTACACAGGCCCCAAATGTTGCAGAGTTAGAAAGAAGGCTCTTCTGCTCGCGACCTTATCAGACCTCGAAGAGCCTCCCTAAGAGAGACTTTCAGGCTCCCTCCCTATTTCCGTCATCGCTGGGTGAGCTTTAGTTTTTGAGGTGCTCGCTCTACCCAAATCTACATTTCCCTCTACCGCAACGGACTTACCCGGTGACACGGCTCCCACGAACGGAGTAACCGCTTCACCGGTCGAGCTAGCTGCTTGCAAAGGATTATGAACACTAACTAGAAGCCTTATCCCTTGCTTAATATTCATGAGCAGCTAGCTCTGTTTGCTCATCAGAGCGCGGCGACGGTAGCACACTTGGATAGGTGTCACAATACAATCACCATGTTCTTGTTCCTCTGAAAAAGAAACTGAAAAAACTCGAATTATTTTGCAGTGAGAGCTCCGGCATAGGAACCCCACCGCCAACAACGTACCGCGACACGCATCTTCAAAGTCTGTCATTCCAATATACACATATAGGACAAGAATCCGTAGGAGTGCATCGACTACAAGGAAGGCAACACGAATGTAAATCCGAGGAAGACTTCCTCGCATTGCATTTAGAGCAGTAAGATTTGATAATTACAATCAAAAGACAAAGTCGATAGCACCCCTATAAACTCCACAACAAAATATATGATAAAGATACATGAATAATAGCAATCAAAATTAAATTTTCAAAAAAATTATAAAATATTTTTTGAGAAAATGCCGAAGGGAACATTATGAGCCCAAGGGCATCCCGATATAGCCTAAGTGTGGACAAAATCCCAATTCTATGAGCTACACTACCGGAATAATAATCAATGTATCCTACGGTAATTCTACAGTAATATAATATAAAATACTACATATATTTGAGGACGTTGCCATTGTAAACAACGTCAAAGGAAAAAACCGGAAACAAGACATCAGGCACACAAAAAGGCCCAAAGTCAGTAACCGATTTTAATGCTACCAGATGCAAAGCTAGATCTTCATATGAAGAAAAAACAATACATCAGATAGAAGATGTAAGACCAAAACGACCTAACACCCCTAGGGTGAGGACGTAACCATGGGGGTAAACAGAATAAACATTCTGTAATACATGTTAAACTCCAAAGAAATTAATAAAAAGTTTCAATAAAAAGTAGCCAACAAGCTTAGGAGTATAACAGGAGGGGTTCATGGAAGAATAGGGGAGGAACACTTAGAAAACAGGGGATTAATCATTAGCAAGATTGATGACGTCAGGCATATGTCCCGAAAATTGGAAACATGAAATAATTTTTATAATTATTATAAAGTTACAGCACTGAACTTTTGAAACCACCCTTGTTCATTTCCATCATACATTTACAGCCTTGGATCCACCAATTCTTGCATTAATTTGTGTCCGGCATCCTCAAAAAAGGATTTTAGCACAGATGTCAGTTCATTGTTACTAACTATAGGGCCAAACAAAGAATGATGTTTGCGCCAATTCCGGTCTCTTCCTGACTGCTGTGCATGCGCAGATGTAAAAGTATGGAGGGCCAGATAGGACTTTTAATTTTCGGTATTGCATGTAAATTTTGGGGATGGGGGAGGGGGGGTCAAAATTTGTGTTTGGCCCTTGATGATATCGAGTTTGCACCAACTAAGTCTGGGCCATTGGTTCTTAGTATAACATTTTCATTCATGCAAGCCAATCTAGCTTGTCAGAATTTAAAATATGCAAACCTGTGAAAAGGTCCTGCAAAAGATTTTTGCGTAATCTCACACTATTATTTACTCCATCCCCTTGAGTTCATTTGATCAAATTTACAGGAGTGAAATACAGGTATTGTCAAGTGGCTTCTGTGGGAATTTCGTGCAATTGTACCTATGACGATCGTAATATTGGTAGGCCTGTCATCACTATTATTTGGCACCATCACTTTTATTTATTGAACCCCAAAATGTACAGAATCACCATTATTTGGCCATCACTACTATTTCACAGAGGAGAGTAGCAACCATACTGTCAGCCATTTTGAATAAAAGCATGATTGTTATAATCCCTTAACAGCTAATTAAATTGAAACAACTAAATTATTTGAGGTCAACATCTTTGGTATACAAACAAAAATGAACTAAAACACATGTCTCCCCTTCGATTAGTTCCATGCTTCCAACTTACGACTAACAAATATCAAACTAAAGATCAAATGTCAAGATCACGGAAGTTCAAGATAGAATGTGACACATCAGCCTTGCTGTTGCATTCATATGCCAAATATCATAAACCTAGCTGAACAATTCAATAATTTGACCTTGATGTCAAAGATCAAGGTCATCTGTCATCACAACAGTACATGATACAATGTTGTCTTATGTTGATACACCCCATGCCAAATATCATAAGCTTAGGTGAAAAGATGAAATAAAAGTGTCAATGACACTGTAGCTCAACTTGTTAAGACATGTACATGTATAGTGTGTGACACAACAATGACAAACATATAGGTAATGGCCTGATAACAAAGGTACATATAAAGTATTGTAACGGTCTGTACATAAATACTGACCGTAGCCTGTAACAAATGTATAGGTAAAGTATTGTAAAGGTGGGTGACAGTCAGATGCTAAACTAGAAAAGAAATTTTTGAGCCCCAGAGTGGGTCTGACTGAACCCCAAAATATTTGTTTTCATAGCACAGTGATAACAAAGGCATCCCAAAACACCCTCGTTCCTGTCCCATGGTGAAAACCCTAGAAGTTTCGAGAAGATCAGTTCATAAATATGAGCTGTATAGAAGTTGTGACAAAAAACTGATTGGACCTAATTTCGGTACAAAATGGCCACTAGCAGCCATCTTGAATTTTGGACCGCACCCAGAAACACCAGCCCTCGTCCCAAGGTGATAACAAAGGTACCCAAGAAGTTTTGTGAAGATCGGTTGATAAATACAGCCTCCAGCCTGAGCGGTATTGACATGTGCACTTACAGTGTATAAGTAGCACTGAATAAATCAAAGTTCATCTAATTTGCATAATTTCTGCACGAGAAAAAAAACCCGTACTGTATGTGATGTATTCCATGTTACTAAACATTCATACAAAAATTTATTCAAATCAGAACTTTCATACAGAAGTTCTGTACAAATGACTGATTGCACTGATTTGGGTACAAAATGGCTGCTGGTGGCCATCTTGAATTTCGGACCACACCCCCAAAACACTTGTTCTCATCCCACTGTGATAACAAAGGTACCCAAGAAGTTTCGTAAAGATCGGTTCATATATACGGCCTCTAGCCTGAGTCGTATAGACGTTGTGTACAAAAAAACTGATTAGACCTAATTTCGGTATAAAAATGGCCACTGGCACCCATCTTGAATTTTGGACCGAGCCCAGAAACACTCGTTCTCGTCCCAAGGTGATAACAAAGGTACCCAAGACGTTTCGTGAAGATCGGTTCATAAATGCAGACTCTAGCCCGAGCCGTATTGACATGTGTACTTACTGTGTGTAAGTAGCACTGACAAAATCAAAGTTCATCTAATTTGCATAGTTTCTGCACGAGAAAAAAAAACATATTATATGTGATGTATCCCGTGGTACTAAACATTCACACAAAAAATTATTCAAATCAGCGCTTTCATATGGAAGTTCTGTGTAAAAATCTGATTGCACCTAATTTTGTACAAAATGGCTGCCATCGGCCATCTTGAATTTCGGACCGGACCCAAAAACACTCGTTCTCGTTCCTCGGTGATACCAAAGGTATCCAAGAAGTTTCGTAAAGATCGGTTCATAAATACGGCCTCTAGCCCGAGCCGTATTGGCATTTGAACTTACAGTGCTGAAAGTAACACTAAATACATCAAAGTTAGTCTAATTTGCATAATTTACGCACGAGAAAAAAACCCGTATTATATGTGATGTATCCCATGGTACTAAACATTCATACAAAAAATTATTCAAATCAGCACTTTCATATGGAATTCTGCGCAAAAATCTGATTGCACCTAATTTTGTACAAAATGGCTGCCAGCGGCCAACTTGAATTTCGGATCGGACCCCAAAACACTTGTTCTCGTCCCACGGTCATAGCAAAGGTACCCAAGAAGTTTCGTAAATATTGGTTCATCAATACGGCCTCTAGCCTGGGCTGTATTGAATTGTTGATGGACAGACAGACGACTGGCCATGGCATAAGCTCAAATTTGGCTTCGCCAAAGTTGAGCTAAAAATCAATAATTTGACCTTGAGGTCAAATGTCAAGGTAGGTCATGATGGTACGTGACACAATAGACTACTTGGTGATACACTCACCTGCCAAAAATCAAATGCCTAGGTCAAAAGCTTTTTTTAAAATGTCAATAATGTGACCTTGAGGTCAAAGGTCAAGGTCATATGTGGATAATGATGGTACATGACACATCATCTCTTGGTGATACACCCACATGCCTAATATCATAAACTGAGGTGAAAAGGTAAGAAAAGTTCTGGTCGGGACAAGCTTAGTAAAAATCAGTAAGTTGACCTTGAGGTCAATGGTCAATGTCATATCTGGGTCATGAAGGAGCAAAACACATCGTCTTATGGTGATACACTTGCATGTCAAATATCATAAGTCAAGGTGAAAAGGTAAATAAGTTCTTGCCCAGACAAGCTGACTTGCTAAAAATTCAGTAATTTGACCTTGAGGTCAAAGGTCAATGTCATGTGGGTCATGATGGTACATCGTCTCATGGTGATACACCCACATGCCAAATATCATAAACCTAGGTCAAAAGATACAAAAATCAATAATTTGGCCTTGAGGTCAAAGGTCAAGGTCATATGTGGGTCGAGGTCAAAGGTCAGTGTCATATGTGGGTCATAATGGTACATCGCCTCATGCTACTACACCCACATGCTAAATATCATAAGCCTAGGTCAAAAGATAAAAAAATCAATAATTTGACCTTGAGTTCAAAGGTCAAGTCCATATGTGGGTCATGAGAGTACGCAACACATCGACCCATGGTGATACACCCACATGCCAAATATCGTAAGCCTAGGTCAAAATATAAAAAAAATCAATAATTTGACCTTGAGGTCAAAGGTCAGTGTCATATGTGGGTCAAGGTCAAAGGTCAATATCATATGTGGGTCATGATGGTACATCGTCTCATGGTGATACACCCACATGCCAAATATCATAAGCCTAGGTCAAAAGATAAAAAAAAATCAATAATTTGACCTTGAGGTCAAAAGTCAAGTTCATATGTGGGTCATAATAGTATGTAACACGTCGTCTCAGGATGATACACCCACATGCCTAATATCGTATGCCAAGGTGAAAATGTAAATAAGTTCTTGCCCGGACAAGCTTACTTGCCAAAAAATCATTGATCTTCAGGTCAATGTCATATGTGGGTCAGGATGGTACGCGACACATCGTCTCATGGTGATACACCCAAATGCCAAATATCATAAGCCGAGGTGAAAAGGACAAAAGGTAAATAAGTTCTGGCCCAGACAAGGTTACTTGCCAAAAACCCAATAATTTGACCTTGAGGTCAAAGGTTAAGGTCATAAGTGAGTCATGATGGTACGCGACACATCGTCTCCTGGTGGTACATCCACATACTAAATATCATAAGCCTAGGTCAAAAGAAAAAAAAGTTCTGGCCCGGACACGGTTGTATGAGAAGAAGAAGAAGAAGAAGAAGAAGAAGAAGAAGAAGAAGAAGAAGAAGAAGAAGAAGAAGAAGAAGGAAGAAGAAGAAGAAGAAGAAGAAGAAGAAGAAGAAGAAGAAGAAGAAGAGAACAACAACAACAACAACAACAGCAAGAAGAATACAGGGTAAAACAATATGTCTCCCTTCGGTGAAGGGAAGACATTATGATGCAATACTAAGGGTGAATTTTATAGGTTGTAACAGCTAATTTTCTGGAATAACCAACATTTTGGCAGCCATTTTGAATATCTCAAATATGCCCAAAGGTAACTCAATGTCACATGTCAAATTATGTTTACGTAGGTCCATATCTATTAAAATCAACTGAGAAAAAATCTTAAATGTAAGTGTTAACCCCTCTGGTTGATGGACTAAATCTTTTCAATGCTTTGATTAAGTCTCTAAGATTTACAAGTCTAAAGTCAAGGACTCAATGTCAATTTACACAAACATTCAAATAGAATTGATTCTTCTTACCTTCAAAACAAGCCTTGCTCTTTGCTGTAACCCACTGACCATTGATGAAAGCTTTATCATGGTACAATGGACTGGACATAAGGGAAGACATCCTGATAGTACTAAGAAGTATGGATTTGCTGCAGTGTAACAGTTTTGAAATTTTGGAAAGCTCCTGAAAAAAATAAGCAAATTATCTTTACTCTATTGTTTTGACACTCTGCAACGAGTTACCGAGTCTGTCACGAGCAGTGCAGCTGTATTTTGGCGTAAAAAAAGTTTAAAATCTGTTTATCAGGCCTTCCTGCATCTTCATTATGGCTGCCGTATGATCTCTTTTTATAACCAATGCTAACTTAAAACAATAAAAATTAAATGGTTTACATCTGATTCTGATATTTTATCCAAGTTAATAAAATTGACAAATTTGTCCTTTGAGTGCAAGAAGGCTTTGTAATGCTTTAGCATTGCAAAGCCTTCTTACACTCAAGGGATGAAATTTACCACCACCCATGCTATTTTGTAAATTATGAGGCCAAAAGCATAAAACAAACCATGAACATGAACTTTTGATGGCAAAGAAATAATTACAAATGAAAGTGTCAATGACACTGTAGCTTAACATGTGTGTTGAAAAAGATAATGTTCAATGTTTATGAAAGGATTATGAAATAAGACAAGAATTGTGATAATTGGGAATATGTTCATTTCTGTTCCCTGTATGCTATGTTTTTGATAAAAACAATATGCGGTGTACACTGTACTAAAGAGCTGAGGAATGGGTTAATATGACCTCACAGTTAATGTATGTGGCCCTCACAGTTAACGTATATCAACGAAAGTTACCAAGTTACAGTGAAATGATTCCAAAACGAGTCATCCTATCAAGTTACATTGAAATCCCTTCATAACTATGGCCTGTAGACTGTGCTAAAGGTTTTCGGGCTTCGGGCCCCTGTAGCCGTCAGTTTCCCAATTGCGTCCAAAGGGGTCGTTCTCATCTATACATTATATGATGTCAACCTACCAAGTTACAATGAAATCCCTTCATAAATGTGACCTGTAGACTGTGCTAAAGGTTTTTGGGCTCGGGCAGCCATCATGGTTGAATGGTCGCAACCAAAAGGGGGCATTCTCATCTGGGCATGCTAAAGGTTTTTGGGCTCGGGCAGCCATCATGGTTGAATGGTCGCAACCAAAAGGGGGCATTCTCATCTGGGCATCATCTGGAGTGATCCTACGAAGTTACAATAAAATCCCTTCAAAAATATGACATGTAGACTGTGCTGAAGGTTTTCGGGCTTCGGGCCCCCGAAGCCGTCACAGTTGACCAATCACCACCAAAAGGGGATGTCATCATCTAGGCATTATATGGAGTCAAACTAATAGGTTACAATGAAATCCATCCATAAATATGAACTACAGACTATGCTAATGGTTTTGGGGTTTTGAGCTCGGGCAGCCATCAAGGCTGAATGATCGCGACCAAAAGGGGACGTTCTCATCTAGACATTTTTTGGAGCCATCCTACCAAGGTACAAAGAAATCCCTTCATAAATATCACCTGTAGACTGTGCTAAAGGTTTGCGAGCTTCAGGCCCCTGTAGCCGTCACAGTTGCCTAATGGTGTCCAAAAGGGGCTGTTCTCATCTAGACATATATGAAGTCAACCTACCAGGGTACAATGAATTCCCTTCATAAATATCAAATGTAGACTGTGCTAAAGGTTTTCGGGCTTCGGGCACCTGTAGCCATCACATTTGACCAATCACGACCAAAAGAGGGTGTCATCATCCGGACATTATATGAAGTCAACCTACCAAGTTACAATGAAATCCCTTCATAAATATGAACTGAAGACTGTGCTAAAGGTTTTTGGGCTTTGGGCTCGGGCAGCCATAATGGTTGAATGATCGCAACCAAAAGGGGACATTCTCATCTGGGCATCATCTGGAGTGATCCTACGAAGTTACAATGAAATCCCTTCACAAATATGACCTGTAGACTGTGCTCAAGATTTTCGGGCTTTGGGCACCTGTAGCCACCACAGTTGACCAATCACGACCAAAAGGGGATGTCATCATCTAGGCATTATATGGAGTCAGCCTAACAAATTACAATGAAATCCTTCCATAAATACAACCTATAGACTATGCTAAAGGTCTTGGGGCTCGGGCAGCCATAAAGGCTGAATGATCGCGACCAAAAGGGGATGTTCTCATCTAGACATTATTGGCAGTCATCCCACCAAGCTGCAATAAAATCCCTTCATAATTATGACCTGTAGACTGTTCTAAAGGTTTTCGGGCTTCGGGCCCATGTAGCCGACACAGTTGCCCGATCGTGTCCAAAAGGGGACGTTCTCATCTAGACATTATATGAATTCAACCTACCAAGTCACAATGAAATCCCTTCATAAATATGGCCTGTAGACTGTTCTAAAGGTTTTGGGACTTCGGGCTCGGGCAGCCATCATGGTTGAATGGTCGCAACCAAAGGGGAAAATCTCATCTGGGCATCATCTGGAGTGATCTTAAGAAGTTACAATGAAATCCCTTCATAAATATGACCTGTAGACTGTGCTAAAGGTTTTCGGGCTTCGGGCCCCTGTAGCAGTCACAGTTGCCCAATCACGTCCAAAAAGGGGACTTTCTCATCGAGACATTTTTTGAAGTCAACCCACCAAGTTACAATGAAATTCCTCAATAAATATGACCTGTAGACTGTGCTGAAGTTTTTCGGGTTTTGGGCTTGGGCAGTTGTCACGGTTGGCAGATCACGTCCAAATAGGTAAATTTTCATCTAGACATCATACGGAATCATCCTACCAAGTTACAATGAAATCCCTCCATATTAAACATGACCTGCAGACCGTGCAAAAAGTTTTTTGTTTCGGACTTGGGCATCCATCACGGTTGACAGATCTTGCCCAAAAGGGGACGTTCTCATCTAGGCATTATACATAGGAATCCGACCAAGGTACAATGAAATCTCTTCATAAATACGACCTGTAGACTGTGCTAATAGTTTTCGGGTTTTGGGCTCGGGCAGCCATACCGGTTGACCGATCGCGATCATCTAGACATGACCCCAAACCTGCATATGAAATTTTGTGACGATCAGCCAAGAACTGTGGGGTGTAGCCCGTGCTAAAGAAAAATGTGAACAGACTCACCGACTCACTGACTTCCGCACGCGTGATGGCAATAGCTTATCTTGACTTTGTCAAGTTAAGCTAAAAATGACCTGAGAAACAGAAGATCTATATTATGGGGCCTTATCTGGATGTCAACTTCTGGTATACTCAAC
This sequence comes from Pictodentalium vernedei, assembly GCA_031216915.1. Classification (NCBI taxonomy): domain Eukaryota; kingdom Metazoa; phylum Mollusca; class Scaphopoda; order Dentaliida; family Dentaliidae; genus Pictodentalium; species Pictodentalium vernedei. The sequence continues at coordinate 226,944,094 of CM062296.1, forward strand.
AAAACTACAGTACTATGATCATACAACTGGGCTTTTTCTCGATCAGACCGTAATCCACTCTAGAAACATCTACATCAGTGGGTCGAGATTTCACGAAAAAACGTTGCAAATTCAAGCCTGGGGGAAGGAAAGCATAACTATTAACTTGGGTAAAATATCAAACATAAACCATTTAATTATTATTTTTTTAGGTTTGCATTGGTTATAAAAAGAGAGCATGCTGCAGCCAAAAGACCAGATTTTTAATTTTTAGGCATATATAAAATCCTGGAAATTCTAAGACATTAAAGGGCAAGAACTCTGCTATGTAATGTGCATGTGAACTGTCAGACACACAGAGAAGTGATTTCAGACAAGCATCAAAAGCAAACTTGACATTTTTTGTGAATGATGCACTGTACCAAAAAAGGACTGTTTGTGAAGATTATTAGAGATCGACAGTTATGCATTTTTTAGCTCCGTTTTCAATTTTTTTTTTTTTTGGGGGGGGGAGGGAAGAGGTGGCAGAGCAACTTCATTTTGGTTATTTTCTACAGTTTGGCAGCAGGTAAAAGAAAAACTGGTATTAAAGGGCTTAACCTAATCAGGAGTATTACTGGATGAATTTCAGGAAAAATTATTAGCGTTAACAATACACAAAAAGAGCTACAAATTTTCAGCTTTTGGACCATGACTGGCGCCAGGCTGCACCCAGTGATTCATGGGCTAAAAATTTGCTGTGTGCCTTTTATGCCACGTTAAAAAATTATTGATCCTTGCCAACCATCTTTCTTCAAGCCCATGCCACCTTCCATGTGGCACCCCCACTCACCCCTTCCAATCACTTCACCTTGGGTAAAGTTGGGTTGCCATTTGACCAAAGTGTACCGAGCTTACAATTCCATTCCTGAACGGACAATAATGTATAATTACGTTTTTCATGGCACATGTAATTTAATCCAAGATTCCCTCTTTCAGATGTGCTGTTTCTTTACATGCACCAATTTTAGCGACAGTCACTGGATGTTTCATAATTTTGTTTTAACCTGTGCAAATACCATTCAGAACTTTCTGGTAATAGACACCTCAGATATGACAGGCATAACAAAATAAAAATCAGTGTTATTGACTTTTCAAAAATACGTCCCTTGTACAGTTAAAACTAGAAGTCCTGTCCTCAAATGCGCACAAATAGCACATAGATATGCGCGTTAATCTACGCGTTATAGCCGTAGTAAGGCCATCAAATTCTGCACATATGGCCTGTGCACGAGCAATGTTTCAGCCAATGGACGTCCGGGTAACCTAGAGGTCCATTGGCAGAAACATTGCCCGTGTTTGCTATGAATAACCAGGAGAACCTGGCATGCTTTGGATGCCATTCGATATGGCAATTGCACGCCATTCCTAGGCGCAAATAAGCCCAGATAAGCGCACTGTTCTCTTCTAGTTTTAACTGTATATTGATTTTCAGTTGTAATTTTTGGGAATATCATCCGAGCAAGGTGAATGTTTGAGCAAATAGTGACCCATTTATAAGCTGCTTTACCATAGTGGATTACAGATCGAGTAGACAACTGAATTTAAAAACAAGACAAATGTTACTAGGGTAACACATGCCCCACCTCCCCCCCCCCCCACACTTTGACTTATGGACCTGGTTGAGGTATGTGACACATCCACCCGTTGTCCTTTATAATTGAGCGAAGTTAGATGATTGTAGCCCTAATATTTTGGGAGTTATGCTTGAGACACGATTTGTGACCCTGCACATATGAAGGTCAATTGTGACCTTTACCTTGCAGATGCGGCTGAAAGTATCATCCGCGACACACCTTCTGACTGACCTTAACATTTGTAAAAAGTTTAACAATTGTACTATGATTCATTTCTGAGTTATGGCTGAGACACGAATATTGACCGATTTTTAGTGTGACCTTGAAATGTGACCTTGACCTTGAAGGTACGAACTTGGCCATGGTGTGTGACACATCTTCCCATGGTCCTTTATAATTGTGTGAAGTTTGATGACTGTGGCCCTAACAGTTTTCGAGTTATTGGTCAGAAAAATAAAATTGTGGCAAGTCTGAGACAATATAAAAGAGCAACAACTAATGTACATAAAGTAATGTTGGACAAATGCCAAAATTAAAGATGCCCCATGTACATGTAGTCTTCAATTTCCATTAAAATTTAATTCAAGTAAGGACCCACAAAGTAGATCTTCTGTTTCTCGGGCCAATGTTTGTAAAATTGCATGTGAGTGGGTGTTTTTTTTTTTATTATTTTTGTAATTATTTATTTGCAATCAAAAGTTCATGTTCTTGGTTTGTTTAATGTTTTAGGCTTCATAATCAAAAGAAAAGCATGGGTGGTGGTGTATTTCATCCCTTGAGTGCACTCAAGGGACAAATTCATCAATTTTATTAACATGGGTAAAAAATATCAGACATAAACCATTTAATATTTATTTTTTCAAGTTTGCATTGGTAGAAAGAGAGCATGAGGCAGCCAAAAGGACCATGAGGGTGGGCCTGAGAAACAGATTTTTAACTTTCTTTGGTCTGAACAAAAAGTAATCTGTTCTTTCAGTTTCCTGTATTTTTGTTTGTTTGATTCCTTTGGCTTCAAAACTTAGCTCATGACCCCTCTTTTCTGGAATTATCATGTTCCGATGAAACGTCAAAGGTTATAATTTTTTTAAGACAAAAGGTGAAAAGTTTTGGTCATTAACTGGTTAAGTGCTAGAAGCCACTATCAGAGCTTTCAAAATATACGAGTTACAGAGCAAAAGCGAACATTTTTCTTGCTTATGCTTCCAATTCAGCCTAAAGCAAATAATATTTTGTTTATATAAGTTTGGTCTATTACAAATTATTGGAGATAGCCTGTGGGGCACTCTCCAATAATTCGTAATAGAACAAATTTTGAATAACAAATTCAGACCACCAAAAATATTCTAGCCCTCAACCAGTCAAAAAATTGTTTTTGCAGGTATCATCATTCTGTTAGTTAAGATAGGTATGGGGGAAATGTATGAAATATTGTTCTTCTTTCTTGTTTTAAAAGCCTTTTGGTTTAACACAACTGGGCCAGATGGACATCACGTAAACCTGACACAATTATCAGTATCACTTTATGCTGAACGATGACTCTCAGATTTAGAAATAAGAGATACACACTGACTTCCAGTTTTGAATCAAGTGATAAAACCTTGGTCTGCATATCCCAAATGTGAATTGGTTAATTGAGTTGAGTTCAGCTGAAGCTATCATCTGGAAAAAACAAATCTTGAAACTTCTAGGACAACCAAGAGCAATAACTCGATCGTAAAGTGTCTGATAAATAGAGGATATGGAATGAGTGTTTTTCTCATATAATATTTATGAAACGAGTCTAATAATTTTCCGTTTTGGCGAGCCTCTGGCGAGCCCAAACGGAAAATTCGGACGAGTTTCATAAATATTATATGGGAAAAACACTCGTTCCATATCCTCTATTTATCATATGAGACACACACGCACAAATTAGCCACTTAGTATGACTTTTTAACCCATCAACTAACTTGAGTTGCAGACGGCATTTGGAAAAAACATCCTCGTATAATTAAAAATGTTCATTTTTTGCTTCCAGAACACCGGTTATGACCCCGCATTGGAACGAACCTATGTTTTGGAAGCAAAAAGTGAAAATATAAAAAAAATGAATGACGTTTTTCTTGTAGGTAAAAATTTAATACAGTATAACCCATCCTAAATAGGACAGATAACGAAATTCTCCTTACTGAAATTATACAAATGTGACCCAGTTGTATTTTGTTTAGCCAATCAAATTGTCCAGTTTTGAAATTGACCAATGAAAGCTCCAAACTCTAATTATGCAAATTACGAAAATGTGGCCCAGTTGTATTTTGTTCAGCCAATCAAATTGTCTAGTTTTGAAACTGACCAATGAAATTGACGGAAGGCTTTATTTATCACTGATTAATATGAAAACAAAATATCAAATGTTTTAAAGTGAACAAAACGGACGAGTTATATGATAAAAGTCAATATCGAATTTGGGCTGCATTTTCTGTGGAAATGACCACTCCAAATATGGATCGGTTGCATGGAATATGGTTAAGTATTATCTAGAAACAAAATTCTTGGAAATTCTGAGACAACAAAGGACAATAATTCCATAACAAAATGTCTGACAAACATTAAATCCATACCTGAGAAACATTTTTGATGGATGTGACCATTTAACAAATGCAAAAAGGTATCATGGGAAGTAGGTGTAAAAGGCGGATACCAGCTCACTTTTTGTCTTGTACATGTACACGTACACACGTACATGTATCCATAGAGTTCAGTGTTAAAATGTACAAGAAATGTACACATAAACGGGTTTTGTACATCTGAGTTGGAATCCGCACTAGATGGCCATCGTGAGTTGGACGTTTCAGTCAACCGTTGGCGAACGAGTGCGGATTCCAACTCAGTCTGCGCGGGAGAAATCGGCTCTAAAATTGTCCCAACGTTCGCCATCGTGAGTTAGACGTTTCAATCAGTCGTTGGTGAACGCGGTGTGGCACGGTGCAGTTTCCAACTCAGCATTAAAATGTCAAATAAATTAGAATCGACGAAAATTTTTTCCAACGTTCATCGTCGCGTTCTAGAGCATGGTGGGTTCGATCCAGTCGCTGACGGGCGATTGCGGATTCCAACTCAGAAGAAATCGGAGTTTGGAAATCCTTGATCGTTCGTCATCGTGAGTTAGACGGTTCGATCGATCGTTGGCGAACGCAGCGGTTTTCCAGGATAGAAATGCGAAAGATTAAGAAAAAAATTAGAATCGACGACAATTTTCTCTCTACGTTTGTCATCGTGGTCTATGTGCGATCGATCGTGGATGAAAGGCGAAGATTTCTGGTGGAGGGAACAGATGAAAAATAAATCGTTAGGAGTTTTGAGATAAATTGTAAGAGAATCACGAGATCTGCGAGAGGAAATAAAAAAGTGATTGATATAATATAGGAGAAAAAAATATATATAAATAATAGTTGTATAAAAAATGTATAAAATATCAAATCGAATAGTTAATAAAATATACGTAAATCATGAACAATTCTCAGATTATAAGAGCATCGTTTCTTATAAAGGCGCTCATGAGAGCCTACGCATTCTGCGTGAACGAACAACAAGCTCGTGTCTTGTTAGAACGATGCATCGGGTGTCGGGATCATCTAGACTTCGATCACGAGGATCATTCGTGTCTGACTATGGAAAGGGAAGATATGGTCGTCAAGTATTTCGAACTAGTGTTCGAATACGTTCGAATCGACGACGTGATCAAGTTTTGGAGGAGATTAGTCTTCTGTAGCGGGCGAGACAAGCCCACCGGTTCAGAAGAAATGAAATTGGCGCGTAGAAGTCTGACTTTAGAAGACAAGGGATACGTCTTGAAATTATTGCTGAAGGGAGCATACGACACAACTAAGTTTTCTTGTTGATATAAATAAGGGGGAGAATATAAAAAAATTAAAAAATAAATACATGCGTAAATAATATAGATAAAAATTAGAAAGAAAAAAAAACACAAAAAAGGAAAACCAGAAATAAATTGTATCTGTCGTTAGATGACGACGAGAATGAGAAGCCGAACGGCGCTTTTTTTCCAACAGTGCCGTCGCCAGAAGAAAAAGAAAGATGTGAGAGCTATCGCATTTATCAAATCAGAAGAATCCAATTGTATCTGACTCGAGAGAGAGAGACTCTCGTCGTTCTCTCAAGAAGTATTCGCGCCTCGTGAAATTTGTCAACGCAGTCGACACGACACTCATCACGATTTCCATGGGTTTACACGTGGCCGGCATCAGCCTTCCGAGCGTGTTGACCATAGAAGGGGTGGCCTTCGCCGCCAGATAGTTTAGCACGGTCGGAAACTTTTTGAGTAGGAAATTATATCTGAAGGGTAGTAAACATGAAAAGAGTCGCGTCTTGGCCGACTCCAAGATCGACACGATATCCGAAATAATCTCGATAGCGTTGAAAGACAGTAGGATATCGGATAGAGAATACTTCACGATATTGGGCAAGAAAACGAAATACGACGCCATGAAAAAAGCCGTGAGAATCAAGACTCGTCAGATCATCAAGAAAGAGATGAAGGATTCTCTCGTGGTAAGGGGGAGGAAAGAGGCCAGGGAGGAATTTGGTAAGTTGATAGAACTCAAGAGCAATGATTGAAATAATATATATAATAAGAATAGAATTTTTTAAAGAAAAAAATATTAAATTTATATATTAAATTAAAAAAAAATAAATACGAAATTTTTTAAATAACCCTCAAAAAAGAATGAATTGCGTAAAGTGTAAGAGAGTTACTAAGACGGGTAATTCTCGAGAAAGTACGAACTTAAAACGACAGACCGATGCTTCACGGAATTTGCAAGGTGCGTGGTTCGATGAAGACTCAATTCGTCAAAAAAAAAAACGACGAGAGGCGAAGGCGTCGCAAATAAAATGATCAATAATCTACCTTTCAAAATGCATCTGCCAGGTCACACTTTCATGGGACCCGGAACGAAATTGAACAAGAGACTCAACCCCAATCTGACTCCTAAATATTGGAGCAAACCGGTGACTGGGGTGGACGCGGCCACGTACGATCACGATCTGTGTCACGCCGGGCATCCTGACACCAAGACTCACAACGACGTTTGTGTTAAAAACATGTTGACGAAATTGAGAGACATATCGAATTCGACCAGGAGAGAGAAGCTCGAACGTTCGCTGGTTGGCAAAGTGATCGGTGCGAAACGTCGATTCGGATGGGGCGTTCCAAAAAAAGCGTCTCGGAAAAGAAGAAACGATTATTGATGAGCAATTTGGCTGAGAAGCTACACAAGCTCATCATGCGTAAATTTCGAAAGAGAAGGGTGTTCGTGAAGGGTCTGGACAACATTTGGTCTGCCGATCATTTTCGAAGTGGAACGAGAGCGTCAAATATCTATTGACAGTCATCGGCGTGTTTTGCAAATACGGTTGGATCAGAGCCTTGAAGAATAAATCGGGACCTTGCGTCGCCGAGGCTCTGAAGAGCATGTTCGACTCACCTTCTCGAAAACCAAATAAATTGTGGGTGGACAAGGGGAAGGAATTCTACAACAAGGACATTCGTCAGTTTGTCGACCTCTATTCAATCGAAAATGAAGAGAAAGCCAGCATCATGGAATGATAGAATCGAACAATGAAGGAAAAGATGCACACATACTTCACGGCGAATTCGACCAAGAAATACATATACGCTCTGAATTAGCCTGGTCGAAGATTACAACAACATGCGATACAGATCAATCAAGATGAACCCTGCAGAAGCTAGCGATCCTCGAAACGAAAAACGGGTCTACGCGAATCTATATCCTGAGAGATCTAAGATCAGGAAGGAGTCGAGACCGTCGAAATTTGCTTATAAGAAGCACTTCGAAAAGGGTTACACTCCTCGATGGAACCTGGAAATCTTCGTGATAATCAGAATATTTCACACCGATCCGGTGCCTTACGAAATGGGAGCTTTGGATGGCGAAGAGATCATCAGAAAGTTTTATGAACAACAATTGCAGAAGATGAAGTTTTAATAAAAAAAATATATATTTACTCTCTTTAACATTTTCTTGTTTACACACATATATATAAAGGAAAAAAAATAATAATAAAAATAATTAAAAACTATTTTTAGAAAAAAGCAAACAAATTAATAAACAAAAAAAAAAAAACCTTCAAAAATGGTAAATATACTAGATATCACACAAGGCATACCGAAATACGAAAGTATTGAGGAATACGAGGTTCACGAATACGAACCGATAACCGGAACTAGTTTGAACAATGCGGGAGAGATAAGAATCAACATCGAAACACAAGATCTATTCATTCATCCTACAGAGAGTTACATAGTGGTGCAGGGACGTCTCACCAAGGCAGATGGGAGCGAATACGCCGACGACGACACACTCACTCTAGCCAATAATGGCATCATTATTAAAAACAAAAAAAAATATATAAATAAAAATAAAAAAAAACAAACAAAAAACAACATTTTAATACAATGATTATGAAAGAAGAAAAGTCAGATATAATCAAAAGAAAATCGCAAATATTTACAGATGTGGAGTTGGGATTTGAAGATCCCATAAATTTAGAAATGATTATTGTCGTCAGTATTGACGATATCTATTTAACCGTCCATTTTGAAAGACGTGTCAAGAAAAATGAGTTGTTTCTAGAGATGAGTCAGAAGATTCACAAAAAGGTGAAAGAAGTCGAGAAGATATCGAGTGAAGATAGATTCAGAGTGTTTTACACTGAAGGAAATAGACTTCTCATAATCATGAGAGATAGAGATTTGAAAGAAAGAATAGTGGGAACCATTGGAAGAGTTGCAAAACAGGCCACACTAAAATTACGTGATGTGCTGTTAAGTGTCAACGATACAGATCGTTCTCACCATCTAGATTTTCACTTAGAATTGAGAGATATAACATTTTGAGGATTCATCATTTAAAACTAAAAAAAAAATAAAAGTAATGAGATCTAGAGAGATTGAACATCTTTCTAAATCTCATTACTTTTTATTTTTTTTTTTTTGTTTTTTTTTAGTTATTTTGTTTTTAATAAGTACTCATTATTTTTAATTAATTATTTCCACACATTCACTGTTTGTTCAGAGAATCTAGTTCGATAAGTAGACTCATCATGGAAGTCGCAGCTTTGGGATTATTGGTTTTCGTAATGAAATTAATCCTGTCTCTGGCGTTCACTTTGAGAGCCGTGCCGAACGTGCTGACATTCGAATATTGATTCTCGGTCTTTTCGATGCTGCATCTCCTATTGCTCTCTACTCCGTTCACCATGAGATTGACGACCGCTCTGTTATTCAAATTCATGGAAGCCAGAGACATTCGAATGATTTCACCTCCCAACGGCATGGGATATCCCACCTGACCATGCTGCGATCCGCTACCTCGGTTTCCGAAAGACCATTCGGCTTTTCCCTCGTCTAACACGCCACTGTCCTCAGCCCACACGGTGATCAATTGCCTACCATATCTGACATATTCCACCACCGAAATCAGGATGCAGGCGCCCGACATGTGCACGGGATCTGGCAGATTCGTGAGCGCGTGTCCTCCCATGTCTAAGTTTACCTTCCATTATGTCGCCCTTTCTCCAGACCGAGTTGCCTGGTGACCGCGCTGGAATCGAATTCGGGATCGTGATCAAGACCGAATAAATTCTGACCGTTCAACTTGAAACCGCCCTTCATGGTTCCACTTGATTGTTTGTTCAGGTAGAGATCGTCCACTTGCGATTCTATGTATTCTTGAGATCACGTCATGGCGGAATCCGCGTAGCCCTTGTTGGTGGAGTCCTCATCCGCGTTGTCGATCATCGACAGATTCAATATCTTGTTGAATCCTGCATTGAGATCCGATTTCATTTCTCGTCTGGCAGACTTTCTCTGTTCCAGGTCTATGTAGTGTTTGGTCGCCACGTCCTTGGGATTCGTGGGAGTGGCCACGTTCGTTATGTTGTTAGAATTTGGTGTTCAATTCCGATTGCATCGTTTTCTGAATGTATGTACCTCTCATGTGTTCAGTGAATCGCGCATGAGAGTCGTCCGCATATTTCTTAGTCGTGGCATCGGTGGAATCTATGGGATTCGAGACGTTCACCAAACATTTGGATTTCAGATCGAGATCGTCGGTCATGGCTTTATCCACGTAATTATCTCTCATGATTCGTTCGAAATCTGCGTTCCCCCCTGTCGACGTATTTTTTAGTCGCCGGATCTGCGAGATCTACTGGCTCGGGAAGATTGTAGAGCTTGTTATCCTTCATGTTCAAAGGTTCTTCTCGAGGTTCGTATCTCCAAACGTAACGTTCGTCCAAGCATCTTCCTCTTCTTTTTAGGTCAACTTTCGTCGTCACTCCCACCAAATTTATTGACTGGGATGTTTTTTGGGGGGGGTTTTGTTTTAAAAATATATTTCAGTGCAGTTTTTTTAAGAATTCTATTCGATTAAGTTTTTTTTAAAAAATAATTTTTACCTTTATATATATATACTATAAAAAAAAATTCTCTCTAATGTAAATCATTGAGAATGTCTTGAAACCGATCTCCTTCCGACTATCTCTTGAGAACATAGAGACACAGGTGAGCGCAAAACACTTGATCCAGAAATTGCACTTGTTCCGTGTTGTAACGAACCACGGATTCATTGAAATAGTTCTTTATTTCTTTCGGCGGCAAGATTCCGTGGCTGTCAAAATAATAATTCTTCTTCCCATTCTTGAACCACGCCACCCAGTGAGTGCCTTCGCCCGATAAATCGTCCAGATTTAAAATTCCGCATTCCGATTGTCGTCGAGGTATTCTCTTCGGCAAGGCATCTCTGGAAAACACGCCTCGAAAATCTTTGATTTTCAAGGCCTTCGCCTCATTCGACAGATCAATGTTGAATAGGGGTTCGTTAGGTAAGACAACACCTTCTACGGATATTCGTATTTTCTTATTCATAAATGTGTATTTTTTTTTTATTATTTTATAATAATTCACTAAATGGTTTAATTTTTATTTTTAATTTTTTTTTTTTTCTTTTCTTTTAAACTAAATCTCTCGATGTCTCTATCGGTTTCCATAGTCTTGAATTTGTCAAATTCCTCTTCATTTTCTGGAATCCTCTTATCCTTAATCATATCCAAAACCCAATGTCCTAGTGCCAAAGTGCTTATCTTATCGTCTAACATGATTCTCCTATCGTTGTCGGCCATCAGCAAAATCTTGTTGATTATTTCGGTATACAAGTCGTGATTATCGCTTCGAATCGATTTCATAGTCTTGTACACTGGCCGACTTCCGAACAGACAATCTTTATACTCTCTGAAAGAGATGTTTTTCTTCACCATGCACGCTTGAACCCCTTTGCACTTCTTGATCTCTTCACCTTCTAGGTGATAAGCATACAGTTTGGGTCTCAAACCCACGAATTCGACGATTTGTTTACCGCCACTCTTGTCCTTAAATTTACCCAACACATTCTTGTTGTCATTCAATTGAATGTTGGACGGGTGATCGACAGGATAATTGCTCGTGTCGAACCACGTGGCCACGTCCGGAGATATATCTTAGTAGACGTCTTCCGTCTCTATCTCGTAAACCAAACTGTCCATGTCGGTGAACAGTAATTTGGCTTTCTCGCCGAATTTCCGTTTGATGTAATCGTAGTGAAACTCGTACACCAGTTGCTTGCTGATATCTAAGATGATCGGTCCGAGATAATAGGGTTTGTCAAACTTCAGGTGCATCTTTTGCATGTGAACGGCCACTAGATTTTCATCGAATATGGTTCGGTGTCTGTAATTGGGTTTCGCCACTAAATTGTTAACTCTTTTCTCGGACGTGACGAGTCGAATGTTGGTTCTCTTCTTGATGTTTTCCATCGATTTACCGTACATGCAGTCGTTCATGAGTTTGAAGAAATCCTTTTCGAAATCATTCTTGGCTTGAATCCTGAGATTCGTGTTGATATTGATGTATTTTTTCATCCAAGGCTCTTTGTCGAAACGAATGACGCGATGTATGTCGAGTAATTTCATCCCATGATCGACGTATTGTTTCAAATTCTCGCTGTAGACAACGTACTTACGTTTATTATATAAATTGGGAACAAGTTTTTTGTCGTCTCCTTCGATCGGTTCCATTCGTTTGGGAGCCAACGGATAATCGTTGTGCAGGTCGTGTAACTCGTCCGGATAGTTCAAATTGACTTCTAAAAATGCAAGGATAGTCTCTCCATTTTTGCATCTCTTCCGGTTCCATCACCCATTTAAAATTTCCAATCAGTAAAGGATGACTCATGGCACAACGTACAGATTATTAGCGTCCCAATACTGTATGTGTTTATTGATCATTCCAAATCAAAACCTTCTTTCATGTTGGGATTGTTGGCATCAGAATATCTGTGGGAGATCATCGAGGCGCCACCTCACATGGCCTTTTCGAGGATGAGCAACATGTCCACGTCAGATAATAATTCCAATTGGACTTCGGTGAAATACCAAGCCAGATCCAAATTTTCGAACACGTCTGCCCGGAGTAGAACGTCGGTCTTCAGATAGAGATCGTGATAATCTCTCATGGTTTTCATATCGAACAATTTCCACACGTTTTCGGCGTGTTCGTAATCCTTGTCGGAAATGTCTAATTCATATAATTTCAAATAAAACTCTTCTTTCAAAGGTAGCGCGGTGTCGTCGAATCTCTTTAGCTCGTTCATTTAATCATAAGGATAGACTCCTTTCCTCAACATGACGTCTGCTCGTTCTCCGAAGTGTTTGCTTGTGATTTTAAATTTATCCTTCCTCGTACTATCGACTAATTTTTCCAAACCAGTCGACATGAATTTGAAACTGTCGATGGAACGTATTCCTCTATGAATGGGTTTCGTTTTTTCTTCTGACGTCTCTTCATCGATTACTCCTTTCTTCTTCTCTGCGACCTTCCATTTCATGAAGGAAATGTATCTTTCTTGCTGTTCGCGATGCAATTTAATTCTTTGTGCCAAAATTTTTCCCAAACAGATGACTGTCGTAACCCGAGAGATTGTGAAATATCACCGGATAGAAAGCAGCATCTCGATATCTTAAATTACACTTGCTGTGGGCCGGACTGCGATACAGACCCGTGTATTGATTGTGGTCTCTGGCCTTCTTATTTTCCTGCGAATTCTTGTCGAATGATTGTCTGCATATGTGACATTTGGTGGCTCTGTTATGTTTGTCCTGTTGCTCTCGCGTGATGATCATTTTCGCCGGAGTTTTGACTTTTTCATATAAAATTTGAATTTTCGATTCTAACTCTTCCACAAATCTTTGTGCCACGTCGTCGTCTTCACACAGTTTCTTGTAGGTGAAGGGACCCATGTCGTGTTGCGAGTCGAAAGCACATTTCATGTAAATGCAATAACCCAAAGGCTTGTGTTTTTGATGTCTTTCAGCGTAACTTCGAAGAGCATCGGGTTGGCAGGAACTCATTTTCATGGTGAAGCATTCGAAATTGGTGTACAGGATGAATGGCACTTTTAACCTTCTATTGTAATTGCGAAAGTTCACGACGGTGTTGGGTTTGGGCATTTCGACGGCGACGCCTTGATTTTCTTTGCAATATTCCTGATGTTTCACCAACGATTTTTCGCTCTGAAACGTGTTCATGCAGTTGCAATATAAATATATCATACTTTTATGTTCATTATTCTGTCTTGACAGTAATCGGCTCAGATGTTTAACCCAACAATAATGACGATTGTCACCGTTCGAAATTAATAACAAAATAATCGTCTTTTCTCTTCCGAGATACAAAGTCTGTCTGAGAGGATAGATCATTCGTTTTTCTTCATCATATCCCAAGATGTTCACCACTATGGTGAGATTTTGAGTTTCGAAACGTCTGATCTCTTTTTACGGAGTTGGAAAAGTCACTCCGGTCCAATCAAGATTTTTACAAGTCTCAACTCTCTTGGGGTTGATTTTGACGGGATATAAAGCAGAGGTCACTGCCCATTTAAAACACAGATCATCTTTATTTCTCACGTTGACCACGTGGTCACGTGAATTTCGAGATTCAACACCTCTTCAAACGTCCAATTACTTCCTCTATGTTCATAATTCGTGAGAGACGTCAACATCTTGTCTTTCATCGTTTCGAAAACGTCTGACAAATCGGAACCTCGAAGTATGGGCTGGACGCCAGATCTGAAATATGCATGACTCACGATGCTCTCGCCAGAGTTCACGTCGATTTTATTCATCTCGCAATGGAGTATCATCACAATTTTTAGTCTCACATCCTTGTAATCCCGAAACAAATCCAATACTTTATTCTTCACCCGTTCCATGAACAATTTTGGATTGACCTTTTTAAATGAGGGAACCACGTCGAAAATTTTAAAAACACCTTTGATCACACTCTCCCATTCTATGGGAATCGATTGGATTGCTTTTGTCATGATTCATCCTACATATTCTTCTCCTTTCCCTTCGTCAATTGCTCGTTGAATTTTGTTCAATATATGTCGTTCGTCTCGATTCTGAACCACATCACTCGTTTTCGTTTTTTTTATTTTTTTTATTTTTGAAACTTGCAGTTCTTCAATGGCTTTTCGTTTGATTGTTTTCTTATTTTTCGCAACAGGAACATTTTTTTTTTTTTGGACGTCTGCATTTCGATTTCCTTTGCCACCTTTTTCTTCTCATTTTTCACAACTGGAACGTTTCGCTTTTCATCAAGCAAACTACATAGCTCCTCGCGTATAATCTCTCTAAGTTTTAAATTGTTCTGCGCTTCTGCCGTGTTTTGTTTTCTATCATCACTTGATACTACCATCAGCTTATTTTTCACAATTCAAGTTTGTTTAAGATTGTTTACTTTCAATCTTTGGATTTCCTTTCCATCACCTTGCGAATGATACTCCTGTATGGCTTTAATTGTTTTTGATTTGTTCTATGATTTCTGAAATTTGACATTTTTAATTCTTTACAAATCTCATTTAACCGGGGTATGGTATACTTATGTAAATTTTCCATTATTTTTTTTATTTGTTTGCTTTATTTGTAAGAATATATTTTGAATTTTATTTTGTTAAATAATAATTTTTGTAAAAAGTTTTTTTAAAATAACCTCTTATATATTTGCTTTAATTCTCCTCAAAAAAATTTTTTTTGTGAGATTGATCAATTTTTATCTCCTTAACGTGAAAAAACTTGAATTAATACGACAAAAATAAAGGAAATTAGAAATGTAAACTTTTGTATATATATTATAGAGGGAAAAAAACTTATACAAAATTTCACATGAAAGAAAAATTAAATTTAAAAAAAACTTTCTGTATATATATATAGAGAGAAAAACTTTTTACAAAATTATTATTTGACAAAAAAAACCCCACAAAATTCAAATATATTATTATTTGCAATAATTCATAAAAAAAAAAATAATCAACCATGACAACACCTAAAAAATGTGAATTGAAATTGAAATGAGTCAAAATGGGCAAAAAACTCGGTTGTTAAATTTATAGATTACAACGACACGATGCTATCGAATTGAATGGGATCGACACGAAGGACTTACAGCACCAATACAACAAAAATAGCATGCCTTTGAAATTGGATGAAACCACGCTCGATTTGCTTTATGAGTATGAAAGCGATCTACAGAATATCGTCATTGCCAAAGACAAAGAAATCGATAAGAGCGATTTGTCGTTACCCTACAGAAGTTACATATATCCAAAAATCTCTCTCAAACTCGTAGACAAATCAGCTGGTGAGAGTGCGTTGACCGAAGTAAAAAAAACTCCCCAAAGTAAAGATAAACATTCAACACATATGCGAAAATTGAGAAGACACAACCATTAACATGCTAATAACGGACTTGGAAATATAAAAAGACAATAGAGAGAGCGATTAGTGAAGAAGAAGGGGGAAAAAAATAATGAGATCTAGAGAGATTGAACATCTTTTTAAATCTCATTACTTTTTATATTTTTTTTTTTAGTTTATTATATTTTTCTTCACTTTCGTTATTGATTCTTCTTTTCTTTTTTTTTGGATATATTACGTTTTTTATAATAACACATTTCATTCCCTTTTTCATATTTATGAACGAATGTGTTGCATCTCTTGGCAACACTCACATCATTATTCTCTTCAAAAGGTGGTGGCGGTGGTGGTGGAAAACAACTCACTCTTCATCCCCTATTTTTTCACTTCTTTTTCCAGTTCTTTCCTGAAATATCCATCATTATCATTCAAATAGGTCTCGTAATCCTTTTTATCCATTTTTTTTTTATTTTTTTTTACACTTCATCAAATTTATATTTTATACTTTATATAATTATATAATTTTTTTTTACTTTATAATAACATACTCAAAAGTGGTATATTCTTAAACGATGAATTTGGATCAAATAGCAAACCCCTACTGAGTCGCTCCACGTTCTGTCTTCTCTTCAGATAGAGACGGTTTCCACCAAAAAGGTTGCCAACTCTCACGGGTTTTAGATACAATCCTTTACTGCCGTCTGTGTCGACGCGACACACGACTCCTCCCTTCTTCAAAAACAGTCCGCCACCCATTAATTTCTGAGCTCCCGAATTCGCGAATCCCGAGAGAGTTCCCACGCCGAGAGCCAGCAACATGGTCTTCGTGAGAAAGGGCAATGCTTTTCCAGCAAGTCCTGCCAATAGTGGTTGGAAACCACCTTTTATTCTCATATTGTATCTCAATTGAGCGGGACTCAAATTCACCATCAACCCTCTTCCATCACGAATCGCTTTCTCCATCCTTATGATTTGAGTTCTGGTCCAGGCGATTAGATCGCAACTGCCACTCACCAGATCTTTGTGAGTGAATTTGAATCTCACTGTCTCGCCTCGAGTTAAAGCTCTCTGAAGTTTGTCCCTCTGTCATTCGATATGTTCACTTTTTTAACCATGTATTGAGTCATATTTCTTTTTCTTTTTTTTTAAATATATTTTGTTCAATTGTTTTGTTTTTGTTTTAATGATAATTATATATTAAATAATTTTTGTAATTAATATTGCGTTTCTTTTATTTGTTAATTTATATATATATATACACAATATTTTTTTTTTATTTTTATTTTTATTTTTTTTTTGCTTTATATTTCTCTTATGTGAAATCGTATCGTCACCCTCTCAACACGAATATCTAACAGCTGACCATTTTAATCCATCAACGTAGTTTTGAGGCTATACAATGTGTCTAAAATCACTGGTAGATAAACTAAATTTTGAGGTCGTTCCACGATCTTATAACCCAGCGACACATTTGGAAAGAAGGAATAGATCATTGCTTACGCGCTACCATTCATGTAGCTTTCAGCAATCACGTCCATGTTTACCAGAATACTATTGACAGTGAGAATGTCAACCGTATTTTCGGACGCTGCATGGCTTTGATACATCTTTCAATTGAATCCCAACATCTTGCCAATCGAATCGTCCGTGTTGAAATCCACTCGAAAATTATCTTCCAAATCCAACATCGTCAGTAGGGTATTAGGGTTGGGAGTGAGTCTGATCTTGTTGCTTCCCTTTCCATCCGTCTGCATTCGCATCTGAATGTAATTGTTCAAATCATCTATGTCGTAACTTCCTTTGGGAATTTGAATCTCCAACCAATCCACTCCGGCGGAATACTTGAACGAGTTATTCTTTTCAGTGATGTTGGGAAAGGAATAATAAGTCTCCAGATTCACCAACGCCATCACGTATCTTTTCTACCTATTCAATTCGATGGAAGGTTCGAATTTCGTTGTGAATCGAGTCAAATCGCCACTCACCACGATTTGAATGGACTGTTTTGAAGCTGCATTCTCGACTATCCATTCTAACAATTCTCCTTGCTGGAACATTTTTTTTTTTTATTTTTTAAATGTAAATTATTTATGATTTGATATTAATTTTAATTTTTGTTTTCGCTCTCTATTTTATTATCATCAGAAACATAAAACTTGTCGAATCTGCTCTGATATTTTCCGTGATTAAATTCACTAGTCAAATCGATCACGACGAAATCGTGTAGTCCTGTCATCCATCCCAAACCCTCTTGCAGAATCTCCTGAATTCTTCTCTCCTCATGTCATTTGCGACGTGATCTCCGTAGATGTGATTGAGATTCTTGAGATCCTGGCGAAAGAGACACAGGAAATTAGCGTTCTCCATTATTGTCTGTCTGGGCAGTCGAAAATAATTCTGAGACAGGTAGAAACAGTCCACGTTGCTGTGACGACCCCTAACGTAATACGATTCGCATTGGTTCTGTCTCTCCAAAAGCAGATCGTCAAAAATCATGAGATTCTTATTTTCCAATCTCAATTAACTGGGATCCGGAACGTCGCTCGCGTTCTCGTAAAATCGACACTCGACGTTCAAAGACGCATTTCTCTTCATTAATTCCATCGCCACACTGTCCAAAATGGTTGAAAGAGAAGCTCTGCTTTTGTCGAATTCCTCCCTACTGTAGAAGATTCTGGCATTGACGTCCTTGGGCAATCTACGATCCGTGCACTCTCGAAGCAATCTGTATTTGGGTTAAAATAGGCTCTTGCCGAACATGAATAATCTGTCATAATCCAACCAGCCGGGTTGCGACAACAGATTCATCAACAGATTGGTCTTTCCACAATTCGATTTTCCCACTATCAAACCCCTTATGCTCTTGGGAAAGAACTCGTTATTCGACCTCATTGTTCGGTGTCATTACAAGACATATCTTTGATGTTCAACTTTTTTCTTTTTTTTTTTTAGATTTTCAAACTCAATTTTTTTTTATGTTTTTCAAACTCGGTTTATAAATATTTATTATTATTTATTCCTATTACACCTTCACGGGTTCTCTTCAATCCAGATCCACTCGTCACTTTGGTCAGATCTTGTATGGGTACCACAGCATCCTTAAAATCTTTCCAACTTTTCAGCGATTGCTCTAACATAGCTCGCTTCGCCAGTGGACTTTATCGATCAACGCATCTGCCACCCTCTTGCCAGCCACCAAAGCGATCCTACCACTAGCTTCAGATGCGGCGTTCTTACCAGCATCCAAAGCCGTCTTCTTACCAACCTCAAGCGCAGTAGATGCGAGTTTTCTACCTGCATCGCTCGTGAACTCTCGCATTATAGAATCAATGATACCAGAACCGCCTTGGACGTAAGTTCTGACGTATCACCTGTTCTTTATCACCAACATATTTTATTTTGTATATATTTGTTTTTTTCGTTCGTAAATCGTTTTTTTATGTTTAAATACTTTTATTATTTTTAGTGTAGATTTACTTTTATTTATCTATTTTGTTTTTTCTCTCTACTTTCTATATATCAATCCTTCAATTCGTTCATCAACCTTTTATAATCTCGTCTATCCAAGACCTTCTGCCTCAACAATTCGTCGCATATACTCACTATCTGATTATCCACTCCAGTATTACCAGTGCACTGACTAGCCATCAACATTTCAATCTCTCAAACAGAGCATCAGAATCGCGTGGAAGAAAAGTGGTTGTCACTCCCCTTCCCGTCGAATTTCTTATTCATATCCCATATGGGTTTCACCACCTTTGTCCACTTGTAACCTCTGTTAGCCTAAGGTCTCGTCTGTCTGGTGTCGTTATTCCTCTTCATGGCATGGGCCTGAACCAGAATGTCGCCATAATTGTCGAAATCCTGATCTGTGTAATCTCCAGGCTTGTCGAAAAGGAGCAATTTGCGCAGTGCAGGAGTTCATTCATACCTATTTGAACCAACGATTAAATCCTCATCATCCCTTTGCACTTCAGTGTCGCCCGCGAAAGTCCTACCACTCGAATCCCTGTAAATTCCATACAACAGATCTCTCTTACCACCATCGTCGGACTATGCGACGCTACTAGTGGTAATAGTTGAAGCTGTATCATCGCTCTCGCTCACATCAGTTTCGATTCTCATGGGAACGTAGCCCGACAGAGATTTTTGAATGGAAAACTGTGTTGTAAAACTACCAGGCAACGAACCCGTTCTCAAAGAACTCTCTTTTATGGGTTTCAGTTCCTCGACGATCTCCTTCTTGCTTCGTTTCTGAACCTCCGTCACGGGTTTGAAAAGTTTGGTGGTGTCTCGTCTTAATTCCATCTCCCCCAATCGTCTGCTTCTGTCGGCAGATCAAATGCTTTTCTTGACTCGTTCATATTCGTCAAGGAGTTCGTCCCTTCGCTTGGAATCTTTGATGTGTAAAAACATTTTTTTTCTCTCGATTATTAATATTTCTTTTTAGAGTGTGGTAACATTGATTTTTTATTATTCTCAAAATTAATGTGATTATTTTTATGTTTTTAAATGAATAAAATTTTATGTCTTTAATATATATAACTAAAACCAGTTGGAAAGAAAAGAAAAACTTTACAAATGAAACATTGATAACGCATTGCTTCAAACGCGTTAAATCACATCAGCGGTTATTTTCCCACAATGAGAAACTTGGAGTTATTTTCAAATAAACATTGATAATGCACCGCTTCAAAAACGCATTAAATCACATCGGCAGTTATTTTCCCCACACTAAGAACAACCTGGATTTAATCTCAAAATAAAAAAAACATCGATAATGCATCGCTTCAAACGTGTTAAATCACATCAGCAATTATTTTCCCACAATGAGAAACTCAAAAGTTAATCTCAAATAAACATCAATAATGCAGCGCTTCAAAAATGCGGTAAATCACATCGGCAGTTATTTACCCACAATGAGAACAACTCGGAGTTAATCTTTGAACTGCTCGTCTTTTCATCCTTAGAACAGTTTTTCAGTTAAACAAACTTAATATCGTCAAAAACAGAATCGTGTTTGAGTTATTGACACAATTTTTTGATTAAACGTATTTTCAACCTTTAATAGTAAATAGTTTATTCAAAGCCAAAATAACACCCACAAAGAGAAAACAGATAGATTTTACACAAAAAGCATACTTTCACAAAAAAAAAAAACGTTTCTCTCGCTTCGCTTCGAGAAACACTGACAAAACGGTTTTGAAAACAGACCATTTATCATCACACACACTTCACCATTTTCACCTATTGAATGAAACTCATTTACCTCGTTAAACGATTAAGTGGAAATGAAAGAAACTTGACAAAACTGATTTGTTTACAATTATCTTAAACTCCTCACAATTTTCACCATTGACCTATTGAATGAAAAAACGTTCATTTTACATCGTTAAACTATTAAGTGGAAATGAAAGAAACTCGACAAAACTGATTTGTTACAATTTATCTCAAAACTCCTAACGATTTATTTTTCATCTGCTCCCTCCACTAGAAATCTTCGCCATTCGTCCACGATCGATCGCACCGTCTAGACCACGATGACAAACGTAGAGAGAAAATTTTCGTCGATTCTAATTTTTTTTTCTTAATCTTTCGCATTTCTATCCTGGAAAACCACTGCGTTTGCCAACGATCGATCGAACCGTCTAACTCACGACGGAGAACGATCGAGAATTTCCAAACTCCGATTTCTTCTGAGTTGGAATCTTCAATCGTCCCTCAGCGACTGAACCGCACCCATCACGCTCTAAAACGCGACGATGAACGTTGGGAAAAATTTTCGTCGATTCTAATTTTGTCGACATTTTAATGCTGAGTTGGAAACCACACCGCGCCAACGACTGATTGAAACATCTAACTCACGATGGCGAACGTTGGGATAATTTTAGAGTCGATTTCTCCCGCGCGGACTGAGTTGAAATCCGCACTCGTTCGCCAACGGTTGATTGAAACGTTCAACTCACGATGACCAACTAGTGCCGATTCCAACTCAGATGTACAAAATCGTGTACATTTCTTGTATATTTTAACACTGAACTCTATGGGTACATGTACGTGTACATGTACACGTACAAGAAAAAAAGTGAGCTGGTATCCGCCTTTTACGCCTACTATGGGATGTCACAAGTACTAGTATTGTGGTATATCACAATCAACTCTTCACCCGCTAAGTATTGTTAAAACATTTCTCATCAAATCTAGTCATGGCTGATGTAAAGCAGACATGACTAGGTTTGAGAAAATTTGAATCAAGAAATCACTGGTCAAAAATTTGTTTCAATTTAAAGTGGGAAGTTTGTTAAAATTCGTACAAGTACCGTACTGTATTTTTTTGTTTTTCTCCCATTTAAACTTTGTCATCCAAACAATGATTAGTGCAAATACAATAGAGGAAAGCTAATAGTAGCCGTTATGTTAACTGTTGTTTGGATTGTGAGTCTACATGTATCATCGTTCTACAGTACCACACATGAAGTTCGGGAAGAAATTATGTTTTGGTGTAGACACAGACCATTTCCTCCACTCTACTAGTATGTGACCCATGTATGGATCCAGAGCCAATTTGATACTTGTTACAGGCATGGTCACCCAAACGCTGGAGCCCAAATGTCCCCAAATTCCTGTAGGAAAAAATCATTCACCTTTGAAATGTACCAGCTTGAGGCAATTATTTCCAATATTTCGTTGAAATCTATACTCATACAGTTGATAAAAAGCACTTCAAGACACAAGCAGTGGTCTAATCATCTGTATTAAGAATTATCAATTTATTTGGGAACATCCTCAATTGAAAAACAGGTGTCCCCAAAAGATTTCTGGATCTGTCCCAGGTGTGACTACCGGTATTCCCATTAACCCTTCATTAAAGTGCAGTGGTCGTAGACGGGTTGTAATCCACACATGGGCAGTGATGGCCATTCAGGTATTTACCAGGTAATAAAAATCATCAGCAGCATTGAGCAAAGTTTTAATTAATGAAGCACCGAGTTGTACCAAGTGCTTGATTAATTAAATTTTTGATGATTATTCCTATAATTAGTGTTTGGAATTTAATATTATTATGTCCGTGGAAATACTGCCCACCCGTGAAAAGTGACCAGTTCATGGCAACCATACTTTCGAGTGTTAGTTCTGTCAAAAATGTACATGTAGGCCAATAAAACAAAATGTGTCAGCTCATACTGTGTTATGGCACTATCTTATGCACTTCTCTATACTTGTATCATGCCCTGGAAAATCCCCAAGCCTGACATACACTAGTAGTAGTACTGAATTAGTGCACAGCAAGTCAATATTTCAATTTAGGAGATAATCACTATTGATTATTATTTATTTATTGGTGTTTAAGGTCATATACTTATGCACAATGGCTAATCAGGACCGTGGGATAATCACTTTTGTTTATACCGATGTCATGGTTTTAGGTTTCAAAACTTTCATGCTTTAATTGCTAAATTGCAGTTCATCCTGAGACAGAACGTACCTACTTGTCAATTCCACAATTGAACTAATTGGTGCAAAACATGTACGGCAGCTATAAAGTATAAATTACGTCTACATTTATTTATTAATTTACAGGAAAAATACTGGCTTTCACTTTTTCAGAAAAACTGAAAAATAAAAATATAGTTGAAATGCTAAAAGCAACTAGTCACTATTACTTGAATCTGAAGGCCAAAACAAAAATTACAACTTTTACCTTCATTTTCAGCAAGTTTCGCAAACCGAAATTGGGGATATTTAGTTCTCTGCAACCAACACTCCTTTCGTAGCGCGAAAATCGGATATAAAACCACAGGTGATTAAAAACTGATTCAGTTACATTTTTTTATCTAATTTTCTAGGTCCAGTATTATCTGATGATAACGGTACTTACCTTAAGATTTCTGGCAAAAACCGGAACTGCCATCACGAAAAACCTAATCTGAACTCAAACCATTGCAAATCGACATGAACTCTGAAGCACTTTTGGTTACCGAGATCAGATCAGTTCGGGCGTGTTTTTTACTCTGATTGACGGATTGACGTCTGCTATATTTTCTCGTACTTCTCAACTGAGCCTTTCTTCTTCGGTTTCACTGGAGTAATATTGCATGAGGTTGGCCGATAATATTCACTGGGTTGGCCTATAATATTCCCTGGGTTGGCCTATTCACTGGGTTGGGATATAATATTGCCAACGGCCCATCGTGTCCCGTTACAAGAGTAAAGACGGCGCGCATTCATCCGAAAGGACCCGGCGCTGTACAAATGCAGATACAGACACAGGTAAATACGCTTCCCTGAAAATCCTTTCCCACAGAAGTACTCTTCACTTCAGTAACTTAACGTTTTCCTCAATCCACACAGTTCATCCAGATTTGTTTTCACTTCTAAATCCCTTTCCACAAAACTCTTGAAGAAACTGAAGTCACCCGGACTCACCCTACCACCATATAGTCGCGCCCGCACACACCCAACAAATGTCAGTCCACCCACGAAAATTTTATCTTGGGACATCTCTTCACATAATTATTATCTATACCGGGTTGATATACATGTAGTCTAACTTGAGGAACCATCCGATCACAATGATATATAGCTACATGAAGACAGGACACGGCTGGTTCTAGTTTGCTGTAGCCTACCTCTGTATCTACAGGCCTTAAGTTACCCTTAACTCCTAACCTGTTGGGTATATTGAAGGTATTTTTATTATCAAAGCTGGTCATGTCTGCTGCGAAGCCGCAGTGACGACAAGATTTGATAAAAAATTCATTTACATTTACCTCAGAAATAACTGATGAAAAAATCCATACAATTCACAGGGGTTAAATTTAATTTAATGTTCCCATATTATACTTATTTCATTAGCAAGGGAAATCCTGCCCTGGGAATGAATATCCACCAGTGGCATGCAAGTAGTTACTCGGACTCAGCGTTGAAATCGCTCACTTAGTCTTAATGAGAGCATTTCCGTCACCCCGACGTCGATATGTTGAAAATCACTCACTTAGTCTCGATGAGGGCATTTCTGTCCACCCTGACTTCCATATGAGATGGTACGGGTCAATCACCTCCGCATTTCGCCCCCTCTGCCCAGTGCCCCCCCCCCCCTCCCCGGGACGTGACGACAGGGGTGTGTGGAGGATGCCACCCCGATCCTGGCCAAAATTTCCTGCAGTTGGAAATTCGTAGGGCAAGTCATGAGTAGTTGGAAATTCCATCTTTCTGGATTTTGGAGCTTCTTTGGTGATGCTGATGTCTCCTTTACTTCCCCAAATTCCAACTCGATTTAAAATTGGCAAAAATTCTAGCTGTTACTATTTACAACTACAGTGTACGCAATATCGAGCTTCATAACTATGCATGATGTAAATCGGTACAATATTTCTATAGAACGTTTATTTATCGTAATAAAAGAAAACCCTCGAAGTGATCATTCCTGCAAAAAATCTGATTTAATGTTAGGAGAGAGTGAATTACTCAAAGTTCTCAACGTGAGCATTTGTTTAGCACATATTCAATTCCCAGAATAATACCAAATAATAATGGATGAGGCAAACTTCATATTTCACGACAGACCACTAAAATATTTCGACAAATTTCTTACTCTGCAACCACATCTCTACGGTCTTGGTCAAGCAAAACGGAATTCAGTCCCAAATGATATGTTTTAGTCAGATTATCAATAATTTCCCTTTTATTTTGCAAAATGGGGGGCGCGGTGGCTCAGTAGGTAGAGGTGCAGGTTGCAAGCCGAGAGATCCTCGGTTCGAATCCCACCTGCGGCAACCGCGTTGTATCCTTGTGCAAGACACTTCACCCCCATTGCCCACGAGGGGCACGGTAGCGTTGTGTACTAAGGCGTACTGCACGTCGATGGTGCACCTGTCTTCAACCAATGCTAACCCTTCTTGTGTGGACTTGGTATGTTGGGGAGCTGACAGTTGCTCGCCGTTGCTCGGTGGTTCTCTCCGGGTACTCCGACTTCCTCCATCCGTAAAACTGCCATGGTCATGAGTAGCCATAGTGCAGAAATATGTGACCCTAAACACCAATAAATAAATAAATAAATAAATAATAAATAACTGCCTTGCGAAACTATACTAACTCTCACAAAAACCACTTGGCCAACGGCAGACCGTTCCGCTTGGTGGTTCGTGCCGAAGGGCGTGAGATGAATTCTTGCCATACCAGTTGTTTTTGAATCGATCGTGAGAAAATAGCAAAATTAGGGAATGCGTCTTTGACCAGAAGGGTGACAGCCTGAACAGGCAGACACTGGTGGCGAATCGACAATACAATCAAACACACGTAATTTACAAAAATTACATCTTAATGAGTGTCCCATAATTTTAATGGCAGCATTATGTTTTTGCTTGCGCGTGTCATAATCTGTATTGTTTTTATGCAAGACACGAGATTGTACCAACAGAAAGCCACAAAATTGTCCCGATGAGCTGAAAATTTTCCGACAAAATTGTGGGTGGAAGGCGGGGGGGGGGGGTGCATCTCCACCCCCACAGTACGCCATTGCAATATTACCCGCTCCTTGGAAGCATGGTCTGATTTCGAAAACCAATCTCAGTTGCGACCTTTAGGCTGTGGAGGAACGGGTACAAGATCTTCTCCCACTCCCAAGAGGGCAACTTCCCTGCTTTTATTTAATAAGTGTTTCCGTGTTGGCATAATCAAGTATTTATTTCTTATTGTTTTCAATAAACTACCTAATCACATTATAATTTTGGCAGTTAGCCGGCTGACAAGATTCTTCAACTGTTTCAGCATTTGACACCATGTCCCCTCTAAAACTGACTTCAGGACGCCAGGATGCGCCCCAGATCTTTTCTCTTTTTAAATTGTTTCACCGATAGTGCATTAATTAGTTCCTAGATGAAAGGCCTAATTTGCATTGCGAGAATGCATCGGCATATAATCAGATTGTTGTTGAATCGTGTGAATGATTTAATTTCTTTCTGATCATATTTCACCTGCATTGTTACTATGTGTACATATATTCAAGTGCCTGTTCTTGCTGAAAATAGTTGGAAGAAAAAAATACTCGTCATTGACTCTGGTTCCAAGAAAGCAATAGCAATCGAGAGAGCAAAAAATGGAGGGGCAATATCGAATTTCTAATTCGCACCTTCTCGCGCACACCGACGATATATCAGAACGCAAAGAGATATAGACCAAGTAGGTTGGCCTTTATACGCAGACCGCTAGATTTGTAGCCCTAGCAACACGTTTCACGAGAACACGGTGGCACTGGAAGCAAATTTTGGGGACAGAGCAAGAGGTATAAAAAATCATCGGATCGAACTTGGAACGTGAAGCATCCTCCATTCCACACGTTTAAAACTGAGCCTCAGAAATGAAGCTCTTTTTGATGAGTTTTCTGAGTTCATTTGCGACTGTTTTCCCCGACAAGTAACCCTAGAATTCATATACATCTGTTTTGGAAAAAAAGAAAACTCAGAGGTCGATGAACGAATCAATATAATGAGCAACAAAGAGTTAACTGGTAAAGTGCTGAATTATTTTTAGTCATCAAAAACTGTTCACAAATATTTGCCTTGTTACAATGAATGGTACAGTGCCACTCTACCATAAATTGTAACAAGGCAAATCCTTTCAGACTAAATACATTAGCTTGAAAGATACATTGAACGACAACCTCAGAATTCAAAGCATTTCAGTTGGTCAACCTGCACTTCAGAGTAAAGCCCAATTGTGGGCTTCCAGCACTCAACCAGTTAAAGACGTTGAGTAATATTTTAACCCTAGCTCCCTAACGGGTTCCAGGATTAAACTTTTATTGAACCTCCCCTAAAATACAATGAGTACTGCAACAGATTTACAGCAGACGATCTCATTCGCGAACTTAATATTCAGATAATTCGTGCATAAAAATATATGCACTGTAGTTTTGGTTATTAAAATGATTTATTTGAATGGGCCCTAGCATATCGGTTACTTGTTTTCTTTTATTAAAGTGGCTTCTCTCTGCCCCACTTGTCGCTTCCCACAGACGAAGGACACCGAGGGCACAACCATGGAGACCGAGCGTCAGTGGACGGAAGGGAATAGAAATACACTACAAGTAAAGGGTGTAATTTGAAAACAATAAGCGTCGACCAGAGAGATTCTGCTTAATGTCTATGCATATTGTCGTGCTCACATGATGTTTTCTCTAATTGTGGGATCGGCTTTCATTCCCTCTTCAACTGTCAGTTGAAAAGGCCGATCTATAAGACCAGGGAGACATGAGCGGGGGCTAGGGAGGGGTGGGACGGCGTACGGGGTGGATTCACCCTTTGCTGTTGACCGGGAAATCCGCGCCTTTTCATGTGTAACCCCACCCAGATGAAACATGAAGTTGCAAGATCGTTTTGAGTAATCAGATATACTTTCTTAAAAAACAAATATACTCTCCAGCCCCTCCCCATCCCAAATCGCTATAGTGGATGTCTTAAGGGTCCAGAGAAGTAACACATGCCATCGAGAATTATGATTGGGATAGGTTCGTTTTTAGATCTCTTAGGTGCGGTCGGGTCGTTTTCTGTAATGAAACACACTTCCATACAATCCGAACACTACTTACCTCTGTTAGAGGCTTTTTGGGCCTCATAGTAACCGACTAAGTGACATACCACAATGGAAACCAAAATATCGCCATATAGTATATATAGTAAACAGAATGGAGGACAGGCACCCTAACAACACGTGCTGCCCATCCACACTCAGTGACACCAGTCATCATGATGGCAATGATGTCACAATCTGGCCTGTTATGCGGGCAACCATGACAGCCCATGTACGAACCCATAAATTCCTCTCGGTATGAAGTCGCATCCAAGAGGTGACAAATGGGATCGACGTGTGCGACCTGTACATCTGACAACAAATATGAGATCCTGCACGGGATCCTACTAACCAGACAACATCTGTCCATCTCCTACTGCGCCTGATTTCTGAACTTGACTTATTAGTGCCAGCCACGGCAGCACTTATTCTATTAAATCATTTCGCACACACAGTTGGCCATTCAAATGGATGTATATGGTATCCAAGTCGGGCTGTTGCACCCAGCATGACCGACTTTGGATACAACACGTTTAGTTAAATGAGAAGAAGGAAGTATCAACGTTCGGAACTACTCCAAGTTAATTAAACACAACCAAATTGCTAAGAAGTCACTGTTTTGAATCATAAACCTGGCTGTCCATTGTCCTAGTTCCGCCATCAAGACATGCCTTCATTGATACAACAGGACCAACCCAGCAATTAACATTCAGTATGACATACATGTGCCAGTCGGGATTTTCTCAATTGATTCTGCATTTATACGAAGCAGTTTCACAAACTTAGCTCATTGGCACAGTTGAATACGTGCATATATTTCCTGCTCTAAAAAGGAAGGACCTACCCACCCCCCACCACCCACCTCCGCTGCCACCACCATCTCTTAGTGCGCCGAACCCTTGCCAACACCTGCCGAGCTGTGTGGGTCATTATAACGATTTGGCAAGTCATTATCGCGAATAGTGAAGTTTTGTTTACCACGACTTGCCCTATGTATGCTCTGTCTTGGAATTGTGTTGCTTAAATGATCGCAAAAGTTGAGAAAGTAAAGTGTTCCCTTATAGTATACTAAAAGCTGACCAAATGGACGGAACCTCGCCGGGCCTCCGGAAATTCCGTTGTGAAGAGAATCAACATCGCAGCTCAAAAGCAGATTTAAGATAGTTTCTTCATGTATATATACACGTTTGTTCACCGATCTCGAAGCCTTGGGTGATCTTGGAGAAGGGTTTTGCATCACTGTATGGGTGATGAAATGTAAATAACCCACATGCCTTGACCAATCATAGTCAGCTCATTTTGGATCCTGCTCAGAACCTATTCTCTCAGGCATGATTTGATGGAGAGGGCGGTGGGGGGGGGGGGGGGAGTGCACATTTAGTCCAAAAGAAAAATTTCATGCGGCCCTTCCGGTCTCTCTCAAAACAGTGAGTGACCCCCCCCCCCACACACACACACACTGAGTGTCCATACACTCATACACTAATTCAAAGAGGCTAAACCCTAGAGATTCTTGTACAGTCACACGGACTGCAAATAAAGGGAGATGTTCTCCTTCATTCCAGTTATTTTCATAATCCTCCCCATAGGGCTCCATGATGGTCTCTAATGTTTGATGGAAACGTTCTAGTGGTCCTTTACTTTCAAGGTTGTAAGCACATGTTTGCATGTTGTTTAATTTTCAGCTACCAGCTGGAAAATAGCCGACATAAAATTTGAGCCCGGGTCTGATTGCGCAGATCTGGGTTGATCAAATATTGTGAAAAATTTAGTGAAGGCTTTAACTGTAGATTTGGTTTTAATATTTCTCAGAGGGGTTGCCTTTGGAAATCGTGTAAAGTACACATGATGGTCAGCAGGTATTCATTTCCAGCTCTCGTTCCAGGCAATATGCCATCACAATCAATAAGAATTCCACTAAATGACTCTTCAAAAGCAGGGATTGGTTAGGGTGGGGGTGTAGGACAGGGGAATGTTCTGGTTAGCTTCCCTACAACTTGACAGATGTGACAGGTTTCACCAAACATAGCAACATCCGCTGAAGCATCGCACAACCAGAACACTACTGATTACGCGAGCGAGCATGTCTTCTAACTTACAAATGTCCTGTCATATGATTTTCTTGGGCCAAGCTTATTATGTCATTACAGTATTTAGCAGGGACAACTAAATGATATCCTGCTTGTTATTGGAGGGTACTTCTGGTGGTCGTGTGAACAGGCCTGAAAATAAGCAGTCTGACATTTGCAGAATGAGGTCCCTAGAGGGTGAATCTGATAATGCTTTCCCATACAGTGGGCCAATTTATCCCCTGGGTACCTCTTTCTGTTTAGTTTTGAGACCCTGATTCAGATTGAGGTTTACAGAGGGTAAAGTTAGTGATGCTACCCTGCTATGCAGGGTAGCATCACTAAATTCACCCTCTGGAGGGCCTCATTTTATAGCTGACAGTCTGCTTATTTTCTGGCTTGCATGCGAACAACATATTTTTCAAAATAACAAACAGGGTAGTTTCTGATAGAGCCTTTTCAAGTGGCTCTGCAAGGCCAGGATCACTTTCGTATCCTCGTAGTAATGAGGTTCTGGAACTGATATTTGAGGAGGTCCCCCTATCCTTCCCAGATGTAATGGCCTTTGCACAATATCTGAAGAAGTTATCACATTGACCAAAAGACGTCAATGTCTTCAGAATCAATAATACTCAGGTTGTTAGGCCCTATCATCCTCAGCTTTCCTTTACACACACCAAGTCACAGCACATGCTAGAAAGGCAAGGGGAAACTTTCCTCCAACTTCTTAATCTTTTCTGTATCGGCTTTTTGCCACGTGAGGCTCTACAGTGACGTTGCACAGTTGATCCGGACGACCGAGATTTTGCGCTCTAAACATTCATGCAAAACGCGCCAGTTCAATATTGATCAGATCGGTTCGCTTTGTCACAAGATTTGATGGATTTCGTATGCCCCTGCCTGCTCCCACTTAATATATACTGTAGCCCAAACAAAAATCCAATATATTATAATATATAAAAGCTACATATGTAGCAACTTGTATTATATTACTCTAAATTTATCCCAGAAAATCCTATAGAAACTAAAAGGTCATAAAATCTAATTGTCTGTCCAATCCCCAATTTGTTTCTACAAATGTACTTTATCTGGGCTATCACGTGAACTGTACCATCTAGACCATATTCATAAAATGTTTGCTGCTTAATTTTGAGATTGACACGAGGATTTATCCACCTTTAAAAGTTGATGAATCTTCGTCTCAAACTCAAAACCATGCAACGTAACATTCATAGTATCACGCGGCTTGTTGCAAAATTGGTAAGCAGGCCAGCAAAGATTAGTGTAATAAATATTGGGTGTAGAAAACGATCGTTTGAGCAGGCACATTGCGACATTGTGAATTATGATGTATTTTTGAAATTACATTCAGTAGTTTAATGTCACAAAATTATTGCAAAACATACCCACAGCGGTCCTGGTCGCTTATATGACAATATTAAACAAATATGGTAGTGCTCGGGCGAATAAACACAATATTGCTCACAATGTCGTTGTTAAAATCGTCAATTATGCTGCCAAGATAAATGGACGATTTTCGGGGAAGTGAACTGGAGCCTATGATTTTTCTTGCTGAGCGAACTGGATCTTCACTATTAGCGAACTGGAGCTTACACGAGGTTTAACTTGATAGCATTGTAGAGGATTACATTTCGGCTGTTCATTCTAAATTTGCATACAATATTAAAACAAGGTATTTTTGTACTGCTAGGTGAAACTGTTCACCTCTGTAACCTCAAGTGGTCTCTAAAATGTCGGCGTATCACCAGTCTTTAATTTTTTTTTCAGTGAAAATCTAGTGATCGTGGACATTTTTACTGTGTAAACTTAGATAATGATCTATAGCTTATGACAACGTGACATGGTGTACCTTTTTACTAGCCGGAGAAACGACCTTCCATTCAAGAAACATTATATCTATAGAATACTCACCATATTTTCTTCATCTGTCGATGAAAAACGGCCAAAGTCGGTAACGAACTGGAGATTTAATCGTAAGCAAACCGTCCGTAAAGTCGGAACAGGAGTCTCTTTCCCCCGTGATATGATAACCTCTGACTGTTATTTAATTGGATTTAACGACACTTTCGAGAGCCGGCGCAACTCGTGTCAGACAGTTTTACAGGTGGAAGAAGCCGGAGTACCCAGAGACAACCACTGAGCTGCGTTGAGCAACTGTTATACTCTCAATGTACTAACTCCACACAAGGAGGGTTAGCATTGGTTGAAGACAAGTACATCATCGACATGTTGTATGCCTCGTTACATCGCACCCTCGTGTAGACAATCGGGATTAAGTGTCTTGTCCAAAGATACAATGCAGTCTCTCATGAAGGGGATCGATCCATGGACCCTTCGGTTCGAAGTCCAATGCTGTAATCACTGAGCCATCGCGCTCCCTAACTCCGAGTGTTACGTGTCAACACCAAGAAATAAATAAAGAACAAAACAAGACAATGGTCGAGATTATTTGCAATACGGTCAAGAAACTTGAGCTACTTGTAACATATAACGCTCTTTGATCGTATATAGAGATTCACGCTATTTAAGTGAGCTGGAAACAAAAACAAATATCAGTAGTAGAGCTCGTACCTTTCAAACACCATTTGGATGACCAAGGTGGGTGGCCTCGGAAATGACGTCAAGGTCAGTTTGATATGGTGGGTTATCATGATAGTCCACACTAGCGG
The DNA here is from genome assembly GCA_031216915.1 of Pictodentalium vernedei. NCBI lineage: Eukaryota > Metazoa > Mollusca > Scaphopoda > Dentaliida > Dentaliidae > Pictodentalium > Pictodentalium vernedei. The sequence continues at coordinate 226,976,830 of CM062296.1, forward strand.
CCATGCTGTTCGTCATTAATGTGGTGACACTAGGTTTTAGTGCGTATGGTCAGCTGATGTTGTTGGAGTGACACTTTTTCTTTCGTCCACTTTTTTACTGGAGGTAGACATCTAGGTTTCTATGGTAGCATGCGGTTGCTGTGACCCTGAATTTAACATGAAAAGCCTGTAATAGAGTGAGTGTTCCGAGAGTATATTCATGAATTTATACTTGTGTTGTTGTCATTGTAGCAGACGAGATTTTAACAGTTATTTCAAATAATCTATATTATTTACGTTGTTTTGATTTACTTAGCCCTTTTATATTGAATACAGTATTGTGTGTGATTAGAAATGAGTTTATGGGTTGTTGTTACAGGCATCCATAGGTGTTCGCAGGTTTTCAGGTCATGCGATATCAATAGGACTTTTGGTTGGTTGGTTCGGGAATTTTTGAAAGAAAGTCAGTTGAGATTGTTATGTAAAGGTTCTGTTTTCTTCGAGGTTTTATTCTGGTATTTTGGTTAGTATGTATTCAGGTTTATTTATTTATTTATTTCGACTTTCATTTCGATTATCTATTTATTTTTTATTTGCCCCGTATTTTCGTTAGATTGGATTTTTAAAAGACAGACTGACGAATTAGACAAATAATATTCACTTAACAGATTGCATGAACGGTTATAGGATTGCTATTTTGCAGCTCATTTGCACAGCACAGTTAGAATGGTTTTATGGTATGATGACTGGATGATGAGATGGTGATGGACATGTTGAGTTGGACTTAGATCCACAATCTGGTAAGAAAAGTATATATTTTGGAGTAAGTTGTGTTAGTGAGTGTGTGTTAAGGGCTTTAGTAATTGTGGATTTTTATTAATTTGTTTTAAACATGCAATAAAATATTTTAATGAAAGAGGGGTCTATTAGTGATGATTATTAGTTGTATGTAAGTACATATGTGCTTATAAGCATGGATACTGGAAGTGACATTAAGCACCAATAATATAGGTACAGGTCTGTTGGGTCCCTGCTTTGCTTGTATCTGGTAATACAAAAGGTTCAAGCAATGCTGATATCCAGTTGGCAGCGTGCAATATTTGGCTACTGCTCTCCAATATTTGGAGAATTGTCCCTTGGTACAGTTGTGTTCAACAATTGTATACTACACTTAGGTGCTTGTTTATCACAACAATATTGTTTGTCAGGGAAAGATATGTGATAATGTTTATGATCATTGTTAGTATTAGACTAATATTGCCTTCCTTCCTGTTGCTGAAAGCGTGTTTATTGTAAACAAATTGTGTCATTATGTATACATTTTTGTATTTCAGACTCCCTCATTATTTGATGTTAATTAAATAGTGCATACATGTACCTCTGAGTTAGTTGTGCACAGCCCTATTGGTCATGATGACGATCCATAATACCCAGGTCATGGTCTGTTTCACTGGCGCCCAACGACTGGTTTTGTAACTCATGAGAAGGGGGACGAAGATGTACATTTCTGCATTTGGCTAGCGAAGATTTCATCATCAGAAAATGGACTTCTTTTTAACGGGATTTATACTTGTGCACAGTGAGCGTTCGAAATATTTACAAGAATGTTGTTCTTTTGTGTCTGGAGAGGGATATTGATACATCAGTAAAGTATGGTAGATTGGTGAGTTAGATAGTGTATATATATATATATATACATATATTTCTTTAGCCACATTTTGAATATAATAATTTTTTGCTTAGATAAAGGCTCTTATTAAGATTGTCTAAAATTTAATTTCAGTAATTGTAAACTTAAATTTTTCTTTTTAAATACTTTTATTCAGAACTATTGCTTCTGAGTTACTTTGGTAATTTGCGACAGTTTTTTGCTAGATAAGAAAGCAAATTTGATTCCATACTGATAAATGTGATATAATTATTGTTTACCAAATAAGTGGTCAAAGTTATATTAGTGAGAAAATAGTGGTACAATGAAATTCACTTGCAAATTATTGTTTTGTTGAAGGGACACTGGTGAAAGGGTAATTAAATATTGCATGTAAAGCACACAATTATATTATAGAAAATATCTTCTGGGACTGCTTTGTTTATTAAGTTACTGGTCAGCTGTTTACTTTTGTCTTCATTGTTGACATTCTAAGTATTTTACTATGGTAGTATTTCATTCATAAATCAGTTGTAACGTTTCTTTGGCTGTAGTAAGTGATGTCATGTGTTAGTTGTAACGTTTGATTGGCTGAACTTTATTGACATATGACATCATAAGGTGATTCCCACTGTTCTTAATTTTCATTGGAAGTCATTTGACCTGCTTGAAAAAATTTCCATAAGTTTCTTGACTTGGGTGTTTCTTTCATGTAAACAACATTGTCTTGTTTGAACATAAATTTTCCCAATTTGCAAATGGAACTGATATTATATGTTGTTTCAGGCCTGATGATTAACTGAAATAATTTATAATTTGTGATTTAGCATCAAATTATTTTTGTAGAGTTATCTCAAATTTTTGATAACATATTTTGACAGGTTCTCACATGGACATACTGGTGAATAGCCGTTTGTACAGAGTATTCTTGTTTGTTTAGCTGAAGGAGCACAGTTAGGTGTGAAAGTCTTCATTCAAGAGACATACTGATATACCTTTAATAATAAATTATTGTTTTCTGTTTACATTGTAGGTTTTTGAGAACCATTCGACTGGATATTTTGAATTGAAAAATGTAATTTGATTAACTATGAAATTTTTTTTTTGTTCATTTTTTAATTTAATTTTTCGGCCAAAGCCAAGATTAACCCCAAAGATTGCAACGCTAATTCGAAACACCGAAATTGAGGTACAATCAGTGTAATGCATAACTATTACTAAATACCGAATGAAATACAGTTGTAAACAAAACTGAATACCAAAATTTATACTGGATTGTAATGAAAATCTTTAACCCTTTATACTTTATTGTTGATTGAAATGTACACTTTAATTCAATTACCATAAATTAACCTTACACATCGGAAGTTTTGAGAGGTGTTACTTGAAAACTTGTTGAGTTACCAGCAAGAACTAACTATTGAATTTTGTTTAAAAAAACATTTTTTGTCTTTAAATAATAAATGAGTGAAAATAAATTGCGCAGATACATAAGTGATGGATGGAAAGACTGTGATGATAATGCTGTGAACATTATAGTGTCGGACAGTAAAGGTATTTATCTGAATCGGGAAGTTCTAAACTTTGGAAGAAATTTAATATAGTGGTGCAGAAGCTCCAAAATTACAAGAGAGTAATTGGCATGGACTGAGGTTGAACTTACCAAGTTAGCTCCAAAAGAAAGAAGGAATATAAACTTGTTCATTTGGCTGGGAACATGTGATATTACAATTAAATTAGACAGATATATATATGTTCGCCACTGAAGTGCACAGAAGGTTGAAAATATAAAATATTCATTTTGTGAATTCATCAATTTTTGTAAACGCTTTAGGAATATTACAGTCTTCTTCTTAGAAATTCCGCCAATTAGCACCTACCAATGGAATCGTGGAAAGGGTCACAATAACCCAGAAATATTCATAGAGGATAACTCAATTATAGCTGCCAGTTTGAGAGCTTTAAACGATTGGATAGCAGGCAGGAACCACGGAGTAGACTTCAAATCTCCACGATTCGAGCTTGATATTGAAATAAATTACAAGAAAAAGGGACAGGCAGGCAAATATAAACCCAACTTCACACTGTACAAAGATGGGGTGCACCCAAAGCAATTTCTTGTAGCTGCATTGCTAAAAAATCTGCTGATCAGCATAAATGAACTATAATGTGGCAAGCTGAACCTCAACTTGAGTAAAAATAAAAAATTGATAGAACTGGGCTTCAGAAAGCCTCATTGCCCATACACTTTGTTTTTTTTTTTGTATACAGTCATCACTTCCACTTATTTATTATTCATTCATTACATTGAGGAAGCCTCATTGCTGATATTTACAAATATTACCATAGTGGATATGAGATTTTAAATCCTGCTCACCCACACTAATTGTTAATTTATTGAACTGAGGAAGCCTCATTGCAGACATAACATTTTAGTGATTGCAGTATTTTTTTCTGACTAACTGCATTGAGGAAGCCTCATTGCTAGCACTTAGTCATTTATAAATTATATAGTGGAGTGTTGATAGAAAAGATTACCAAAGTGTTGATAATTAAATATTCAATTGAGGCAAAATGTCTGTTACAAAAGAAAATATATCGGAAGAAGACCTGAAGTTGATGGAAATGTTGAGAGGGTTGAGAGTACCTCCCCCTAAATTGGAGAATCCAAAGCAGCTTGAATTATATATGAAGCAATATATGCATGAAATGGAGGAATCGAATGTAGAACAAAAATATGGCTTACCAAAAATATCCTTATTCTATGGAGAACCAAATAAGGGAGAAGTGAATTACTTAACGTGGAAATACGAGGTTGATTGTTTGGTAGCCACTGGAAACTACAAAAAAGATCAGCTGCTTTGTGGAATCCGTCGCTCATGCAAAGGCAAAGCAAGTGATATATTGTGACGAATGGGAGTCCATGCATCATTGAAAGATATAATGAAAATATTTGACTCAACATATTCTAATCTTGAAACAGGAGAATCTATACTTAGAAAGTTTTATGCCTGTAGTCAAGATTCAAAAGAAAATATAGCAGCATATGCTGCCAGAGTGGAAGATATATTTTCCCAACCAGTAGAAATGAATGTATTGGCATCGTCACAGGAAGATATCCTTAGAAATGTTTTCTACCAAGGATTAAAACCACACATTCGACAAATGGCCACATATAAGTTTGATACAGCCATGGACTATGACAAGTTTAAAGTAGAACTTAGAAAGATAGAGAATCAACTTGAAGAAGATGTGGCAAAGGAGACTAATAAAATGAAGTGTCAAGCAGCAACAAAAACAGAAGAAAAGAGTGAGCTTGGACAAGTGAGGGATTTATTACTCAAACTTAGTGAGAGGATAGATAAACTTGAGAAGGATAAGGAAGAGACTAAAAGAGGCTGACGTCATGGCCAAGACCGAGCTCATGGCCAAGAGAGAGGAAGGGGTCGAGGCAATTATTTTCCAAGAAGACCTACCACTGGACGCACATTTAAGCCAAGATGTTTTAAGTGCAACAGTGAAGATCATATGATTAGAGATTGCCCAAACTGATATGTGCCTCTATTGCGGGGTTGAGCTGTGGCACAATACCTGAAGGGAATTATCAAAACCCCAAATTAGCAGGTAGCTCAATTGCAGCTGAAGTGGCAATAAATGACATAGCAACTACAGCATTAATAGATAGTGGCAGTTGTAGCAGCATGATTTCTCAACCATTTTATAAACAGTTTTTATCCACAACCCCTTTACAACCATTGACAGAACTATTGCACATCGAATGTGCTGATGGAAGCAAATTACCATATCATGGATATATAACTGCGACATTGTCAGTACATGGTATACCTAACTGTCAACAAAAAGAGTGTTTATGTTTAATTACTCCAGAAACCAACTACAGTTCAAAAGTACCAGTACTTCTTGGAACCAACATTTTGGATGAGCTTTTAAATGATTGCAAGAAAAATGTTGGAGACAACTTTTAACAAAAAGCTAGTTTACATACACCTTGGTATCTATCCTTCAGATACTTGTCATTACGAGAGAAAGAGCTGAAGCAAAACAAAAATAGAATAGCCATCGTAAGATCTGCAGAACCAGCTCAAATTTTAATTGGACCTAACCATTCAGTTAGTATCAGAGGTTATTGTGATAAAGAATTGGCATATCATCAGACAAATGCAATTCTCCAAGAGACTCGACAGTCTAGCTTGCCAGATATTACTACAACTGTCATCAAGTATGATTACATGAATAATGGTGAAATATATGTAAGTATTTCAAATGTCACTACTCAGTCTTTAACCATTTCACCAAAAGCTATTCTTTGTGAAATTCAACCAGTGGCCATTGATGAATCAGTCTTTGATAAACTGGAAAAAGAAATGGAGTCAGATATTTTGCAGCAAGTCCACATTGAATAAGAAATTACACAAGAACAAAAGTCCAAATTAACTGACCTTCTCAAGAAACAGATCAGATTTTTTCCCAAAATGATGATGACATAGGCAATTGTAACTTGATAAAACATAGGTAGATTTAATAAATGACACTTCTTTTAAACAGAAATACAGACGCATACCACCAGCTATGGTAGATGAAGTAAGACAACATCCGGAACAATTACTAGCTGCTGGAATTATTCGGAAAAGCAAATCTCCATGGGCATCAAATATTGTTGTAGTCCACAAGAAAAAAGGAAAATTACGGATGTGTATGGACTACAGGATGTTTGATAATCGGACTGTCAAGGACGCATATGCATTACCATGTATAGAGGAAATATTTGACTGTCTAAGTAATAGTAAATACTTTAGCGCAATCGATATGAAGAGTGAATATCTACAAGTGAAGGTTGAAGAACAACACAAGGAAAGAACAGCATTTACAGTTGGGCCATTAGGATTCTTTGAGTTCATAAGGGTGCCATATGGAATGTCAAATTGTCCAGCGACTTACCGACGTCTGATGGAAGAGTGTTTAGGCAAAATGAATATTAAAATTTGTGTGATTTTTCTGGATGACCTTATTATCTTTGCTGATAGTTTGGAGCAACACCTTGAACATTTAGACATTGTATTAACAAGACTTGAAGAATTTAAAATTGACGGCTGAGAAATGTTTTTTTTTCTAAAAAAGAGAGTGAAGTTTTGGGTCACATTGTTAGTGAAAATGGAATACAGACAGATCCTGAAAAAAATCAAAAAGTAAAAGATTGGCCTGTTTCAGAGAATTCAGATCAATTACGATCATTTTTGGCATTTGCAGGCTATTATTGCCGTTTTGTCAAGGATTTTTCCAAAATCACATGACCATTGAATGAACTTCTTCCACCAACATCACAGAAAAAGAATACAAAGAAACAGAGAAAAGAATGAAAATGGACACAACATGAGCAAGACACTTTTAATCACCTCAACGATATACTCACAAGCCCTCCAATCTTAGCATATCCAGATTTTATGAAAACATTTGAACTTCATGTTGATGCAAGTACACTCAGACTTGGTGCAGTATTATATCAAGAACAGGCATCAAGAAAAAGGGTTATTGCATATGCAAGCAGAAGTTTAACAAAATCTGAGAAAAACTACCCAGCATTCAAACTCGAATTTTTGTGTCTATTGTGGGCAGTTACAGACAAATTCAGCGATTATCTGACTGGAAATCATTTTACTGTTTATACAGATAATAACCCTCTTACGCATTTTCTCTCAACCGCAAAGCTAAGCTGGATGCCACAGGACAAAGATGGGTTTCAGCTCTTGGTGCCTATGACTTTGACATCTTATATCGAGCAGGACTTCGAAATGCAGATACAGATGCTATGTCCAGATACCCACATCATAAACTTGCCAACAAGAATTCGGATTTTGTAAAGATTGATGATAACATTGTAAAAACTATTTGTTGTTCTTCACAAGATATTCAGTACATGGATGTCTTAGAATCAGCTTCCCTTAATATTATTGAAGCGACTGATATATCAACTCAACTCGCACAAATTGAACTCAAGGAAATTAGAAAAAATCAAAGGAAGGATTATACTATTGGAAAATGGTTGAAAGCCAAGACTGATAAACACCTTCCCAAAGGTTATTATAACAAAGATGATCACATTATGAAGAAAAAATTTAATAGCTTTAAAGTGGTCAGAAGTACTCTATACAGAGAAATACTGGATAATGGTACAAAGATTTTACAATTAGTACTGCCAGAAGTATACAGAAAAACAGTGCTTTTAGGTCTTCATAATGAAATAGGACATTCAGGTGGAGACAGAACACTATATTTACTTCGGGAGTGTTTCTTCTGGCCTGGAATGTCAACAGAATGTGAGAGATTGATCAAGAAGTGTGATCATTGTTTGAGACGAACTGATACAAACACAATAGCTTCACTGGTTAACATCGAATCAACTTACCCATTAGAATTGGTCTGCATGGATTTTTTGACATTAGAACCAAGTAAAGGTGTGGGAAATGTGCTTGTCATCACAGTTCATTTTACAAAATTAGCATTATCCATTCCTACGAAAAATCAGACTTCAAGGACAACAGCAGAATCATTATGTGAGAATTTTATTTTAAATTTGCTAGAGATACAGTAGAAGTCCATGTTAGTAAAGCCAAAGTAAGACAGAAAACGTATTATGTCAAAAAATCAAAAACATCTAAAATAACTGTTGGGGATAAAGTATTAGTAAAAATACTCAGCCATGAAGGAAAACATAAGATTGCAGACAAATTCGAAGAAGAAGACTCTGTTGTCATAGAACAACCCAACATTGACATTTCAGTTTTTAAAGTCAAATCACCAGATGGTAGGGAGAGAACTTTGCATAGGAACCATTTGCTCTTAATAAGCCAAGGAGGATCAGATGATGTGTTGGGAACAAAACCTGTTCCTAAACCATGACATCATTCGAAACAAGATGATAAGCCAGTTCCTCAGCCAAGGAACAGGATACAAGAAATTAACCAAACAGCTGCAGCAGAAGAGAAAAAAGATGAAAAGATAAAACAAAGTGACAGCACTAGTAATACAGAGTCAGACGAAGAGTATGGTTCATGGTCATAGAGGAGTGGGGACGCCCACAAATCTGACAATGGAAAGATATATACAGATATTGATGAGATAGTAGAGCCTATTGATCAAATAGTAAATGAGACTGGTACTTCTAGTAGTGATACTAATGGAAGATAACAGTCGGGGATTGGAGATAAAAATAATGAAGTAGACATACAAGAGTAAGTGGTGAGGGTAGAAGTAAATATGGATGAGCATCAAGTACCAGATGAATCAGAGACAAGATTTAGATTTGAACCAAGAAAAGCGCAGCATGTACGGAAAAAAACCCAACATACTTAGATGATTATCATTGCAGTAAAGTATCGACTCGGCCAGTTGACCAAAAGGCAGTTGCTCTTGGTAAACTGTTAGCATCAGGTGTTTTAAATTCAGTGACAACAGAGATGGCTGATAAATTATGGAGAGCTGTAATGAAATACATTTTAACATTTAACTTTTGTTTCAGTTTTAATATTCAAATCACTTTTCTCTTGGACACCACACTGGAAAGGTGACTAATTTCAAAGAGTGTTGTTTTCTGTGTGAATCAATTTTTTATATTGTAGGGACACAATTTCTAGACAGGAGGAGTAAGATAGTATTATTCATCATATAAGTTATATATATATATATATATATATATATATATATATATATATATATATATATATATATATATATATATATATATATATATGTTTTTAATTGTCTGCTGCCTGCTTCAGGATTAATGATACAAATAACTTGAATTTTGAGATTGTTTTATTTTCAGATCTAATTTGGAGGTGCAACATGGGGGAGAGGATGAATAAAAATGTTTTGAATTTTTAGGTTTGTCAGAAACTAATCACTGTCAGAAAATAATCGATGCAATATTAAATGTACTATTTAATGTTTCAGGCTATCAAGAATTGCAGTACTTGTGATTTTCACATTTTTTATATAGCTTAATACTATTTCACTTTAGTAGTTGGAGGATGGTCTTAAAAAGAGAATCCGCTGGAAGAATTTGCACTACTTGTATTAGCAGAATGCTGCATTACTGACTGTAATATGCTTCAAAGTTTATATATTTCACATTTGTTATTATAGAATATACAGGTGCAGATAAATGATTGGACATCATTTTACAGGCAGGAGGAGTATGTAGCAGACAAGATTTTAACAGTTATTTCAAATAATCTATACTTTACATTGTTTTTATTTACTTAGTCCTTTTATATTGAATACAGTATTGTGTGTGATGAGAAATGAGTTTATGGGTTGTTGTTATAGGCATCCATAGGTGTTCGCAGATTTCCAGGTCATGTGATATCAACAGGACTTTTGGTTTTATTCTGGTACTTTTGGTTAGTATGTATTGAGGTTTATTTATTTATTTATTTCGACTTTCATTTCGATTATCTATTTATTCTTTATTTGCCTCATATTTTCGTTAGATTGGATTTTTAAAAGACAGACTGACGAGACTGACGAATTACACAACTTAGATTTAAATCCACAATCTGGTAAGAAAAGTATATATTTTGGAGTAAGTTGTGTTAGTGAGTGTGTGTTAAGGGCTTTAACAAATGTGGATTATTATTAATTTGTTTTAAACATGCAATAACATATTTTAATAAAAGAGGGGTCTATTAGTGATGATTATTATTTGTATGTAAGAACATATGTGCTTATAGCCATGGATACTGGAAGTGACAGTAAGCACCAATAATATAGGTACATGTCTGATGGGTCCCTGCTTTGCTTGTATCTGGTAATACACGAGGTTCAAGCAATACTGGTATCCAGTTCACTGCATGCAATATTTGGCTACTCCTCTCCAATATTTGGAGAATTGTCCCTTGGTACAGTTGTGTTCAACAATTGTATACTACACTTAGGTTCTTATTTATCACAACAATATTGATTGTCAGGGAAAGATATGTGATAATGTTTATGATCATTGTTAATATTAGACTAATATTGCCTTCCTTCCAGTTGCATCATGAGTCTGAAAGTGACCTGAACACCAGTATCCACGCAATGCCGGATAATACAAAACAGGAAATACGAAAAAAAACTATTTATCAATCACGTTTGTAATTCAACTGCTTGTCGAATTTGTTTTCCTCTTTTAAACTGCACATAAATGTATGAAACATATCCGGATTTATTTTGGGTGCAGCGCTCGTTGAAATAACCTGTCACTGCAGTGGCTGTTGAGGGGGTATTGAGAGTGGGGCACTGGATTTGTGAAAGATAGGGACCCCTGACCCATCGTACCGATCAAGGGACAAGGTTTGTATCAAACAACATTTTGCAAGGCTTTACTTTAATATTCAGCTTAAATATTCACGCTGTTCAGTATCCTGCACTCTGCGTATGCTGTTTAGAACACCTGCACTTGGGCTGAGGCTCAGCAAGTAACCACTGCAAATACCAGGCTCATTTTGTGTGTTACTAGACGGAATGGAAGGAGTATCGTGAAAAACGAAATCCTTTAAAACTTACAACCGGAGTACAAGGGCTCTCAAATATTTGAAAGGACCATTTGTTTTTTAAATTTCCTTTCATCAAACATTTGCACCCCGCCCCCCCCCCCCCTCTCCCCCGATCCCGAGGTCCATGGAATTATTCCACCCTCTCCTTATGGTTGATCCCCGACTCTGTCATTCTCTTCCTATTATATCACAGGCGAAGATATGCAGTCAGGGGGGAAGAGACGAGGTGAATTTTTCTGGTGAGCCAGAAAAGACTGCGGAGTTCGTCGCGAAACTCGAGGATAAAAGAAAAGGACGATCCGATTTGGAGGAGGACAGCGATCGGAAAATGCGCGTGCATTCATGCACGCACGCGTGTGATTGTGTGTGTGTGTATATATAATTATGTGTTGTGAGATGGATGATGGATAAGATCGTTTTTGTAAAAGTTGTTGTTTTAATTTTTTCTACATATATATATAAGAAGAAGAAATGAAAATAAAAAAAATTAACAATTAATAATTATTATCATTTAAAAAAAAACAAAACCACAAAACTTAAATATTTTCACAAGAAAATAAAAATAATCATGAAATCGAGAACAGCACCTGAAAAAAAGAAATCTGCATTCGAACTGAAGAAGGTCGAAAGATACCCGAAATTTGGCAGTAAAATTTACAAGTTAGAATCTTACAATCCCATTCAATTGAGAGACATGAAATGTGATGGTTTGATGGACGAATTCGACAAACATGTTCTGCCTTTGAAGTTGAGCAAGTCCGATCTGGATTTGATGTACAAATTCCAAAACGATTTATTGAGCCTTGTCTCGGTCGACGTGGAAGTGTTTGAAACAGACCCTGTGTCCACCATGTTCTATGGAAGGAAGATATTTCCCAGTGTTTCCGAAACGTTGGGTTGCAGATTGAATCCGACCATTGAAAAATAAAAACTGTCATTCAAGACCGTGAATGTGGTGTTTTGATGGGTGTATCAAAAGGGAAGCGATTTCAAAATTAATGTTCACGTCGTGCATGCGACGTTGCGTGAAATTCCGTCGTAGATGTGGATTTTTTGATTGCGTCTCTGGAAAGAAAGAGGTTTATATTTTACGAATTGGCGACGGAAAAATAATCTTGTCGGTAGTTTTTTTGTAAACCAAGAGTTAATATTCATAAACTGAAAAAGAAAACTTTTGTACTCATTCAGTTTTTTTTTTCTTGAAAACAAAATTATTTTTTTTTAAAATGACGGTGTTGCTCTACCTCCTAAAGAAGATTTTTATCTGAAATTAACCAAGTCTAACATTTCTGATGATGACTACAAATGCACGAAAAAAGTGTGGAGATTGTTTGACATGAAATCCATGAGAGAATATCACGACCTGTCTTTGAAAAATGATGTGCTTCTCTTGGCCGACGTGTTTGATAATTTTTGATTGGTGTGTCATCGACATTACGAACTAGATCTGGCTTGGTATTTCAGACTCACTTGGGATGCTCTCTTGAAAACGACTGAGGTTCGATTGGAATTATTAACAGATGTAGACATGTAGCTCATGTTTGAAAAGTCCATGAGGTGTGACGTCTCTATGTTTTCCACCAGATATGCCAAAGCTAATAATTAGCACATGCGAAAAGATTTCGATTGGAAAAAAATGAGTAAAGACATACATTATTGGGATGCTAATAATTTGTATGGTTGGGCTGTGAGTCATCCTTTACCGACCGGAAATTATGAATGGATCGAAAAGTTGGAATAAAAACAAAAATGGAGACACTATCCTTGTATTTTAGAGGTCGATTTGGATTATCCGATGGAGTTACACAATCTACACAATGATTATCCGTTGACTCCTGAATAAATAGAAGTGAACTCTGTCGAAAAACTCATTCCCAATTTAAACCCCAAAATGCAAGTATGTGGTTGAAAAAGATTTCTTCAAACTTATGAACAATTGCATTATGGGAAATCTCTGGAAAACATTAGGAATAGAACCGATGTTTGACTCGTCACGTCCAAAAAGATATCTAGAAAATTAATCGCGAAACCCAATTATTGACATAGAATCATATTCGACGAAAATCTAGTGGCTGTGCACATGCAAAAGACGCATCTGAAGTCCGATAAACCCTGTTATCTTGGTGCAATCATCTTGGACATCAGCAAGCACTTGATGTCCGAGTTTCACTACGATTACGTCAAAGCAAAATTTGGTTCGAAAGCCAAACTATTGTTCACCGCCACAGACAGCCTGGCTTACGAGATAGAGACTGAAGATGTCTACGAGGACATAGTGCCAGATGTGGTCGAATGGTTCGACACGAGTAATTATCCCGATGATCATCCATCTAAGATTCCAACTGGCATTAATAAAAAGGTGTTGGGTAAATTTAAAGATGAGAGCAGTGGAAAACAGATCACTGAATTCATAGGTTTGAGACCAAAATTGTACGCTTATCTCCTCGACGGTGAAGAGATCAAGAGATGTAAAGGCGTTCAAGAGTGTGTGATGAATAAAAGCATCACTTTTGATGAGTATAAAGAGTGTCTTTTCAAAGGTTCGATGGTGTTAAAAAAGATGACTGTGATTCAAAGCGAAAAGCATGATCTGTACCCTAAAGAAATCAATAAGATTGCATTGACGGCCGACGACGATAAGAGATTTATATATAATGATAAAATACACACTTTCGAACTTGGACGTTATACCGAGCTATTTTCTTGTTGTTGTCGAAGTTAGAGAGAATGAATTACTTTAAAATCTTGTAAGTTTAAACGCGAGTTTATAAATTAAAGAAAATGAATAGAGAGGAAAAAAATAATAAATAAAACAAAAACAAAAAGCAAAAAAAAACAAAACAAAACATATTTATGAACAAGAAGAAAATAAAAAGCATATTCGTTGAAGGTGTCATCTTACCCAACAACCCCCCTATCTAACATTGATCTATTGAAAGCGGCAAAAGACTTAAAAATCAAACATTTTCGAGGTGTGTTTTCTACAGATGCTTTGCCGAGAAAAAAAGACGGATGATTTGAAATGTGGAAATTTAAATCTGGATGACACTGGATGTGAGGGCACGCATTGGGTGACGTGGTTTTCGAACGATAAAAATTATTATTTCGATAGCTACGGAATCTCACCACTGATGGAAATAAGAAACTATTTAACGTCAGTTATTTACATTACCAAATGGGTGCAAGCTGCGAATCAGGTGTTTTGCAGTCACCTATACCTCTACGTTCTCAAGAGATAGTAAGAAGGAGATCACTTTGAAGATATTCTCAATGATTTGTTTAAAGAAAAAAAAATGGTTTTTATTCGTTGTTTTTTTTTTATATATATATAGAGAGATATATAATAAAATTATTTTCATAATAAAAAATTATTTTTATAATAAAAAATTATTTTTATAATAAAAAATTATTTTTATAATAAAAAAATATTTTTACAATAAAAAATTATTTTTATAATAAAAAATGTTTAGTTGTTTATATTTAAATAATAATAAAAAAGAAGACTAAAAATATTCCTAATTAAAAAAAATATGAAAACAAAACATGACAGTCGATAAATACGGTCGCCCTGACGATGATGAAGGTTCCTCTAGAAAGAAAAGAAGTGTTACAGTCGAAGTTATTGATAGTAACATTGCCAAATTAGATGAACGATTCGTTTGTAGATACGAACCTCGACAAGAACCTTTAACTTAAACAAATAGAAAATCTACAATGTTCCTGGACCGGTCGATCCGTCGGATGCCGTGACTAAAAGATACGTCAATAATGGAGATGAAAATTTCCAGCAGATGATGAGAGAAAATTACAGCAATAAAGACATGGCGGACGATCTTGACTTAAAGTTTAAACAAATGGTGAATGTAGAGGATCCTAGAGATTCGACATATGCCGCCACTAAAATATGACTCTTATGTGAGATTCAGTAAACATCTGAGAGATCGCTACGTTCCTAAAGTGATGCAGTCCAAATTGAATGTGAATTCTAACAAGATAATCAATGTACCTGATCTCACGAATCCCAATGATGTGGTAACCAAACAATACGTAGACTTAGAATTGAGAAAGAATAACGTCGACAACTTGGTAATGAAATCGGATCTGGATGCCGGATTGAACAAGATATTGAAACTGTCTGCAATCGACAATAATGATGAAGACTCAACAGTGGTCAACAAAGGTTACGTTGCTTCTGCCCTACTAGATTATCAATCTTATCTGAAATCTCAAGTCGACGACTTGTATATGAACAAACAATCCGGAGGAAAAATGGAGGCAGGCATCAACATGAACGTTTATGAACTATTCAGTCTCGATGACTAGCCAGAATACGACTCCAGCACAGTCAGTAGAAAGTACTTGGATGAAAATACAGTCTGGAGAAAGGGCGATATCATGGAGGCAAACTGGACATGGGAGGACACGCACTGACGAATCTACTGGATCCCACTCACATGTCAGATGCCTGCACTCTGATCTCCGTTGTGGGAAAGGTAAAATACGCCAGACAATTGATCACCGTCTGGGCCGAGGAGAGCGGTGTGTTAGATGTGGAAAAAGCCAAATGGTCCTTCCGAAACAGAAGTAACAGATAGCTGCACAGTCTGATAGCATATCCCATACTGACAGGAGGTGAAATCATTCGAATGAGTCTGTCGTCTATGGACTTGAGTGAGAAAGCAATCGTCAATCTCATGGTGAATGGTGTGGAATGCGACAAGAGGTACAGAGTCAAAAAGAAGAAGGAACAACACTCGAACACTAGCCTCTTCAGTATGCCTCTCAAGGTGCGAATGGGAGACAGGATTAATTTCAAGATGAAAATCAATAATCCCGAAACAGCCAGTTCAGTAGTCTCTCTGCTGATCGAACTCGATCCTCTGAACAAACAGTGAGTACAAAAAAGCACAAAAAATGAACGACGATGAAAAATTGATACAATATCTCAAATGCAAACCATTCTTAACTCTTGAAACTCTCGAAAGACTGAGAAGCAAGAAAGAGAAATTGCGTTTGATATCGTGTTTTGCATCTTATCAAGGAGAAAACCTACAAGACGTTTCTAGGTTCAACAAACTCTTATGGTTATTATTCTTGCTTAAAAAATTAAGCAAACAGCAAGAGAAAGATATATTTCATGAAGTTATAAACCGTTTCCGAATCGTGAAAAGGAGACAATTCCAAAAAAAAAAAAATAAAAATATATAATTGGATTTTTAAGAGACTGAATATTCATTAATGTCTCAAAAATCCAAGTATATATAATTTTTTTGTATTTGTTATTCAATGAACATTTAATTTGCCACCCATGGATGATCACAATTCATACATTTCACAAATACCGTGGTGGGTTCATCACCCAATCTAACCTGTTGGGACTGAATCGATATCTGGCGATTCTTACATTTTTACAAATTAAAATTGTTTTTTGATAATTTCTTCATTAGGTGATTTTATGAGATTGAATTCTTCCTTTTCCGTCAAACGGTAATTCCATCTCGTCTCGGTTCCATGTTCTCTGCGTTCAATTCGAATCCACTCTTTCAAATGTTTAATTTTTATATAGGATGAAAAAAAACGATGCTTTGTAAACGATTTATTGCGCGATTTTATTAAACTTTTCATAATAATTTTATAAATCGCGTTTTTTTTCGAAGCAGATTTCATGGTCAATCTCCAATCAAAGTGATTGCTAGATGGTGGAATACTAGCCGTGTTGCACTGTCTCATTCTAAATCCAAACCAGTAATTTAATCTTCAATTCTATGATCGTGTATACTTTCTCCGCAACTGAAGGCAACACACGTGGAACATACCAAGATATCTTGTTCAGATGTATCTTACCCACATCTGTCACGGTGGGTCTCATGATGGCTTCGTCGTTTCTTTTTCGAATCAATGTCAGATTGTTTGAATCCATAGAGAATCTTATCGTAATCTTCCGCGAATCTGCATATGTGTTTCAGAGGTATCCTGAATGAAAACGTTCCTCTGGGTCTTGATGTCTTGATGACGTAGTCGAATCTCAGAGTGACACCGGTGTTGGCTGGACTCATTTCGGCAATGGTGTCTTTCACCCACAGTTGATTGAGTCCTTTAGATTTCGAAAAATCGTCGGGGTACGTTAAGAATCGGTACATCGTGGTGGCTTGTCCTGGGTGAAAAACAGATTCTATCTCTTGTCCCAAGAGCGTGTATTTTATATTACTGAACAGATGCATCATGCCATTATTGGCTAGAGTAATTACATCGCCCTCCACGTAATCGCTTCTGTCTTCCTTGGTGAGTTGTCCCTGTATCACTATGTAACTTTCGCTGGGATGAACGAACAGATCTTGAGTCTCGACG
This sequence comes from Pictodentalium vernedei, assembly GCA_031216915.1. Taxonomy (NCBI): domain Eukaryota; kingdom Metazoa; phylum Mollusca; class Scaphopoda; order Dentaliida; family Dentaliidae; genus Pictodentalium; species Pictodentalium vernedei. The sequence continues at coordinate 226,994,359 of CM062296.1, forward strand.
TTGATTCTTATTTTCACCAGCATTATTCAAACTAGTTCCAGTCACGGGTTCATACTCGAACTTCGTATTCTTCAATGCTTTCATCTCTCAATATACCTTGGGTTATATCTAATATATTTGTCATGTTTTGTTTTTTGTGTTAAGTCGTTTGCTTTCTTTATTATTATAAATTCTTTTTTAAGAATTATTATTTTATTTTATTTATTTATTTTTTTCCCTTTTACTACATATATGCGTATAGGGAAAAAAAAAATAAAAGTGAAAGGTTGGTTCTTCAAAATGTCGTCTTCTGCAATTCTTGTTTGTAAAATGTTCTGATGATTTCTCTGCTGTAATCTTCGTCATCCTCTAATGCTTCTGTTTTGTAATTGACTGGATTGGTGTAAATATTCTAACGATCTTAAAGATTGTCCATCGAGGAGTGTATCCTTTCTCGAAGAGTGACTTATAAGAAGTGATTCTCACTCGATCGTCGACTGAAAATTTCGGTGGTTTGGACTTCTTCTTGATCTTGATCCTTTTGTGATAGAGCCTTGCGAAGATGCGTTTTTCGTATCGAGGACTGCTAGCTTCTGCAGGAGTCATCTTTATCGATCTGTGTTGTGTGTTGTTGTAATCTTCAACCAGTTCATCTAGGACGTCGATATATTTCTTGGTCGTGTTGGCCATGAAATACTTATACATTTTCTCCTTCATGGTTCTTTTCCAACGTTCGATCACTTTAGCTTTTCCTTAATTTTCGACGGAATAGAGGTCTACCAATAGACGAACCTGGCTGTTGTAAAATTCCTTTCCCTTGTCCACCCACAATGTATCCGTTTTTTTTAGAAGACGATGTGAATATGCTCTTCAGAGCTTCCTTCATGCACGCTCTCGATTTATTCTTCAGAGGTCTCATCCATCTGTATTTTGAAAACATGTCGATGACCATCAGTATGTATTTAATGCCCTTGTTCCATTTCGAATCCGATTTCATGTTGTCCAGATCGGCAAACCTGATCTGATACAAACCCTTCACGAACATCCTTCTCCTTTGAAATTGATGTGTGATGGGTTTGTGTAGTTTGTTCGCCAGTGCACTTGTTAATAATGCATTCTGGGCGTTTTTTTTATGTCCCCATCCGAATCGACGTTTGGTACCGATCATTTTACCGACCAAGAAACGTTCTAGTCTCTCTATCCTAGGTGGGATGCGATATATTTTTCAACGTCACCAACATGTCTTTACCGCAGATTCGATGACGAGTCTCGACGTCGAGATGTTAAGCATAACACAGATCATGTCCGTAAGTGGCCGAATCCACCCTATTGGTGGGTTTGCTCCAAGATTTAGGCGTCAGATCTCGATTCAATCCCTTATTCAATTTCTTGCCGGGTCCCGTGAATTGATGTCCTGGCAGATGCATTTCGACGGGTAGATTATTAATCAATTTATTCGTCAGACCGGCACTGCATTTTATGAATTGCGTGTTGGTCAAACAGCACACTTTAAATGTTCCGTGAAGCATGGGTCTTTTATTTTTCGTCACTACTTGTTTAACGTTAGCCGTATCGGTAGCTCTCTTGCATTTGATGCAATACATTTTTGTTTTTTTGTATATATTTTTTAATTATTTATTATTAATATTTTTTTATACATATAAGTTTTTGGGGTTTTTTTTGTATATATACATTTTTTTTTGTTTTCAATCGATTGCTTCTGAAATCTTTTTGCAATCCAAAAATTTATGAAAAGATTGTCTCGCTTTTTCCATGAGAGAATCCTTCAATTGCTTCTCGAAGATCTGACGACTCTTGACTCATTCAATATGTTGACGTATTTGCCATCCGAAATCCTACCATCTTTAAATGCCATGGAGATCTTATCCGACACGGTGTCAATCTTTACATCAGCTAAAACACTGATGTTTTTGTGTTTCTTTGCCTTCACAGATAATTTCTTAGCGAGAAATTTTCCGATCGTACAGGCGAATCCAGCAGTCAAAGCCAATCCTTCTACAGCCAACACGACTGGAAGAGCAATGATGGTGGTCAAGAATAGACTTATTCCGGCAACGTTCAAACTCATAGAGATTGTAATGAGAGTCAAATCCACACCACTCACGAATTTCTTGAATCTCGAATATTTCTCGTTGAGCGAACGACGAGAATCTCTCTCTCGTGTCAGATACGATTGAATTCTAGTGATTTGTTCAATTTGATACTTCTGTCCCATGTCGTCGCTACTTTCTGGTGGTGGTAGAAGAGGCGCCGTGGGCTCGACATCCAATTTATCTAACAATGGGTATAATTTTTTACTTTGAAGTTCCATTTTCATTTTATTTATTTATTTATATCTATTATTATTACTTTATCTATTTATTTTATTTTCACCCCTTATTTAATTAACAAAAAAAATTTTTTAATGGTTTCTTCCCTTCAACAAGAAATCCATAAAAACGTGATTCCCATTAGAACATTGTTTTAGTGGTGGTAGTGATATCCTCCTTTCCAACAAACATTCCAAAACGCATCCCCTGTCTTCAGTGGTGAGACATCGATGCGCTAACTTCAACTCTTCCTATTTTGTAGGCTTGGGTTCTCCAACACAAAACACGAATTGCTTCCAACATTCGATCACGTCATTGCATTGTACGCATTCCAATGCAGGCATGAAATACGTGGTGACGATGTCTCTTCCCATTCCATCCTGAGACACAAATGATTAATGTGATTAAATTCTCTCTCCTCCAGACTGCCGAGACATCTTTCATGCAAGATCCTAGGACGTTTTTTCGTTCATGCAGATTGCATAAGATCTACACAATGCCCTTCAAAGAAACCAAGCTCTCGAATCCACGGAATCGTTCATTTTACCCATAATTATATGTATACGAAAAAGAAGTTGTTTTTTTTCCAAGTCCTAAAAAAAATATTTTTTTTTATATTTTTATTATTGTTATTTTTTTTTCTATTATTTATTTTCTCTCCATATACATAGTACACATTCTATTTGCCTCATCATCAAATGAATGAGCGAATTCTTTTATTTTATTACAATTGCGCATTTTTTTATTATTATATTTTTTTGAAAGAAGGATTTTATGCTTTTCGCATTCCGATAAAACCATCCTTTTTCATCATCGTCGTTATCAGCGTTAGGAAGATACGGGAAATAAAGCACAATGAATTCTATCCTTATAACAAATTCAATCCACGATCTATTCGACGTGAATGAGTGTAATCTGCGAATATATTTGACAAACTGACAAATGGATTTTTCAATATTTTTATCACCACCACCAGGATCGAATACATTAACTACGTTTTTCGCGCAAATATACATACATGTAATAAATTTCCCCATATTTGTAACGTTTCCCAAGTTTCAATTTGTATTTTAAACAATCTAGGATATCTATAATCACATGATAATTTTGATAATAAAAAGCATTTTTATCGTTCGAACACATTTCGATATTTTCGAGATAGTTTTGATTTTGAGATATGATTGACAATAGTAACAAAAACAATATTACGCACCTGTTTAAAAGTGAGTCGTATTCGATTCGTTCCAATTGAATTCTTTCTAATGCACACCTGTGCAAATGTTTAGAAAAAGCTAAAAACTTTTCGTAAAACGAACGTTCTTTTGATGAAGAAAACGTTTTTGTTAACATGTCTTTTAAAAGATGTTTTTTTTCTTTCACCTTTTGTTTAATTTCTTTTTCATAAAATGTTTTTGTTAACATGTCTTTTAAACGGATTTTTTTCTTCTCTCACCTTTTGTTTCATTTTTATTTCTTACATAAATATATATAAAAAAATGAAAAAAAACAATTTTGTTTAAGATATTTGATATTTTTTTTTAATTGTTATATTTTTTATAATAACATACCTAAAATAGGTATATTCGTAAACAGCGAATTCTGACTGAACAACAAACCTTCACTGATTGGTTCCACATTTTCTCCAGTCTTCAGAAAGAGACCGTCTCTGTGAAACGCATTTCCACCTTTTCTCGCAGGTCCTAGATACAATCCTTTACCCTCGACGCCTACTCGGCACACAGCTCCTCTCTTATTCAAAAACAGTCTGTTTCCCCTTTTCTTCAAAAACAATCCTCTACCCATTAATTTGTCGACTCCCGAACTAGCGAGTCCCGAAAGAGCTCCCATGCCCAGAGCTGTCAACACTGTCTTCATGAGAATGGGTAATGCTTTTGCAGCGAGTCCCACCAATAGTGGCAAGAAACCACCTTTCATTCTAAGATTGTATCTCAGTTGAATGGGACTCAGTCTCGCCGTCATTCCCATAATATTACGAATCGCTTTCTCCATCCTTTTGATTTGAGTTTAGTCCAGGCGATGTGATCGGTACCGCCACTCGCCACATCATCGTAACTGAATTTAAATCTAACGGCTTCGCTTCGATTACTCAATGCTCAATTACTCAAAGTTTAGCTTTCTGTCCTTCGGATATGTTCACGTTTATAATGATGTATTGAATCATATTTGTTATTTTTTTTGCTGAATTATATATATATGTTTTTAATTAGGAATATTATAAGTTTGTTTTGTTTTTTTTTATTTTCTTATTATAAATATGATAAGTTTGGTTTTATTAATTTTATTTCTTATATATATAAAAAATTGTTTTAAAAAATACGAAAAATTTTTTTTATGTTTTTCAAATGAGAGTTATTTTTTTTTATTTACTTGATTTTTTCATATCTCTCTGATGTGAAATGGTATAGTCACTCTCTCTCCGCAAAGATCTAACAGATCACTGTTCTGATCCATCAACATGGTTTCGATGCTATACAACGTGTCCAGAATCACGGGTAAATAGACGAGATTTCGAGGTCGCTCCACGATCTTATAACCCGGCGAAATGTACGGAAAGAATGTGTAGATCGTAGGCTGAGTGCTACCATCAACGTAACTTCCCGAGATCCTGTTGACATTCTCTAAAATGCTATTGATTTCGAGAATGTCTACAATATTTTCAGACGTGGCGTGACCTTGATAATCTTTCGATCGAATCCCAACATCTCACCAATCGAATCTTCCGTACTGAAATCCACTCGAAAATTATCTCCCAAGTCTAATATCGTCTGTAGAGTACTCGTATTGGAAGCAAGGCTTATCATATTGTCTCTGTGACCGTCGGTCTTCAGTCTCGTCTGGATGTGATGGTTCACATCGTCTATGTCATAACTCCCTTTGGGAATTCGAATCTCGAACCAATCCACTCCGTTGGAATACTTGAATGCGTTGTTCTTTTCCGTGACATTGGGAAATGAATAATAAGTATTGAGATTAACCAATGCCATATCATATCTCTTTTCCTTCTTCAATTTGATGGAAGGTTCGAATTTCATTGTGAATCGAGTCGTGTCGTGACTCACAATGATTTGAAAGGACTGTTTTGCATCCGTATTTTTGACTATCTGTTCCAATAGGCGTTGTCAAATTATATTTTTGTTTCATATTTATATTTTATCGATATTTGTTTATTTTTCACGATAAAGTCAAGATCTTTATCTTCACAATAAATATAAATAGATGGTTAACATAGGAAACATTCGTGGAAAAACACATCTATTCAGAGTTCATCAACTTTACTTCTAGTATTAAGGCAACATCATAGTTTTATATGTTATGTTTCATAGAAATAACACGATTGGCAAAGTGAGTCTTTGTGTATAGCCCCCTACTTACCCAACCTTTTCTTCTCCCTTAGCCAGAGAGTAATATGTACAATGGCGCTTGCCCCAAGTCCGGCTCGACTCATCGAAAGTGACAAACACTCTCAGGAGTTCGAGCTGGAGTCGGAGTAAGGAGTTCATTCCCTGACATTATGCAGTAATATGGGTATTACCAACATAGTAATATATAGAGAGTTAGCGTGGGAAGCATTTGTGGGAACCAAATATACTGGGTTTTTTCGGAGCCCACAACCTTTATAACTTAATTTCTAGGATAAAAGAAACATCATTATTTTATTTGCTATGCTAATTTCGTTATAATTTCTTTCGATAAAGGATCAACACGCCTCTGTTCAAATGTATGAAATAATCCTTGTATATGCAGTTTCTGGAACAACGTCTCCAAAATCGATCTACACCACACCCAGTGGTTTACGTTAATAACGTTATTTTGTAAATATTTGTATAACGTATTTTATAAAAGTAAAAATGCCTGAAGATCCGCATAGAGAGCGGTGAAGGCGCTAGCAGGAATATATTCAGTGATGTCGTTGTATTTGTTTTGAACTTTACTAATTTTTTTTTCTTCTTATAACTACCAGCACAAGGATTTGTTTATGAACTTCTGATATATATATATATAAGTTTTTTTATTTATTTATGAATCACTTTCAATACCGATCCCCTCGTCATTTTAGCCAAGTCCCGTATTGACATGACGTCGTCATAGAAACCTTTCAAACTTTTCAGTTTGATTCTTGATCGTTTGTCAGGTGGTTGCGATGGAGTTATCAATTTTTTAATCAACACGTTGACTCCTCTCTTGCAAGCTTCCGAAGCTATTCTACGGAGAAGCTTTCTTACCGGTGTCGATCGCAGTCTTCTTTCCAATTTTGAGAGCGCTCGACGCTATCTGTTTCGCGGCATCGCCGGTGAATTTACGAGTTAAGAATCGCATTATCGAATCGACAATGCCTGATCTGCCATAAACGTATTGTAACGGATTTGGAAACAGCAGTTGAAAAATAATATACAATAAAAGTTCTAACTTACTCTGTTATAATTCATCTGCTCATAACAGAGGTTTAATTCTATTTTTGCTGGCTTCAAGTTATTTCCATGTTCGGAATGAATCGATGTACCTTATTGGTTCACGCCGTGGTGGATTGTGCTGTTGTTTCATTTGTCGAGGTGAAAGCGAAGGATCAATCAGATTCCAGTATTTGAAATCTTTCCCCGCGAAATTATCTTATATAAGAGTGGTCTCGCTCAAAATTCGTCGTCCACTTTATGTTTGTGCAAAGCTTTGATCAAGCTGTACAAACATAAACCATACACTAGCTTAGTATGCGGACACTTTGTAACCTGTAAAAAGGTTAACCATAATAGGTACCGTCATTTTCGGACCCATTCAACTCGGCCCTGTTGAGAATCAACGTTTCTGACACTGATTCTCTCCAGGTCCGAGTTATGTGGGAACCATTCAAGTTAATAGACTTGCTGGGTGGAATTTTAACCCTCTTTTGGTAAAAAGTGTAGTGGACCCGTGGTTTTTGACCCATCATTCATAACCATGTCCATTTCATATCATTTTATTTTTTTGGCTTCTTAATAAACCACGTATAAACTGTTATTCCCATTTTATTGTGTATTCACCCAGACCACAACACATAACTTAATGATCATTCTACCTCTAGAGTTGAGTTATATTTTATCCATGGTTGGATAGTTGACCCAGATCCTCACGAATCTGAAAACCAACAGGGAGATTTCGGCCAGGGTTCTAGCCCCTGGGGAGTCGATCACCCCACCCCTGTTACAGTATGAGGTAGCGTATCCCCTGTTATTTATCACTAACATTTGTTTTTGAGAATTCGTTTTTTTAATTATATTTTTTGTGAATATATATTATTTTTTTATTTACATAATATTTTTTTTTCTTTTTTCTCTCTTCTCTTACTATTTTATTATTTCAAACGATTCATCAACTTTTGATAATCCTTCTTAGTCAATAAATTCTGCCTCAACAATTTGTCGCACACGCTCACTATCTCGTTATTTACTCTGGTGTTACCGGCTTCTCTGCTAGCCAACAACAATCTCAATCTCTCCGACAGGGCACGGGGATCGCATGGAAGAAATATCGTGTCGGTCTTCATTCCCTTTCCAGTCGTCGACTTCACGAAATATTCATTCGCCTTCCATATAGGTTCCACCACGTGCTTCCACTTGTAACCACTCCAATCCTTCGGACCCGTCTCTCTGGCATCGTTGTTCTTCTTCGTGGCGTGAGTCTGAACCAGAATGTCTCTGTAATTATTTAGATCCTCTTCGGTGTAATCGCCGGGTCTCTTGTGAGAGAGCAAAGTGTGCAATCCGTCTGTCGTTTTGTACCTGTTCGGACCGACGATCAAATAGTCAAATAGTCGCCTTCAAACCATATTCGCGTGTCACCAACGAAATCGTCATCACCTTCTAGACGAAATCCATAAATCGAATCTTTTTCTCTGCCGTCGTCAGATCTGGCGCTATTGTCGATGCTACTCGCATTGGTCTCGATCCTATCCAGTGTGTATCCGGACAAACTTCTCGGCGTAATACTACCGACGCTACTCGGATAAGTCTCGATTCTCTCTCGCGTGTAACCAGACGGAGTTCTCAGCGCAGAACTACCGGGAATGGAACCCGTCCTAAGAGAACCTTCTCTTATGGGTCTCAGTTCCTCCACGATCTCCTTCCTCGCTCATTCCTGAACATCGGCAACGGGTCTGAACAACTTGGTCGCCTCTCATCTCAGTCCCATCTCCCCCAATCGCCTGGCGCTTCCTGCGCCTGAATGTTCTCCTTGCTCTGTATCAATTCGCGAACCTGCTCGTCCCTTCGCTTAGAATCTCCTACGTGTAGAAACATTGTTTTTATTTATTTATTTATTTATTTTTTTTTTTTTTTTTTTCTCTCTTTAATGGATATAAAACAGTTATATTTTTTTGTATTCTTATGTTTTTTTTTAATGTTGTTTTATAAAAAAATATATTTTTAAAAAATTTTTTAAACAATTTTTTAAATAATTTTTTATTATTATTATTCATCTTTTAACTTATAATATATATACGCACACAATCGCACGCAAACACGCACGAACGTGCGCACATTCTCCGATCGCCATCCTCCTGATCGGATCGTCTCCATCGAGTCGTAACACTCGAGCGATAACGAACTCCACCGTCTTTTCTGGCTCACCGGAAAAATTCACCTCGCCAAAACGTCGTCTCTCTCCCACGAAAGCCGCGTTCCAGATCGAATTCTCAATGAGAACTTTCCGCGTTTATTCTTCGCGGCCAAAAATTCGCCCTCCTATGGGAAATCAGTGTTAAATCCACGAAAAAAAGTGGCCATTTTGCACTAGAAATTTTTGAAATTCTCGAGCCAGAAAATCCTCGTTTCCGAGAAAAATCTGGGGTTTTCCCGGAAAAAGTTGAAACACTCCGAAAAAACCCACGTTTTCGCGAGATGATCGATTCCTTTCCTGAAAAATTTTCAATTTGTTCTAAAAATAACTCAATTTCGCGATTGACGGGAATTTCTGGCTCAAAGTTGGCGAATGAGCCAGAATCCGCACGTATCATCTACTCCCAACCCACTTCAATCTCGTCTTCATTTCCATAGTCACTAGTAGTCACTAGTATTATCACCTCTATCACATCCAACATTGACATCCTCTTCACTGCTGTCACTAGATGGGTGACGGCCGTGAGGAGGGGGTTGATGTTTAGGGTGGTAGTGAATAGTGATACCGATTTTGAAAACGAAGACGAGTTTGAACTTTTAAGCGGGTGAAAAGGGTCCTCCAAAACTGGTTGAGAGCTATAGTGATTTGGTGTAAAAAGGTTCGTCAGGCAGACAAAGTTACGATGGGACAGTTTTGCAATTCAGAAAACTTCAGTTAACACACAAACAGAGCCACGGTTGATTTCCGGTTCCGTGCTATAGATTTCCCGAGTATCGGAATCTGACACGGCTTTCGGAACCGGGAACCCGTGAATTTCCGTTCCCGGGATTAAACCGTAGACTAATGCTGTTTTTTCCCTAGTTCACATACATTGAATATTTATTTGTTTTTTTTTGTTTTTTGTTTTTTTGTTTTTTTTTTTGGGGGGGGGGGGGGGGGGGGGTTCAGAACCAGGGTCATATCCTGTTGTATATTTTTTTCGGGTGAAAGATACCGGAGTACCCGGAGAGAAACACCGAGCAAAAACCAGCAGCTTTCAGACTGTAACTTACTAACTCCGAGTCTGCTCAATGAATATTATGTTGTGTGCTTATAGTAACTTAGTAACTTGAGAAAAAGTGGTGCTTTGCTGTGTATATCTCTTTCCAACGTTGATTGGTCAACTAAAGTGGCCTCTGTGTGCCACATTCATTAAGTGGATCCCACGTGCCCCGATTGTACATGCACCCCCACCCCCCCCCCCCCCCCACCCCCTTTCGCGCCCGGAATAGCTCAAGGCTTTTTCCAAGTACGCCCCATTCATCTCGAACTCTTTCACCGGAAGGTTATGGCAAGCGTGACAACTGTTACTTATTCACAGTTCCTTATTCGACATTCGTTATCAACCGATAAAATCGGTTGATAACGAATGCGAATAAAGAACTGGGAATAGGTAACGGTTCTCATGTCCCAAAGGTTACGGATGTTGAAGAAGTTAAATAGTGTGATACATGAGCCGATGAACAAGCTATATCCTGTTAATCAGGTGGCCATGTTTCGTACTCTCCAATGAGGTAAGTCATTGCAATTTGGGAACGACAGCATGCCTTCACATCCCATTTCAGACTGTAACTTACTAACTCCGCACAAGGAATATTATGCTATATGCTTATGGTAACTCGAGAAAAAGTGGTGCTTTGCTGTGTCTGTAGAGATGTAAGGAAAATGATGGCCGTGTATATTTTTACCAATCTTGCAGTAACCACACACTCGTATCTCCCATTACCCTTTCCTGACTTATTTATTTATTTACTGAGGTGTGCAATATTGATAAATATAGCCGGTTTGTGAGGGAAAATGAAGTCCCGGATGTAAGATGGCGCTATGTAAAAATGGTCTATTATTGGGTCATTTCCATGACAACACTCACTTCGACCTTTATATATTTTCTTTTGAGAAGCATCACATTTGTTTTTTTTTACAATATACACGATTTGTGAGGCAAAAAACATATTAATTGTTACCCAACGAATCGGCCGCATCCGCCCGCGTAATATGCAAATTCAGCAGTTGAAAAAATATTATTTTTAAAAAAAATTCAGTAAAACCATATCATGTGACCCCTCGTTGGAACGATATGGTTTTGTTGAAATTTTTTGAAAAATTTGAAAAAATGATATTTAAAATAATAAATTTTGATATCGTCTGCGTTGGGTAAAAGGTTAAAGGCCGCGTTTGAAGAAAAAAGAAATAACCAGTCGGGTGCTATGTTTATCTCAGTTTTTGAAAGGCTTTTTTGCATCACTCGGGTCATTATCTGGTTTGTTTATGTATGGCGGCTTATTTGAGCCATGCAATTTTTAGCTAAACTTGACAAAGACAAGATAAACTATTGCCATCACACGTGCGGAAGTATGTGAGTCTGTTCAAATTTTCTTTAGCACAAGCTACACCCCGTAGTTATTGTCCAGTCATCACGAAATTTCACATGCAGGTTCGAGGTCACGTCTAGATGAGAGCGCCCCCCCCCCCCCCTTCCCGGTCGCGATCGGTCAGTCACGACGGCTGCCGGAGCCCGAAACCCGAAAACCTTTAGCACAGTCTACAGATCGTATTTATGAAGGGATTTCATTGTAACTTGGCAGGTTGATTCCGGGTAATATCTAAATGACAACGCACATTTTGGTCGCGATTGGTCAACCGTGACGACAACGCGACCCGAAGTCCGAACACATTTAGCACAGTCTACAGGTCCTATTTATGAACGGATTTCATTGTAACTTCGTAGTATGACTCTGTATGATGTCTAGACGAGCAAGTCATCTTTGGACTAGATTACCTAAGTTACTTTAGTACATTCTACAGCTTGCATTTATGAAGGGATTTCATTGCAAATTTGTAGGATGACTCAGTATAATGCCAAGATGACAACGTCCTATTTTGGCCATGATAGGTCAACCGTGACGGCCTCACAGGCCTGTCACCTAGATTTGTTCAGCACAGTCTACAGTTCATATCTTAAAAGCGATTTCCTTGTAACTTTGAAAGCTCGCTCGGTATGGTGTCTCGATGAGACTGCCCTATTTTGATCATGATCGGTCCTTCGTTACAGCCGCCTAGTCACGTGACATAGCTTCCGTTAGCACCGTCTACAGGTTGTTTTCATGAAGGGATTTCATTGTAACTTGGTAGGATAACTTGGTAGGATATCTACATGAGACTTTCCTATTTTGGTCAACCGTGGCCACCGAAGCGTCATGTGATCTTGATTCCTTTAGCTAAGTGTAGGAGTTATATTTATGAAGGGATTTCATTATTACGTGGTAGGATGACTCGTTTTTTAAATAATTTTACTGTATGGTTACTTTTGTTGACATACGTCAACTGTGTGGGCAACATTAACCCAGACCTCAATTCTTTAGAACAGTCTTCACCTCAAATTATTCTTATTGAAAACAACATACAGGGAACAGAAGTTAACATAATCTCAATTATCAAAATTCTTGTCGTATTTCATAATCCTTCATAAACGTTGAACATTATCCTTTTCATCAAACACTACACACAGTCAAGTCATGCAACAGTGTCATTGACACTTTCATTAGTTATCAAACTGCAGTTGCAGTTTAAAAAACTGTACCTGCAATCTAGCTAAATTGTAGCTACAATTGAACCTTGTCCAATAAACTCGAAATTATTTTAAACTGGTTTCTTGTGAATAACTTGTCAAACTGCTTTGAGACACGGTAGTCACCTTCTTTAAGTGCGAGGGATTCTACTTTGTTCACAGAATGTTTCCTGTTTATGTTGTAAAACGAACAGATTGCACGATATAGGCACAAAATAAGTGTTTTCATGGGCATTTTATCGCACTCTTGTGCTTGCACAAAACCTTTCTTGTGAAAGTTGAATAAACTATAAATAGTGTGATACATGAACCGATGAAGAAGCTATATCCGGTCAATCAGATGGCCATGTTTCGAACTCTCTAATGGGGTTTCTCATTGTAACTGGCGACGATTGCATGAATCCACATCCCTTAATACATAATAGTTTTAGTCGTCATTAAAGTATTTTGTCACTGGAAGAATAACGTTTCAAAATGATTTTTTCATCTGTACAAACAAATTGTATACATACCTCTAAATGTAAACCACCACGCGATCTGATAATTTCACCTATGGTAAACAAGCACAACTCTGCTGATAAAAAAATCAACGAATGTTGACAAAGACCTCAGTGACCCTTAAACCTTTAACCCTAGTGGTATCTTCCATGCCTGTTCAATGGAAGCAATTAGAAGAGTTTATATGTTATGTAAGCAATGTAAACAATTGAAATAGTAGTAGTTGTAGACTTGTAGTAGTAGTAAGAGTAATATCTTTATTAATGGGACATGTGCTTTACATTGGTAAGGTTTCATCAATAATTATACATAAAACAGCATTCGGACCAATGCACCTATATGTCACCTAAACAATCAAATTTGCCTGATAAAGTGCACATTTGCAAGCGTGTGTGTTGGGGGGGGGGGGGGGGGGGGGGCTGCCGAATGGTTTACATTAAGGACAATACTTAATTGCAAGAGTCTATATTCATTATCTGGGGGTAGACCAATTAATGTTTTCAAAAGTACAGCCCTGGGGTTGCATGTTGAAAATATTAATTAGCCTATCCAACATATTCTCTCAGCAGCCATCCAACTTAATGAAATTATGAAGTATCATGTTCGTGGGCCCCGAAAAGTGGCCTCTCGGATTCAAAGAGGCAAATCACAAGTATAAAGGGGTGTCATTCACATCACTAAATAAGGACTTAGAATAACTGCCTGAAATTTTTGATATATTTTATTAACCACAGCAGCTCCTTTCTATGGCACCATATGGTATTTTTCTCTCTGAGATATCCGAATAACAAATTGTTGTGCTGAGCTCAGGGAGGAATCATGCATAAAATTTCGATACACCGAGCGCAGGGTGGGTGTGTAGTTCGAGGCATGAAAAATAGGGAAAAAAGGGTGTGTGCATTTTTTTTTCCTGACAGGTTTTAGAATGTCCCCAATGAAACAGAATGCTTCTCAATCACTTTTATGGTCTACAATTAATCTGACAAAACTACATTACGAGCATAGGAGATGAGTGGGTACGGGGATAGGTCACCACACCACACCCACTAACACTTAGCTTAAACTTTATGTTAACCCTTTTACTGCTACGCCCATTTTAGCCATATATGGATGACCTCTTCTTCGCCTGTATGTGGGTAAGTTTAATAAAATTTATGACATTCTTGAAACTCTATCACCTGATCAGAGAGCCCTTTCCAACAATTAACAAGACGGTGGGTTTGATCTGGCCATACTGAAATGTACAGATAATTGTCATAAAATAGGTGACAATATACACAGAAAGACTCACGCGTGTGAATGGGTTAATCGATATGGCACGAGTTCCAGTGCGGAAGGATAAAACGAGAGGCCGCATGCCTCTCGTTTTATCCTTCCGCGAAGGCACAAGTGACATATCGATTAACCCATTCACGAGCGTATGTCGTTCTGTGTTTATTACACACCTTTACGTCTATAAAAATAAAAATTATTAGAAGGATACTCAGCAATTCATTTGACAACTATCAACAAAAAGAACACATTTTATCGCCAGCCAAATTTGCGAGGGGATCCCGTGTTACTATTTCGTCCCCTGAGTTGCAGTGTGTTCTATGTGCCTACTGCACATAGGACACTTTGGAACTCAGCGGACAATTTTCAGCTATCGCTTGTGGCTAAAGTTGTAATTGAGTTGCGCGAATTGTAGAAAATTCCACTGAAATTTCGCTTCTGTTTAAAAATAGTCCGTCACCGATTATCATTTTCCGCATGGTTTGGTGTGGGGGATTTCGTAGAACAGACGGACGTGTAATAAAGTCGCTTTCAGCAGCGTAAGTGTTAAATTGATGAACCAATAAAAACAGATAACAAAACAAATGACTCCAATCTTGGAGGAAAAAAGACAAGTGGGGCTGGATCATTGCCAGGGTAACCCAAAGTTATGCTGCGTGTATAAAATGAAGAGTTGAAGGCAATTTTACCCATCAGAAGATCCAATAGTTAGAATGCACAGTATAAAAATGTGTTTAGCTAGCACAGAACACTTTGTCCCTCCACCCCCGCCCCCGCGAAACAACAAGGAGGCCGGAGCACCCTGCCCCGATACCCTGCAAGAAAGATCACCCTCTGTGTACAGAAAGTTTTAAAAATATGGGACTAATGTTTTCATCACTCAGACATACATTTCATTATCATGATGACTTAACATTTCTGGCCATTTCCGTTGTGATTTATATCCTTTTGTATCAATTCTTTTTCTTGAATTACATGTACGCACGTCGAAGAACAACTGGCAATGTCTTAATAAAGTCATCTTCCATGATACATATGTGTTGTTATCACCACTTTGGGTTGATCGAGAAACTCGTATCAAGCCGAGATGGTGTTCATATTAGGTATCGCGGCGAACCCTTTAGCCCTTTACCCAACGCAGACAGTATCAAAATTTATTATTTAAAATACCAATTTTTTTTTAATTTTTCAAAAAATTTCAACAAAACCATATCATGTGACCGCTCATTGGAACGAGCTCGACGAGCTCGTTCCAAAGAGGGGTCACTTGATATGGTTTTGTTGAAATTATTTGAAAAATAGTATTTTTTCAACTGCTGAATTTGCAAATTACGCGGGCGGATGTGGCCAATTCGTTGGGTAAAGAGTTAGGGCGAGTCGTGATACGTAATAGGAAAACCATCGGGGTTTGATACAAGTTTCCCGATCAACACATACTGGTGATGACAAGTTTATCTTATCATCTCGGAAACATACTTCGTGGTAATAACAATCAATCTTATAATATACCTTCCTTTCATGACTTGTTCGCATATATTTTGACAACCATCCAGCGTCTATAAATTGATTTTTTTTATGAATGAAGATCATGATGATGTCATGGTATCTTCAGCAGTACATGATGTAATCCTCATTGATTGTTCCACTTGTACTATAGAGTCCAACCGCCGAAATTTATAGTAGAGTTTCAGTTGTGTTTGTTTGTTTTATTTCTCAGCTTTAACACAAGGTTGGCCAATAAAATATCACCATGGCAAAAACTGATCTAGTCTAATTTATTTTGCTGAGATTTGGTGATTTATTTGTCATTTGTCATGTAATTACTGTTATCAAAACGGTGACCTTGACATGTGCAATCACTTACCGATGGGGGCAGGTAAAAACATTCTATTTCTGAATGAATGATCGCACAAACTCGCAGAAGTTACGGTGGCGGATACAAATTGTGTATCGATCTAGACAATTTTAGCTTGTATCAGGGGAAGGATTGATTGGTTGTAAGATATATAGTGGATATCTACGCTGTTTTAGTGAATATCGGGAACTATCTCATGAGTGTGGACATGAAAGTTTTATTTTTCATGAGAGCTTGCGCGAAAAGCAATAATATTTTCAGGTCCACACAAATGCTTCGTAAACATTTTACTGCGCAATATTCAGCCCAATTCGACTGCAAACAGTTTCAAGACAATAACAAAAAGCTGATGGCGTTCCTTCAAGGCGAAATTCAAGGCGACTTCGTCCGCCGAAGCGTAACGTCATTTAGGAAGCTACTGAAAAAATCATCGTGTGGACCTGAAAATATTATTTTTCACTCGCGCCAGCGCTCGTGAAAAATAAAACTTTCAGGTCCACACTCTTGAGACAATTCCAGATACTGACCAAAAAAGAGCAGATTTTCTTTTTTTATTATATGCTACGAGACATTTTATTGCACAATATTCAGCCCAATTCGACCCCAAATGTGTACGTTTCAAAACAATAACAAATATCAGCTGATCGTTTCTTCAATGTGACGTGATGCAGCGTAACGTGACGTCATTTAGGAAGCTACTGAGGGATATTAGTCGATGGATATCGACAAATATCTTTTAGATAATTTGCTATAATTCACAGGCTAGAATACAATAAAAGTTGGTTTAAAGGGCTGGAATGCTTTGATCTCAATGAAACAGATAGATTTCGTTTCACTACTGGCCTTTCATTGAACAGAAAACATGAGGTTTTCCATCATAAACTGCTACCAGGGCTTCCTTTTGGACAAAGAGATTCCAATTGACTGGTTGAGTGCTGGAAGCCCATTTTGGGGCTTTATCCTGAATTGTGGGTACCAGAGTTAAAAGTCTTCATTTTCTGTGGATGTACTTCAATTAATTTTTGATGTGATATTATTAAGTCTGGGTAGATTTGCTCTGTTACAATTAATGGCAGGGTGCCTATAGGCACTCTCTCATTAATTGTAACAAGGCAATGAAATGTGATAAACTTTTGACAACCAAAACAAACTTAGCACTCTACCAGTTAACAGAGGCTCCACGCTTTGTTACAAGGCGCTATTTGCTTAAATTCATCTTGTCGGGATCCGTTTTGTTGGGATGACCATTTTCGACATGCGTCTTGTTGGGATTCGTCTTGTTGGGAATAAACCAATACAAATACTCATCATTGTCAATTAGGGGCACCCACTCTCTTCAATATGGCCCCTTTTTCTGCTGATGCGCTTATGGTGTATTATAGGTAAAAACACAGTGTATACAAAATAAAACAAATACCACTGCCAATGAGCTCAACATTGACATTATTTTGCCAGTATGCATCACACCTAAAATAATCGTGCGATTTGTTACAATTCGGGGATGGGGGGGGGGGGGGGGGAGTGATGTAGCTCAGTAGGTAGAGGTGCATTCTGCAAGCCGAGAGGTCCTCGGTTCGAATCCCACCTGCGGCAACCGCGTTGTGTCCTTGTGCAAGACACTTCACCCCAGAGCCCATGTGGGGGCATGGTGGCGATGCGTACGAAGGCGTACTGCACGTCGACGGTGCACTTGTCTTCATCCAATGCTAACCCTGCCTGTGTGGAGTTAGTATGTGGGGGGGGGGGGGGGGGTAGCTTACAGTTGCTCGCCGTTGCTCGCTGGTTCTCTCCGGGTACTCCGGTTTCGTCCACCCGTAAAATTGTCCAACACGAGATGACCGTGGCTGTCGAAAGTGTCATTAAACCTCAATAAATAAATAAATAACCTTTATAGGCCTATATCGGGCTTGAAATAACAGGCCTTAATATGCCACCATTAGGAGGTTCGCTGGGAGTAGACAAATCTCATGGGCAGTGATTTCTAGTCGAGTTCTGGCTGTCTTAACGAGCAGTCAAGACTTGACTAGAAATAACTACTAAGCAACTGGACCTGTACTTGTTGTAGTCCAGTTGGGAATTCAGGACAACTGCCCATGCCTTTAAGAGTCTTCGAAATTGAAAAGAAAATCAATCGCTTCTTTCTTGAAAATGAACATCTCACCCGCTATCAACCTTCAACAAGGTCTTATAAATAGCCAATTATGATAATTTGAAAATATTATTAATGGTGTCAGTATTCAATGAATCGTTCGGTTCGGGGCTTTTTGGTATCCTCGTGATATCGGTGTCGGCTCGGTTTTTCGGTATATTGCCCATCTCTACCTATTATAGAAAACGCCCTTGTCACTGTAAGACGTAAAGCAACTTCATTATTATTTTCACTAGCAGTTCATGTTCCATCTATGTAGTCCTCCAACGGCTGACACATCTTTTCTGTATAACTCGCCCAACGTTCTTTTTCCCGTAACCCCAGTCCGCCAGTTTCTATTCCAACCCTCGGAGTAACGTTTCTATAAAACTGTTCTCCTGTTTCACCACCTCCCATTTCTAGATCTACTGTCTCAGTAAATTTATTCTCCTTAGCTCACCCACCTCCCCTACCCATCCCCTTTGAATATTGGTGTTTCATACACAGTTAAACATCGCTTAGCACGTTCTGCTGTTTGGGGGGTTTACTGTGTAACTCGTATATGATAAGCACTTGAAGTTGCAGCAGTGGCTTTATGTAAACATTAGAAATAAGGAAAATAAAAATAGCCGAGCGGAAACTATGCCTTTTAAAAAAAACAAAAATGTTAAAACATAATTTATTCCAGGAAAATAAGGTAAACAGTTTCCTTGGGAGTGAAAATGTCAATTAAGAGTGCTTACGTGTATGGCAATGGAAATGTTACATTCAACAGGCTGTGACCTATGGGTCGTGAAATCTATGACTAGAGCGGGTGTGGTATTAAGGTGGTTACTGGCGGTGGTAATAATGTAACTGCCTGTTGGAAAAGTCACAAACGACACAAAGGTTAGTGTGTTCGTTCTATGTAATATGTATATAATATCATTACATGTGTGTTTCGGACTGCTTGTTTGATACAATTTCAAAAGTTTGGTCCCAAAGCTATGAAACCCAAAAATCTTTAATGGACGTCTTCAATACTCATCATCAAAATACACCAGAGTTCCTGCTATGGTCTCTTAACCTCCAAAACAATTCGTGTTGATCCCTCACTTGCATGGTCGTAGCCAGAGGGTCTTAGGTCGTGGGATGTGCCCCCTCTAAATTCACTATAGTATTCCCCGCCCTCGGATGTGGAATGTTCAATTTTTGATAAAAAAACTGCACCCCCCCCCCTCCCCCCACCCACTGAGTTGAAATTTTTCCAATGGCTACCTACAAATTTCCGACTGCTAAATTAATATATTTGACCAAGACCTTTGGGTTCAAGAATTGGAAATCGTTTCTTGAGCGCAATAATGCACCATCTGCAGTTCTTTATTGCAGATGACACCTTGTTTCACTCAAGGGATGAGCTTTTGACTCACGTTAGAAAATCCCATGAAATGTTGTTAACCCTTTGCCCATTGTAGCGGACAAAAACGGCCAACGCTAATCACCATTTAATTTTCATTATTTTTTCATTTTCTGTCTCAAAAACATAGCTTATGATCCTTCTTTGGAACGAGCTCGTTCTAAAGAGGGATCATAAGCTATGTTTTTGACGCAAAAAAGGAAAAAATTTAGTTATTTTAAATTAAAATTTTGTTTGTAAGTGTCGTCTGCCTTTCGTGTTGGTTTAAACAATATTTATTGATTAATAACAGCGTTAATTGTGCACATCAATCAGGCTATTCACATAGGTAATGTATACCAAACAGTATATAATATAAGATGGGGCGTAGAAAGAAAAACTGTACAAGGCGGGATTCGAAAGTAAGCGTATGCTTATAAGTATCGTCTCCCTTGAACAATTTCATGTTATGAGGATGGAAAAGTACGGTTCATTGAGTGGGGCTGTTTAAACCATTGGTTGGTTGTTGCTTCTTGTTGTTGGTGCCATAGTACACAGAATGATTTTTATTTTTGATTCATCATACGACGATCAGCTTTCGTGTTGGCAAAGTCAATACACAAGTAAATAAGTTAGCAGACTCAGCAATATAATATCAGTAAGTGGCGCAGTTTGAATATGACAAATGTACATACATGTAACCGTACACACACACAAATATAGGTAAAGGGTTAAAAAAAACCCATCAAATGTCAGTTAGAAACGACAACAGCCATAGATACAAGTCTACGAAATCTACTCCCAAAGGGCATGACATTTCCAACTTTTGACATTAAATTTCTAACCAATGAAAATTTTAGCCTGGACCCTACCCCCAGGTCCCTGTTATATTTAATTAATTTATCATTTTGTTAGGACATATTTGTTGAAGTGACATCTGTAATAAACTACCTTTCACAGAAAAAAAATTCACAATGCCTCGTCAACTACAGTTTCTCCCTTTTGGGTGTACTATGGTACACTATCACTTTGGTGTTGTCCCAAAATGCCATGGTATAACAGGACATTTCCGCGAAGTATTTAATTATTCTAATACAATACCGTAGCACACCTACCATGGTACATTTTAAAAGGTCTATTGCTAGTATAACTTTCAAGATCTAAGTCGTTGATTTGAGAGGCGCCACTAACAACGCTGATTTTTAGCTCACCTGAGCGAAGCTCAAGGGGAGCTTTACTGATCACTTTCAGTCCGTCGTACGTCGTCTGTCGTAAACTTCACAAAACCGACTTCTCCTCCAAAACTACTAGCCCAGTTTTATTCAAATGTTGGATAAATGTTTACGACCTAATGCCAATTCGGATTTGTTCAAATGAAGTTGCTCCTCTCCCTGGGTTGTGCTAGGCCCCCAACGGAAACCGAAATCTTAAAACGTTTTCTCCTCATGAACCAGCAGTAGCAGAGACCTGATATTTGGTGTGCAGCTTCCTTATGTGTTGTAGACTCAGATTTGCGCAAGAGAAGTTTGGGGAGTTATATTTGCGTTCGTTATGGGAGGGGCAAGAATTGTCGCCCCGCCCAAAATTTCTGTTTTCCAAACCGAGAGGCATATTTGAACCAAATTTGATAGATGGCTTATTGGGTCATAAGTACTTAATTTATGCAAAAAAAAAATTTCCCGTCGCCCCATGGGAACCGCAGGAGCTAAAAATAGAAAAAAAAAATAAAACGCCCATATCTCCAAAACTACACGGCGCTGATAATTCTTATTTGGTGTGCAGCTTCCTTGGGAGCAAAAGGATGGAATAGTAAAAAAGAATTGCTATCGGTTTTATCATGGGGTACTTTTGGGGGACTTTGAAAAAGTACTGAGTCATCATTTTTTAACACTGTGGGTAATGGGAAAAACATTTAACACTTCTTTTTCCCAAACCACTGCTCCAAAAGCTTTCAGATTTCACATATAACATCTTTGGAAGATTGTTTCACATGTTTATTGGAATAAATTGCCTGGGTCCATATTTGGGTTCTCTATGGGAGCCCAAATGTTTAAATTAGTGCAGTATGAGGAAGATTCTTTAAAAATCTTCTTCTTCAGATCTACCAGAAGTCATACCTAACACCACTTGATGCTATTCACAATAGTGGTATTGGAATTAGTCTAGGAGCCTTTCGAACTTCCCCAAGAGATTCAATCTTGTTGAAGCAGAGGAGCCTTCTCTTGAGAAGCGCAGAATTAAATTGTCTCTCCAATATGTGTCCAAACTTTTGACCAGTCCTTCAAATGCTGCTTTTAATTGTATTTCAGAACCTCAAAATGTTGAGTTTTTTAACCGTCATCAGAAACATATTCCTCCATTGGGAATTAGAGTTAAACCTCACATGGAGTCTGTAAAAAGTGATTCTGAATCTATAAAATAAAACCGTAAATCACACATTCCTCCTTGGCATCTTAAAAAACCTACAGTTATTTTGGACCTTGCTTCTACCAAAAAGTCTGATACCAATTCCTTGGAGTTCAAACAAAAATATGCCGAAATAAAGTCCAAGTATAGTACATATACAAGGATCTATACAGATGGATCTAAAGATGATGACAAAGTATCATCAGCTGCTGTTACTGGTGATCATATCACCTCAATCAGAATACCGAATCAGGGTTCTATTTTCACAGCTGAAGTTAAAGCTATTCAACTCGCGCTTGAACACATCGAGAATGTGCAGGAAAGGAAGTCGATTATTTTTTCCGACTCCCTTTCCTCTTTACTTGCTTTACTCAACTCCAAGTTGAAAAACCGTCTCATTTTGGAACTTCGTGAGAACTTAACAACTCTCATGTCTGACCAATATGATATCGTGTTTTGCTGGTTACCCGAACATGTAGGTATCGCTTGTAACACCAAATCAGACAGTGCAGCAAAACAGGCTTTAACCAAGCCTCTCACTGATTTTAACATCCCTTTCAGTGATTTAAAACCACATATTAGTAACTACATCAAATCTCTGTGGCAGGCGGAATGGGATGGGGCGACAAATAACAAGTCCATCGCTTCCGACCAAACATATTTGATCACCACCCATCCAGTAACCTTTGTAGAAAAGATCATGTTATTTTGACACGTTGTCGTACTGGTCACACACGACTTATACATTCCTTTCTGTTAGAGGGTAATGTGCGACCAGAATGTGTTCCATGTCAGCAGGTGTTGTCAGTGGATCACATTCTCTTAAATTGTTCTGATTTTAATCTTGTTAGAGAGCAATATTTTACAGTTCAATCTCTACGAGATTTATATTACTATACGAGCCCACATAAAATAATCTCATTTTTAAAAGAAATCAACCTTTTTAATAAATTTTAAAATTGTTTTTATTCTTTTAACGTAGACTCTACAAGTCTAAATGTCAACAGGTTGATTTTATAAGTATTCTGGTTTTTATAACCCCAGTTGTTACTGTTTCGACCGCTCTTAATTTTAGGTTTTGCTGTGATTATTTCATATTTTATTCATTTAATTTTAATTCATCCTTGACACTTGTTGTTTAGGTAGTTTTCTCGCCACGATATATCCTTAGCTGCTGATGTGGCGTTAAGCAACAATAAATAAATAAATAAATAAATAAATAAATAAATAAATAAATAAATAAATAAATAGTGCTTTGAGAGCGCTTCACGGGCATTTGCAACGTGTGTGGAGCCCTATATTGGAGGATACTTTGTGGGGCTTAATGTTGTGTGAAACTAGGCATTGGGCCATTGTTTTGCCAGCAGCGAAAATTTTAAGCCCCCCCCCCCCCCACCCGGCAACTCCACGGTAGCTAGCTAGGCTACTGCTTGATAATGGTAATAGATTGGACATGAAGCCATCGGATAGAGCTATATAGCATCTTGGATAATCCTGCTTGCATAATCTCTTTCACACAATCCTCTTGTAGTGTATAGCTGTAGAATCCCTTCTTCCGAAATGAGCCGAAGAGTCGAAAGAGCATTTGCCCAAAGAATCGTATCATCAAAGGAGGATAACCTCGCATCAGTGGGTGGATTTAGGTAAATGGAGTGTTCTGACTAAATCTACCAGAAGTTGGTTGAGGTAATAAGTCGGTACCAGAAATACCTAGAACTCGATAAACTGCTAGGTTGAGAGTAACCAGGTCTAGATAAAAAACGAGGTTTCTGGAAGAATCCGAACTAGATAGCAGTTAGATATACCCTCATTCAATCGAACACACCCACCGAACACACGCTCATATTATTAGAAACCTTCCAATTCCATAGAAACAACGTTTCATTTTTGAAAACAAGGTGGCATCCGCGCGAAGAAAATATGTATCACCCAAGTAAAACGCACGCGCTTCACCATTATGTAACTACGTCGCGAGACTATTACGGCACATGAGACCAACAGATGAATTCAATAACAAATGACCCGAAAAGACCATACTGCTACTAACACGTTTTCGTTTTTTGTAGGCATTTGAATTTCATCCACAATGAAAGCTTCTGTAAAAGTGAGACGTTTCACCTTTCAAGTGGAACATTTCGGCCTTTTAGGTGGCCGAAACGTCCCGTCCGAAACGTCTCAGACCGAATGGCCGCTTCGTCTCAAGGCCGAAGCAACGCGAGACGTATTTGAATATTTTATAAACGTAATTGCAGTAAACTGAACACTTTTAACCCTTCACCCAACGTAACAATCAAAATCGGCAAGCGCTATTCATAGAAATCGCGATTTAATTTTCATTATTTTTTTCATTTTTTGTCTCATAAACATAGGTTATGACCCCTCTTTGGAACGATCCCGTCGAGCTCGTTCCAAGAGGGGTCATAACCTATGTTTTTGAGGCGAAAAATGAAAAAAATTAGTCATTCAAGAATTTTGTTTGAATGTGTCGTCTGCTTTTCATGTTAGGTAAAGGGTTAAAACGGACCTTTTTGGAGGTGGGGTGGTGGTGAAATATGAGAGAACAGACTGCATCCGTGTGACTAGTTATTTTCACTGCATTAAAAATATAGAGAAAAATTAGGATTAGTCGAGTTCCCTGAATAAATTGTTTCTACCAGTCTGAATGAATTCTGCACGCTGGCAGTTAACGACATTAGCATATTAATGTTTTTGTTGAACTCAGTTTTTATGGAAATGTTGTGAGTCAGATAAGCTAAGATAGAGGAATCTTATACGGGACGCAGGAAGACACAGTTAAATAACGAGTGTGGGAACATCAGCAATTATGATGGTGGATGTGCATCTTTTGAAGCTCATTTCTCGCAGACAGCTTTTCACAAAAGGTAACAGAAAGAACACTACGGTGGGGAAATCGCAAAGATGATCGATTATGGTGGCGGTGGCGGGGGGGGGGGGGGGGGGGGGGCGGAGTAAGTCTGATTTGTCTCAATTATGAATGTCCGAGTCCTGAATAATAAAATATTCCCACAAGCATTGGTTTTGTAGTAGGAAAATTCGTCATTCGGGATTATGACATTAATAAAGGATTTTGTCGACATTGGGAGTTTGAACTCTGAAGGTGTGAACACAAGCGTGAAACACGCCAAATCAGTCATTTGAAAAAAAACATTCCCTGGATGCGCCCCTCCCCCCTCCCAAACGCCCGGAATGTTTTCAATATGAAAGCATTAAATGCTGCATTTTGATTCCGTTTTGTAAACAACTCAACTGCTTTTAGTCACTCAGCTTATACAAGTTTGCGAACATGTTAGCATGTTCAAGTTCGTATGAGAAAACGCGTGTGGCGAGGAATGGAGTTGTCAGCGATTGCCATCCAGGGATCGGCTTGAGGGTTTCAGCTGTAGGGGGGAGAGGGGGTCTGGGGGGGGGGTGCCACCGGTGTAAATTCCAACTGTGAGTAGTTTCGATAGGTGGTTGCACTGCAGCGGTTGGTGATATCTTTTAACCCTTTAACCAACGAATGTGCAAATAAAGCTGCTGAAAAAATATTATTTTTCGAAAAATTTCAACAAAACCATATCATGTGACTCCTCTTTGGAACGAGCTCGTTCCAAAGAGGGGTCACGTGATATGGTTTTGTTGAAATTTTTTTTAAAAATTAAAAAAATGATGTTTAAAATAATGAATCTTGAATTCGTCTGCGTTGGGTAAAGGGTTAAAGTGATTTTATATATATATATATGAACCCTTATGGAAATTTTCACTAATCCTGAAACGGAAAATGCATCATTTATAATGTGTCTGGGTCAGAAAATTTACCGGATTGATGCCAGAGTCGAAATTTTGAGGCCAATGTCAATTTTAGTGTAGGAAATTTGAAACTAAAGTTTCCAGTTGGAAATAAAAGATCAAAATTCCTCATCTTTCAGTTGGAATTTTAATATTTTTCATGAACAATGTTAATTTATTGAATTTCCAACTATTTGATTTTTGACCTCGGAATTTCCAACTTTTGAAAAAAATACTCCTCTGTCGCCACGTCCCTGTTGCCATCTGCACCTGTGGTGGTATTTTGAAGGATGGGGTTTGTGTACGAGAGCTGCGAATGTAATCATCGTATGCGACCATATTCTTGTGTAGTTGCCACGACTACTTGTGATAAATGTGATTCTACTTGTGATAAATGAGCAGTATCTATAAAGGACTTTAGTATCCCGATTTTTCAAGAATTTTACAGATTCAAAAATCGGCGTACAAAATCGAACAGAAAGCCCGAAGTTAAATCCCACGTGATCCATAGATTTTTACTCTTGACTTTTATAAAAGTATTTCACCCGGAATTCCAAATTTGAATTTCAAGTTTTAAAAAAATATTCTTTTTACCTCCCCCCACTCCCCCACCCCACCCTCCCCGCCCCCCCCAAAAAAAAAACACACAACGTTTTTGAGTTTGAAAGAAAAATTTTAATTTTCAAAATTTGAAATTGAGTTTCAAATTTGGAATATGTAGACCACATGGGTCTAAATTTCCGGCCTTCTGTTTGCATTTGTGTACTGGTGTCAGAATATGTGAAATTCCGGAAAAAATGGGATACACAAAGTCCTTAAGATCCATGAAAACGTCGTTTCCAGTCTTACTAAGGTACATTTTGGCACAGTACAACTGATTTTAGATTCACAGTTTCATAGCCTTAGGAAAGGAGACTGGGGTTGTTATTAGCCCTCTCATCTTTTGTCCCAGATTGTTTGAATGGTGTGGAATTGTTCTACGGTATTACACTTATACAACGACTACATGAAGCATATCTATTTATTTTTTGTGGTTTAACGGCACTTTCGACAACCAGGGTCACCCCGTGTCGGACAGTTTTACGGGTGGAGGAAGCCAGAGTACCCGTAGAGAACCATAGATCAGCGGTGAGTAACTGTCAGACTCCCTCACGTACTAACTCAACACAAGGAGAATTAGCATTCGTTGAAGACAAGTGCTCCATTGATGCGCAGTGCGCCTTAGTACATAGCGCTACCGTGCCTCCACGTAGGCAATTGAAATTAAGTGCCTTGCCCAAGGACACAATGCAGTTAGCCAGTTACCTCTGGCGGGGGTTGAACCGTGTACCTTTCGGTTTGAAGTCCAATTCCGTAACCAGTGAGTCACCAATGGTGGGGTGGTTATTAGACCCCTTATCTTTTATCCCAGATTGTTTGAATGGGTGTGGAACTGTAGTACAGGTATACTATACCTCGACAAGATGAAGCATATCAATCAAAACTCATCAGTTGTGTCCCATTTGCTTCTTCTTTATTTCTTTATTGATTGATATTTAAGGTCACACACTTACGCACAGTGGCTAATCGTGACCATGACAGTTTTACGCGTGGAAGAAGCCTGAGTACCCAGAGAGAACCACCGAACATCGACGGGCAACTGTCAGCTCCTCAACATTCTAACTAAAGCTGTATAACCTGTACTCCAATCCTTTTTGCAAATTTATGGCAAATAAAATATGTTTAAACTAAACTAAACTAACATTCTAACTCTGCTCAAGCAGGGTTACAGCAGTTGAAGACATGTGCATCATAGACGTGCAGTACGCCTTAGTACATGTTGACATCGTACCCCCATGTAGGCAACCGAGATAAAGTGATTTGCCCAAGGATACAACGCGGGTCGCCCCGGTCGGGGATCGAACACCGGACCTCCAGCATAGACGTCCAATAGTCTACCACTGACCCACCGCGCTCCATCATCTCCATCAATTCTCTTCTTGTACCTTAACTGTTATGTGTTAAGCTTTTGCCTAACGCATATACTATATCCGGTCAGTGCTATTTACAGAAATCTCCATTAACAATTTGATTACTTATTCAATTGTTGCCTCCAAAACATTGCTTCTGACTCCTCGGTGTAACTCTTTCCAGCCAGGGTTATACGTTATGCTATGGACGCAAAACCGGAAACTGTTTAGTTAATGACGTTGTTGGTTGACTGTTCCTGTTAGACCTTTACCCGACTAAAAGGCTGCATCCGCCTGCGTAATTTATAAACTGAGCAGTTGAATAAAATATTTTCAAAACAATTCAACAAAATCGTATAAGTGGATTGTGGGTATACATTCATAGAATGATAACTGGCCTAAAGAAATACGATTTTATAGGCAGTATTTAGCTGAGTCTCCTCCCATTGTAATCATCGTTTCAAATATTTCACTTGGTGACGTCAAACGATAACATATGTCACTGGAGCCGTAAACATAGAAAAAGCTAAATGAGCTGACATCCAGTCAGAAAGCGAGGATTTTAGTCTTATTGGAACATTTTTTATTTAGGAGATAAACGTATCTTGTTGAGTTAGACAAATGGGAATTCGACTATGGAAAAGCATTTGTTAACGAGCCCCGAAGGAAAACAATCAAAAAATGTCATTTTCGATCTCGGGCTATTTTCCATGATCGGATTTACAAAAGGAACAACAGTTGCCATAGAAAACAACTGCAGGAAGTGTCCAATCTGTGATAGGAACGGTTTAGCGTCGTTGCTCGAGCGTAGCGTGGATACAGACATGTTCTAAATGAACCGCTTCCGGCAATTAGAGCACGGTGAGAGTGAATTTACCCGAGATTAGAGCACGCAGCCGACCGGCTATCAGCCAGTCAAATTACGAGTTCGGAAAGAACAACGAGGTCAAATTTAACTTGTGAATTACAATTTATTTTCTTATAGCAAAAGTGTGCTGTTCTGTACAAGTTTACACATGCGGGGGAAAACGCCCCCAATGGGAATGTGGTGACAGTGCCCTTGAATATTTCTGGAATAACATTTTGCTTTACTTCTGTACTTGGTAATAAATTTTCTTTGTATTGGTCCAGAATCCCGTGAATCCTCTTTGTTGGAGTCGAATCACAAATCGAATCTCAAATTGAATCGAAGCCTGTATCTCGAATCAAATGTACCAACCGAATGTAACCATTATAATCGCATGGAAGCATTGTTAACTGAGCTTGTCAGTCGATTGGAAATGTACACATCATCACGTTCTGAAAACATCATCGTAACATAACCATGAACGTTGGCAAGTAAGATATTTGTGCATAGTATTGATCTAGTTCGGCCGCCAAACGCCATTTTTTCACCAAACCATGTTTTGTGTAACAGATCTGGGTGGCCATCTGCCCAACTGTCGCTCCGGTTCAAAGATTTGGGAGTCCAAAGATGGATGGCACACTTTTGAGTGATAAAATGAATTAACAGATGTAAATATTATTTATTCACAAAAATGAAAGGGGGTGTAAACGATTGGCAATAGCATGAAGATTTGTATTTCAACAGTGTTCCCAGTGTGGAGCAAATTGGATATGGACTTAACGTCCAATTTAGAAGTCAGAAATCATTCTGTAGTACAATGTATAGAGATTGATTTCTGACCTGCAAAGTCGGAAATTGGGAGTATAAGCGGAAGCATGGGAATTGTGGGCGTAAAGATCTGCCGGTCTATGCTGATGTCAAGAGGAAATCAACCCAGTTTATTCCGATTATTACATGATGGAATAGTTTGATACCATGAAAAAGGAAGATGATTTGCTGATGGTGTTCTATAACGTTCTGAAACGTATATCCGACGATACAAGGGAGGTAACTCTAAATTTAGAAATTCAAAAATACTACGTTCCTCCCCTCTTAAGATTCAAATATATATTTGATCTTTTTTTTTAAGAAAACTCATTGGAAACACTGTTGAATATGCAACAAAAATATAGGTTTCTGCTTTTTCTGCTCCCGGTAGCCACCTTGGGTCAGGACCAGAAGTTACCTTCACTGTATCATTAACAATGTTCCCAGTTACTTTTTCGTCTCTTGGATTGACTTCCAATACATGTTCGTCCAAACGGTTAGAAGATTGAAAACACACCTTTCTTCGGTCCTCTGCTGCTTCCCCTCTGGCTTGAATGCGTCCAATGCTTGGTGCGCGTTTTGGCAGTTGAGCATTCTCTGGATGTATGAAGTTCATATTGTTAACACGCACAGTCTTTATCCGGGAATCCAAACTGTCAGAAACTTTATGTTTCTGTTTAAGATGCCTTACCAACAGATTCCGGCGTCTCATCTTTAACCCACACACTTTGCACTGAAACAGATCAATGTTCTCTCCATGCACTTTGGTCCAATGATTGCGAATCTGGTTGTAGGTTTTGAACACTTCAGTTCCACAACTAGCAACTGGGCATGGCATTCCTTCTGGTTTCCACGTGATGTCTTCATCTAAACTACTCAGCTCTTGAGCTGTTGTAAACAAGTCCAATTCCATTTTGTCTGAAAAAGAGAAAAGAGTATTTAATAAATGGGTTACAACTGTTATTTAGTGTAACCCACTTACGGTGAATATTTATTTGGTGGCCTAACCCTTTGACCTGTTCTAGTAAACTTGGGACTATTTACATGTTGAGAAAAGGTATCTGTTCTAACATCTGGCGACCTAACCTGGTTGTCCAAACTGACATTTTGATCATCAGTTGCAACATCCGAATTATCAAGTCCTCCTTGTACTGACTCGGGGTCTAAATATATACTTAATTCAGAATCAATTTCTGTGCTACTGTCAGAAAGCCAGTTATGTAACTGTGTATTGCCAACATATGGCTTCAAATGGTCAACGTGTACAACTATTGATTGTGAATGTGGATCCCTTTGTATTTCATAGGTAAAAGAAGTGATTTTTTTTAACAACCAGATAGGGACCAGTCCAGCCAAAACCTAATTTTGCTTTACCAGCTGGTGGGTACCATCTCCAAACAAACGAACCACTTTCATTCTCTCTTGCTCTAAGACCTCGATCATAAAATAACTTCTGACGAGTTGCTGACTTTTCCGATTAATTTTTTGCAAAATCAAATGATCTGGACATTACATCTTGGAGCCACTCAACATATTTTACTGGGCACGTATATTCCTGTATAGGTCCCAAACCAACCATGACATCTAAAGGACATGATAATTCTCTGCCCACCATAAGCAAGTTGGGACTACATTTAATACTAGTGTGTATTGTAGACCTATATGCCATCATTACAAATGGGAGCTGATCGTCCCAGTCAGTGTGTTCTTCATTCACTAACATACACAGCATGTGTTGTAAGGTATGGTTGAAGCGTTCAACCATACCATCTGACTGTGGTCTGTAAGGTGTGGTACGTGTCTTTTCAATGCCTAGAAGTTCACAAAGTCTGGAAAATAAATGTGACTCAAATTCCCCTCCCTGGTCAGTGTGAATTTGTTTGGGAACTCCGAACCTGCATATAAACTCTGTGATCAACTTATCAGCTACCGTTAGTGCTGTGTGATCTGGTATTGGGTACGCCTCCGTCCATTTTAATAGTCACTGACTACCATAATATATTCATTACCATTTCTAGAAATAGGAAGGCCACCCATAACGTCAATAGCTATTCGACCTAATGGTTGTAGGCATAAATCAGATTTTAAAGGAAACTTTCCAAAGCCAGGTCCAGGTTTTCGTCTGGTGCAAATCTCACAAAAACTACACCAGCATTTTATGTGAGCTGTCATCCCTGGCCAGTAGAAACGTCTTTTTACTGAAGCTAGTGTTTTATCTTTACTTACATGACAAGCTGTTTGATGTGTGTGCAAACAATTAAAGATTTGGTTTCTTATGATCTTGGGAGTAACCAACTGAAATTGAGTTACAGATATGCGGTCATGTGTTTGTCTATACAATATTCCATCCTTGATTACTAATGACTCCCATAAGCAACATAAATTTCTAGCCTTTTGGTCAAATTCAGATAATTTTGCCCTGTTGGGCTTCTCTGAGGAAGATAACTTCATGTCAATAACCAACTTAATTGGCAAATCACTTATTAGCCATTCCCTCAGCTGAACCTTGCTCCAAGTGTCAGTCCAGTTTACAATTTCATCATTACAGCAATCATCGTGACTGCAATTATCATTACCATGATGGACACAATCATGATTACTACTGTCAGTATCATCTCTGACTGGGAGGATTCTTAATGATTCCAATTTTTCTGATGATGTAGGATAGCATGCAACCGCAGGAATGGGCTCAATGAAATTTTCCACATGCATTTTGTTGTTATTTTCTAATCTAATTTTACAGTCAGGGCAGTCAACACGAGAACAAGGTCTAGAAGGTTTTTGAGATAAGCCATCATCGTTTCTATGCAATGAACCCTTACGGTGCTGTATTTTAAAATTGTATGTGCAATTATACTCAACCAACAAGCCAGCATTCCTTCTGGCTGTTTATAAAATTTTTTTCAACCATATTAAAGAGGCATGATCTGTGCGAATGAGAATTTCTCTTCCCCACAGATAAGGCCTGAAATGTCATAAGAAGGTGACAACTGCTAATAGTTCTAGCTTTGTAGTGCAGTAATTACGTTGAGATTTATTGAGTGTTCCACTTGCATAGCTAATAACACATTCTTACCCATCTTGAATCTGCGAGAGGACGGCACCAATTCCAGTCTGACTTGCATCTGTGTCAAGGATGAATTTACCCACACAATTGGGATATGAAAGGACAGGTGAACTTATCAAGAGGTCTTTTAGCTTCTCAAAAGCTATTTCAGTTCCCTCGATCCAACAAAACTGTTCATTCTTTCTCGTAAGTTTCACCAAAGGGGATGCAATGGACGAGAATTGTGGAATGAACATCCTATAATACCCAGAAAATCCTAGGAAGGCTTGGACCGCTGCTACATTACATGGGTGTGGCCAACATTTGACAGATTCTATTTTGCAAGAGTCACAATGTATTCCATCATCCGAAACTACAAAACCAAGATAATTGACATGGGTCTGGAAAAGAGAACACTTCTTTGGCTTAAGCTTCAGATTAGCTTGGCGGAAGCATTCAAAAACAGCTCTGATGTTATCCAGTTCCTCTACCAACGATTTTTCATAAACAATGACGTCATCCATGTAGCATAGACATCTGGACCACTGTAACCCACCCAACACTGACTCCATCAAGCATTGAAATGTAGCTGGACTGTTGGTTAAACCATAGGCCATGACCTTGAACTCAAATAGGCCCTTATGGGTCACAAATGCAGTCTTGTGCCTGTCTTCATTACTCATCTCTACTTGCCAAAATCCACTTTCAAATAAAGGGTTGAAAAATATTTTGCCCCAGCAAGTGAGTCGATTGTATCATCGATTCTGGGGAGAGGGTATGCATCCTTAACGGTTACACTGTTTAGACTCCTATAGTCTATGCAGAACCGAATTGTACCATCTTTTTTGTCGCTAGACATATGGGTGCAGCCCAAGGGCTGTTACTTGGCTGGATAATTTCACTTTTCAACATGCTATTTAATTCATTCTCTACAATTTCTTTCGTAGCTAAAGGGATTCTTCTTGGGGGTAGCTTAACAGGTTTAGAACACCCAGTACTTATTATGTGAGTAACAACATTCGTTCTTCCCAATTTAACACCAGGCCCCAGCAAATATGTCTTGAAATTCTATCAATAACCTTTCAACAGAGTTCTTCTGACACTCGTCCAACTTATCTGAAACATTTTCAACCAAGTATCTTAAATGATCTGGCAATTTAGAAAAATTAATTTCATTATGTACTTCTGTAGTATTTTGTTCTACAGACTGTATAGTTCCTATTATGGTACCTTGCTGAAGTTTAACAGGGGCACAGCCTTGGTTTATTACTGAAAAATGTACCAAATTCCTATCAATTCCATCTAAACAATTTGCAACCAGAAAATTTTGTTTATTTTTTTATTAATGGTTCCATTACACCTTCCTTGCCTTTATACACTCCCTCTACATAACCATCTATAAATAACTCACTTTCTAGGGGTAACAAAACATCATTATTTAGTCTGGCATGGGCACACTTGATACTGGTACTACTATGAGTCCCCTTGATCTTCTGGTTAGCTAATTGCAGGGTTCTAGCTCTGGCATATAAAATTCCATCACACCTTTCTAGAAAGTCCATCCCTACAATCCCCAAAAGCTCATCTATTTCAGCTACTAAAGCTGTATGATGATATTTTACTCCACAAATATCAATATCAAAATCCCCCTGTCCCAAAATTTTTAATTCCGTATCCTCAACAGATATCAACTTCTTTGACACACTTTGAAGTTTTGGGCATGCTGTTCCTAATGTTTCATACAGCGTTTTGGATATAATTGTTATAGCAGACCCAGAGTCCACTAAAAACTCAGAAGGAATACATTCAATGGATACTTTTATAAACACACAACCACTTTTCATTGTTTTTAATTGAAATATAGGCCATTCTCCATCACCATTGGATTCAATGCAATTATTGGCTGAATTTTCGGCCTCAAACTCAGCCAATTCTAGTTTTCCGAATCTGTGATTTTGTGGACAATCTGCTTTTTTGTGACCTAATTCATTACACTTAAAACATCTGAACTTTGGGGTTCCATAACTTTTCATAAATGATTTATCTTTAGTAATTGTCTAATCTCATGCTTCAGATCCTTATTGAGTTTAGCAAAGTTCTGTGCTATTACAGAAGACAAGTCATCTTCTTGTGTTTTTGGATCCTAAGAGTCAGACAGGTTCGTATCAGATGTCTTTGTAATTGCACCTACAAATCCAGATTCATGCTCTTTCAATGGTTTTCGAATTTCAGTTCTTGGGCCATCAAATGCCTCAAATTCAATGGCCAAAGACACAGCTTCTTCAAGAGAGGCTGGATGTTTAAATTGCACATGTTTTTTTTTATTTCATATGAACCAAGTCCTTGTATAAATTGATCGACCAAATATGTTTCTCTACCCATTTGAGGTACATTTGGGTAGACCAAACAAGAAATTCTCCTCAACTCATATCCATAATCTATTATTGATTCATCCCTTCTAAGTCGCCTGTTCCTAAACTCACACCTATGTGTTAGTCTCTCCCTAATGGATTAAATCTTTGTTTTAATGCATTGTGAAGTTCTATGAAACTATTTAACTGTATTGGGGTAAATCACTCAATATTTTTTGGGCAGGGCCCCTTAGTGACATAGCCAACTGCTTAGCTTTTTGGACATCAGACCAATTATTCCATAAGGCCACTTGCTCAAAATGAACTACGTAACCCTGAAGATCAATTGTCTTTCCATCAAACCAATCAGGTTCTTTCGGGAACATGTTGACATGGTCTCCACTGGAAGTACAATTTGTATCTGCAGAAACATACTTAATTGGTAATTTAATATCAGAAGATTCCATGATATTCCTATGCTTATTCTGGTGGTGCACATCATATGGACGCATTGGAGTGGAATGAATTATAGCCTTATCCCTTTTATCATTATCGGTAATAGGTATACATGGTGATTGAGAAACTGTTCCCGTGTTATGTACTTTGAATTGAAGGTTGTCAGATGTGACATTTCTGTATTGCCTATTCTCAAACTGTGACATATCACCCTTATTATACTGGAAATGGTGGTCAATCCCTATTTGCTTAGGTATGTTTGACTGATGTACCGCAGTTGGGTAGACATATTCCCAATGTTGCATGTCTGCTACACTGCCTGACTGCAGAGTTTTTGGTGTCGATATGTATGGATGATTCATGCTCACTAAATGTGTACTGTTTTTATGTTCATTAAGACAGGAGTATTCCCTGCTACCATTTGATTGATATGCTTGCGGCAAGACACGAGAAGATTGCATGTTGTGTTTTGCACTACTAAAGTCATTTCCCACATTGCCTTTATTTCGAAAATCTGTTTCTCTATTATAATCATATGCAAATTGGGGGGATACTCACTCGAAGCTACACTAGGGTAATTTCCAAAATAAAGCCCATTGTCCTTAGAGAAGATTGCATGTTGTGTTTTGCACTACTAAAGTCATTTCCCACATTGCCTTTATTTCGAAAATCTGTTTCTCTATTATAATCATATGCAAATTGGGGGGATACTCACTCGAAGCTACACTAGGGTAATTTCCAAAATAAAGCCCATTGTCCTTAGAGAAGGCATTCACAGGTTGATCATCATGATTTCTCATTTGTTCATACCTGCGTTCACCCGGTTTGCTATGGTTATAAAAATTGTCAGAATGATATCCTTCCTGTGATAAATGATTTGACAGAGAATCACTGTGTCGGGACTTTTTAGAAGTGTTAAAGCCACTGTTTACATGAAACATTTGAGATTCATTATCTGTTGTCCTCCCCTGGCCTGAGGGTGAAACATTATTTCTGGTGTAGTTATCTGGCTCCCTACAGATTTTTTTAGTTGTAATATTAGTATCTGTGCAGGTATTAACTCCACACCTAGAAAACTGCTGATTTCCTACAGGAATATCAAAAGACACACATTTTTGTGGAGGTGACTGCTGACCTCCATAGAATTTCGTGCCAGTTTCAGATTGTTGCAATCTGTGTGGTGTCACTTGCTGAGTACTGGGTTCTACAAACGAACTTTCCATGACCCAGTGTTGTGTTCTTTCATTTTGCCAAGAAGATACACTTCCGCAATTACTAGATTGTACATTTTCGATCATATAACCATTTATATTGTCACAACTATAAAACTGTACGGGCTTACCCAGCAACTTTTTCTCTTTTGCACCACGAGGGTACCGTACTTGCTCGTGTTGTGACATTGTGTCACTACCAGAACGATAGAATTGTTTTGATTCATTTACTGAACGATTTTCTGATAAATTTATTTCGCTTTCCAAACGATATATTTCCCTTTCATTTAAAGCTATTTCATGATCTAAACTTGACACTAGTTGTCGCAGCGTATTGTTAAGATCCATCTTGAAGACGTAGCCACAAATCTCCTAGTCATGGCACCAAAATGTAACAGATCTGGGCAGCCGTCTGCCCAACTGTCGCCCTGGTTCAAAGATTTGGGAGTCCAAAGATGGATGGCACACTTTTGAGTGATAAAACGAATTAACAGATGTAAATATTATTTATTCACAAAAATGAAAGGGGGTGTAAACGATTGGCAATAGCATGAAGATTTGTATTTCAACAGTGTTACCAGTGTGGAGCAAATTGGATATGGACTTAAAGTCCAATTTAGAAGTCAGAAATTATTCTCTAGTACAATATATAGAGATTGATTTCTGACCTTGCAAAGTCGGAAATCGGGAGTATAAGCAGAAGCATGGGAATTGTGGGCGTAAAGACCTACCGGTCTATGCTGATGTCAAGATGAAATCAACCCAGTTTATTCCGATTGTTACATTATGGAATAGTTTGATACCATGAAAAAGGAAGATGATTCGCTGATGGTGTTCTATAACGTTCAGAAACATATATCCGACGATACTAGGGAGGTAACTCTAAATTTAGAAATTCAAAAATACTACATTTTGTTGTATTAAGTTTTTTTCTCAACGGTTTTTATTAGTTCAGACACCCCTCTTACTAATTTTTCTTACTGGACAGCTGACAGCATTGAGCATGTTTTTTAGTTGGGCCTTAAAGTGAGGTACTGTTGAAGGAGTCGAAAATTAATGTGGAAATTACAGATCCGAATGATTATTTCATCTTAACTCACTATATAAGCACAAAAGGTGATATAATTGTGTTTCGATATAGTAACTACATCCGCATTCGGTATTTGGTAGAAATTGAACGGATATTACACCGCTATTTATATCTATCAACGCTATTTATATTTAACAATGCTTTATGTGTGAACGCGTTTGGAGATTACGTCATATAACTGTCCTTTCTCTTTGATTTCTTAGAGCGAGGACGCATTATTGCAACTGTGCAATTGTGTCTCACTACACACCTCATAAACTTACAATTTTGTCTCGCCTTTTATCACTAGCGTTTCTATTTCTTCAACTTCACTCGAAAAAACATCAGGTTCGGGCGACCTTTCCTTTGAAACGACAAAGACTAACTCCGTCATGTCAGATGCTTGTTTTTCTCAACCACGTTCGGTTGTGCTGAATCGTGGAGCAAAGATCCTCTAATGAACGTGAAAGCAAAGCGAATTGAGAATATACTCAGGTGTAGTAGGATTTATAACGATGACTTACATATAGCTTTGCAACATGGGTACGATGCAGACCCAGATTTGACTCTGAGTTGCCATACATACTGTGTTGAGAAGTATTTGCACCCGAAGAATGTGAAGCAAGCAAGCATTGCTCATAGCGCATCCCTAGATTCTGATGCTCCGCCCGAAAAACGACCCAAACGTTTACATGACGAATTTAGTTTCAGGCGTCATTGCCTATTTTGTGGTGATGACTGCATAGTTAACCGGGATACGAAGAATCCTTCAAGGTGGAGGCCCGCCTACCTGCTTCGCCAAATAGGCACACATACACCGCATACGTCAGTTAGTGATGAAATAATTGGCATTTGTTGTCGTAGGAACGATAAATGGTCCGAAGAAGTAAAGCTTAGAGTGTGAGGTGCTGTTAGCGACTTACATGCTGCCGATGCTCGGTACCATGTTGATTGTAGGTCGCAATTTACGAATCCAAAATCGGTAGAATCAGCTGCAAAACAGAAAATTGATCTTTCGTCACCACATAGTCAGACCATACAATCTGTCATATCTTACATGAAAAATGACACATCCCCCACGTGGAGTTCTGTCGAATTATTTGATCTTTATCTGCAATCTGGTAGGACTTACAATTCCCGTCGATCATTTGTGTCTGATCTGACATTTTGGTGTTGTCTTCCCTGGGAATCGCCACCGTTTTGGCAGACAAATTCAGAGCTGGCACCTTACTTAGGCACGTTAAAGACTCGGATGATGACAATATTGACAGTTTCATAAACATTCTCAGTAAAGCAAATGGCAAAGAAATCAAAGATATGGATCATGACAAAGATAACTACGCCACTGATGTTAACAGCGAGAGCGTATCCTTGTTTGTAAGTGGTACACTTCTCACATTACCAAGTCGTTTAGCTCCACAGTTGGATCACACATTACCTGCTCTGATGATAGGAAACATAGTGATATCAGCGTTGTGTGGAAAATACACATCGCTTCAAATTTTGTTAGCAACGCTGTTAAGAGATTCTAAAGAGTTGGTAAAAACCATGCATGATTTTGGTGTTCCATGCTCATATGACGAGCTATTGAGATTCAAAAAATCTGCGGCTGCTCTGGCTGCAAAGAATGCAAATGATACACCGATTTCGGATGCGAACAATGGCCTCATACAAGTGGTTGTTGCTAACTTTGATGCTGAAATTGCTTCGCAAATTTGGAAGCTAAGCACCCATTCATTGGCAATCGTGATGGCTCAAAAGGACAATAATGATTCCGTTGAGTCTCAGACGATCCCAATATTGAAAAAGTCAGATATGACAAAACCAACAGAGTACGAATTGGATGTTGTGCGTTTCAATGGACCCAAACGACCCGACATGCCCGCATCACATGTACGAAACACTGTTCCCCCCTCTTTCAACATTGTGTCGCAGTGCAATGTCATTACGCAGAGCGATAGAACTTAACTTCGCATTTTTGAATGATATGGTCAGTGACCAGAACTGTACGGAGTCCAATGGGTATAATACCTGCATGACAAAAGACTCGGGTCAAGCAACGAACCCAAAAACGAACGCAGCATACCTCCCTCTAATAGACATGACACCTGCTGATCCAGACACTATTATGACAGCTATGGAAAAGACAGAGCAACTATCGTCAGATGCAGGACAGCCGTGTCACTATATTTACGACCGATCAGCAGTTATACAAGATAGCAGTTCAGGTGTTATGGTCTTATCCAGACAAATTCGGGGCATTTGTTCCTCGATTGGGTGGTATGCATTTGCTCATGAGTTTCACTGGTTCCCGTTGGAACGCTCATGGCCAATACTGGACTTTCAGATATACTTGAGTCAGTATTCGGTGGGGTTGAAAAGATGTTGACTGGGAAAAAGTTTTCAATGAATGTGAGAGCCATGCGTTTGTTATCAGAAGAACTTTTGCGAATAGCTTTCGAGAATAATGATTTGCAATGTGCAGAAGATTTATTTGCATTGCTAGAAGAGAACGCGTGCAAAAGTCGCACGACAAAAAATGTGGGTTGATGTTTTTTTGAAACCATGCTTCCTCGTGATGTTGTACGTACGAACGGAGAGAGAAGGTGACTGGCTTTTGCACATCGAAGCTGTGAAAAGCATGCTTCCTTATTTCTTTGCTTCTGGTCATGCAAATTACGCAAGATATGGGCTTTACTATCTGAGGCAGATACAAAATATGCACCCGGATATTTTATCTCATTTCTTGAAGGGTGAACATGTGATGAGACACATACCTGGTCTATGGAATGGCATATGGAGCGATATGTATATCGAAACTACCTTCATGCGATATAGCCATGGCAAATCCGGTATAATAGGGATCACATTAAAGCCAGAAACACTAAAAACCTGGGCATTGAGTTTGCATGCATGTGGGAAGTTAGCTACCGATATATCAAATTTGCGAGAAGATCGAGATAGTGACAAATTACAGACCGCACATAAGGAAGTGGCTAAGTCTAGAATTGCAGGTGATTCTGTCGACCGTATGGGTCTGAGAACTAAACTAAGAATGTGTAGCGACCCATGGGATCCAAACGGACACCCCAAGACCATAATTAACATCGCAACTGGTAGGATAAGTCCAACGTCTGTCAATGTCGATAAGATTGTCAGCCTCGGAGTTCAGAAAATGACAGAATTTGAAGAGGCCTTCCCAACTGGATTTTATGAGTCAATTTCTAAACCAGTACAAACTATAGCAATCTTGAAAAAAATCGCTGAAGGTTGGGGAAGTCAAAATATATGACAGTAGTCTCATTTATTCCAGAGTTATCGGACTTTTATGTAGTTCACATGAATTAGATATCAAGCATATCCTTTCCTTTGAACTGTCACCACTACCAACCGCCATATTTGAATCCGGGGATATGCGCATGTGCACATCAAAATCAGTATTGAAAAATAAAACAGTTGTTGAGAAACCAAAAAGAATGTCTGGTGTGGATAAGAAATCTGCAATTGTTATCGATGGCTGTGCACTGCTCTGGATACCTCATTGGCCCGTGTCTACCAAAACCAGACCGGCAACTGTTCTAGACTTCATTACAGCGTTTAAAGACAACATCAAACAGAAGCTGCGATCGAGTGATGTGTATTTGGTATTTGACAGGTATGTTGACTACAGCGCCAAGTGCGTGACAAGGGCACACAGAAAGGCCGATAGCTTCCGGGTGTTTCAACTTGTACCCACCTCCCTGCTACCACCACAAAAAATGTGCTGACCGTAGTGGAGAACAAAAAGCAACTGATCTCCATTATATGTGATTAACTCACCACGGACAAAAGTTTTGCTGAGCAAAACACACGAACTCACAAACTTGTAATTACTGACCAACATGATGTTCCGGTTGAGGTTAGTTGTGGATCGGTGACAGATAGAGTAGATATGGCAACTAGTCAAGAGGAAGCTGACAACATTATCGTTCAACAGGCAATATTGTTTGCTGCAGCTGAATGTAATAACGTTGTGGTTGTTGCTGACGACACTGACGTCTATTTGTTGTTGATGCATCACTACCTTGAACAACACTTGACGGTTGCAATGACTATGGAGTCACCAAACCGTGGACGGGTGGTGACAGATATACCTGCCGCAGTTGATACATGCCAGAAAATTGGCCCTCAATTGCTCGCTGCTCATGCTCTTTCCGGGTGCGATACTGTAGGGTGATACTTTGGTATCGGCAAAGGGCGTGTACTGAAGGTTCTGCAAACTGGTGGGACACTGGAATGACTTGGTGAGAATAACGTGGAGATATCGGATGTTCTAGAACAAGCCACCAAGTTCATAGCATTATGCTATAGATCTCCTAAATCAACATCAATGTCCGATGCTCGTTTGTGCATATGGAGAACACGACCCACAACAGAGGCTTTTACTGAGAATGTCAAACGGGCCCAATTGCAAACTTGTATATGGAAGCATGCCCTTGAATCTAACCCACCGCAGATGGACCCAACTGTATTTGGATTCGAGAAAGACGTGAATACAAAATCTTTGAATCCTGTGACGTCAAGCTAGCACCTGATGAAATACTGAAGATGAGTAGGTGCACATGTTCGAGTAAAACGCCATGCAAATATTCGAGGTGTAAGTGTAATGCAGCAAACATGGCGTGTACCATTTTCTGTGCGTGAAGTGTTTCAGAGGACTGCTGCAATGAACAGACATCGCTGGCAGTAATGCGTAGTGATGAGTCGATCTAAGGAACTACACAGTCATTCAACTTGATATTCATTGCATCTGGTTTGGTCCTTATAAAGTACTTCACCAATGATATTTGCAAACATCTCTCTTGATACAATTTCTCGTACATTTCAGTTCCCACCTCCGTTTTGGAGTCTTTAACACTACTGCTGAAAATAGCAAAATGTTACTAATATTGGTAGCCATTTTGATTTTTCTGGGGATAAGCTGACCTGCTTTGTGACCAACACAATCAGTTGGAAATGGCGTGCTGTACTGAATTATTTAGTAAAGATTTGTGACTTTCAATTTCAATATTTTAAGTGGTATCGGCGGAAACCTGAATTTGGGGCCATCTTAGGTTTTGGCGGTTATAAGGAAATTGGTCAACCCTGTCAGCTGCCCAGTAAAAGGAATCGCACGAGGAGACCATATAGTTATACGATATAGTGATACGATAATACACCGAGAAAAAAAACAGATTAAGTGTATTGGCGACTGGGCGATGGGCAGATGAGTGTAGACTGTAATCGCTTTGTTACTTTTCCAATTTTGGGGGCATTTTGGACGCCTTATTGGGTTTCTCAAACAATTCCTTTGATCATATATAACAAAAGAGCATCACCCCATATGGCTAATTCATATCGGTAATCATGGTTGGACATTTCAAAATAATAGCGCCTAATAGCCGCCTATATTTGTAAGAAATGATGATGTTTTGCCATATTTGCGGCCATTTTGGACGCCAGCTTGGGTTTTGAGAGAATATATTTCATATGACACATGAGAGTAACAGTAGGTTCATGAAAATGTGCCGATATGTGTATATACCTTTCATTGTTTATACATATACTATCGGTTAATTCCGACGGACATAACATGACATTGACTAGGTTATACAGGCGTTTATAAATAACGTGATGCAGTGAGCAACAATCCACTTTTGGTGGATATTAGAGTACCAGTGTGTGCAGAAATGGCCCCTCTGGTAAATAGAATTATATAAGCATGCATAGTTGTCAACATCTTAGCAACAAAATGAAGGATACGTGGTGAAATCTCAAAAAAAAAATGAGAAAAGTGTGACACATTGGCGGCCATCTTGGCCGCCATATTAGATTTTGGTAATCTTATTTTGGCCAGTAAGTAAT
Source organism: Pictodentalium vernedei (assembly GCA_031216915.1). Taxonomy (NCBI): domain Eukaryota; kingdom Metazoa; phylum Mollusca; class Scaphopoda; order Dentaliida; family Dentaliidae; genus Pictodentalium; species Pictodentalium vernedei. The sequence goes on from CM062296.1 coordinate 227,037,826, forward strand.
AATTATATATGTGTACGATGAATCAAGAAGAAAAATCTTCAAAATTCCATATTATCTTACCAAAAATTCCGATCCAAGTTATATGGTGATATTGTATTTTTCATAGCGGCCAGTTGGCGGCCATCTTGGATTTTGTCGAATAAACAAAATTGCTCAACACTGTCAGCTGTCCAGTAAGAAAAATCTCATCAAGGAGACCTGATAGAATAATAATTCGCCGAGAAAATAACTTAATACAACAAAACCAGGTTCAGTGCCTCGGCGGCCGGACTAATAACTCGAAATGGGACCACGAAGAGAGTTTTGCGTTTCAGTTAATGATTTACCCAGTGACGAAACAGTAATATTGGGAGCCCTTAGGCCACATACCGATACTGTAATTATTCAGCACATTATATATAGAATAAACGTATAGTGTTTTCAAGTAAAACATTTAATCTACGAGTAGGATTAAGAATGAAACCGACGAGCCTCTGGCGAGTCTATTCTACGAGCCTATTTTGTTTATCCCATAAATCTTCTACAGAGCAGTCGTGGCAAAATCGTGCTATAATTCGCTACAAAACACAGCGAGAAGTGAGAAGCACATTGGTCCAATTCGATCGACCAGCAAAACTGGCAAAAATAAACAGTGCGCAGTAATACATTTCTGCCTAAAAATAATTTCTCTACAAACTTGAGCTAAACTTGCAAAAATACTTTATTATATGAGCAGTGTGTGGTGTTTTCTACTGGCATTGTGTAATACTTTCAAAAAGATTTAAAGAAATCAACAATCGAACTATTAATTATGATAGACAAATGTGGTAGAGGCCAGAGGTTAACAAGTCCGCCGCAAGTATGGGAATAAATTACCTGTGGGGAAAATTTATCACCCTACTAGGTGAATAAAGCAAAAATTTATCCAAGGTCTTTATTGTTCAAATGAACGGCCATTTATGGGATAAAATGTTATATTCTAGCACACTGACTGGGTACAAACATTCTATTCAGTATAAGTCTATCCGGCCTTGACTAGATTGAGAATTTCTAGTGATGGTTAGTGATTATAGTATGGCCGTCGTGGACTGGTCACTTTCTACGGGTGGGCAATATTCCCGCGGACGCAATAATATTAGATTCCAAACACTAATTATAGGAGTTCTTATAAAGGCGCCGATGAGGGCCTACGCATTCTGCGTGAATGAACGTGAACGAACAACTAGGTCGCCTCTTGTTAGACCGATGCGTCGGGTGTCGGGATCATCTAGACTTCGATCACGAGGATCATTCGTGTCTGACGATGAAAAGGGAAGATATTGTCGTCAAGTATTTCGAACCGGCGTTCGAATGCGTTCAAATCGACGACGTGATCAAGTTTTGGAGGACATTAGTCTTCTGTAGCGGGCGAGACAAGCCCACCGGTGCAGAAGAAATGAAATTGGCGCGTAGAAGTCTGACTTTAGAATACAGGGGATACGTCTTGAAATTATTGTTGAAGGGAGCATATGACACGACTAAGTTTTCTTGTTGACATAAATAAGGGAGAATAGAAAATAAAAATAAATACACGCGTAAATAATATTAGATAAAAATTAGAAAAAAAAGACACACACAAAAAGTGAGAACCAGAAATAAATTGTATCCGTCATTAGATGACGATGAGAATGAGAAGCCGAACAACGTTTTGCCAACGGTGCCGTCGCCAGAAGAAAAAGAAAGAGGAGAGAGGTATCGCATCGATCAAATCAGTAGAATCCAATTGTATCTGACTCGAGAGAGAGACTCTCGTCGTCCTCTCAAGAAGAAGTATTCGCGCCTCGTGAAATTCGTCAACACGGTCGACACGACACTCATCACGATTTCCATGGGTTTACACGCGGCCGGCGTCGGATTGTTGTCGACCGCGGCCAGCCTTCCGATCGTGTTGACCATAGAAGGAGTGGCTCTCGCCGCCGGATTGTTTAGCACGGTCGGAAACTTTTGGAGTAGGAAATTATATCTGAAGGCTAGGAAGCACGAAAAGATTCGCATCTTGGCCGACTCCAAGATCGACATGATATCCGAAATGATCTCGATAGCGTTGAAAGACGGTAGGATATCGGACGGAGAATACTTCACGATATTGGGCGAGAAAACGCAATACGAGGCCATGAAAGAAGCCGTGAGTATCAAGACTCGTCAGATCATCAAGGAAGAAGGATGACGATAAAGGATTCTCTCGTGGAAAGGGGGAGGAAAGAGGCCAGGGAGGAACTGTAAGTTGATAGAACTCAAGAGCAACGATTGAAATAATATATATATATATAATAAGAATAGATTTTTTTTTGAAGAAAAAAAGCATATTAAATTTATATATAAAACAAATAAATACGAAATTATTTAATTAACCCTCAAAAAAATGTATTGCGTAAAGTGTAAGAGAGTTACTGAGACGGGTAATTGTCGAGAAGTACGAACTATAAACGACAGATAGATGCTTCGCGGAATTTGCAAGGTGTGTGGTTCGATCAAAACTCAATTCGTCAAAAAAAAAAAAAACAACGAGAGGGGAAGGCATCGCGAATAAAATGGTCAATAATCTACCTTTCGAAATGCATCTGTTACACGGGACCCGGAACGAAATTGAACAAGAGACTCAACATCGATCTGACTCCTAAATCTTGGAGCAAATCCGTGAATAGGGTGGACGCGGCCGCGTACAATCACAATCTGTGCTATGCCAGACATCCCGACACCAAGGCTCGCAATGATGTCTGCGATAAAAACATGTTGGCGAAATTGAGAGACATATCGAATACAACCAGGAGAGAGAAGTTCAAACGTTCGCTGGTCAGCAAAGTGATCGGTACAAAACGTCGATTCGGATGGGGCGTTCAAAACAAAAAGAGTCTAGGAAAAGAAGAAGAATCGATTATTGACGAGCGAAAGACCATTCTGCTTTTCCCACCTCTAACGCACCGCTCTCCTAGGCGCACGCTGTGACCAATTGCCTTGCGTATTTGACTTTCTCCACCACCAAAATCAGGGTGCAGGCATCCGACATGTGCACGGGATCCGACAGTTTCGTGAGCGCGTGTCCGCCCATGTCTAGTTTACCTTCCATGATGTCGCCCTTTCTCCAGACCGAGTTGTCGTCCATGTATTGCCTGCTGACCGCGCTGGAATCAAATTCGGGATCGCGATCAAGACCAAATAAATTCTGACCGTTCATGTTGATGCCGCCCTCCATGGTTCTGCCAGATTGTTTGTTCAGGTAGAGATCATCCACTTGCAATTCTATGTATTCTTGAGATCGCGTCACGGCGGAATCCACATAGCCCGTGTTGACCGCGGTGGAGTCCTCGTCCGTGTCGTCAATCTTCGACAGATTCAATATCTTGTCGAATCCCGCATTCAGATCTGATTTCATTTCTCATCTGGCAGACTTTCTCTGTTCCAGATCTACGTCGTGTTTGGTCGCCACGTCCTTGGGATTCGTGGGTTTGGCTACGCTCGTTATCTTGTTAGAATTGGCGTTCAATTCCGATTACATCGTTTTCTGAACGTATCTACCTCTCACATATTCGCTGAATCGTGCGTGAGAGTCGTCCACGTATTTCTTGGTCGTGGCATCAGTGGAATCTATGGGATTCGCGACGTTCACCAAACGTTTGGATTTCAGATCGAGATCGTCGGTCATGGCTTTATCCATGTAATTATCTCTCATGATTCCTTCGAAATCCACGTTCCCCTGTCAACGTATTTTTTAGTCGTCGCATCTGCGAGATCTACCATTCGGGAAGATTGTAGAGCTTGTTATCGTTCATGTTCAAGGTTCCTCTCGAGGTTCGTATCTCCAAATGTAACGTTCATCCAAGTTGACGTTGTCATAACCATCGCTGACTTCAAGCATCTTCCTCTTCGTTTTAGGTCGACTTTCGTCGCCACTCCTACCAAATTTATCGACTGGCATGTTGTTTTGGGGTTTTTGTTTTAAAAACATATTTCAATGCAGTTTTTTTTAAAAATGAATTATTTTTCACTTATTTTATTTTTTTTTATTCTATTCGATTAAGGTTTTTTTTAAAAATAATGTATACCTTTATATATATATTATAAAAAAAAATCTCTCTCTAATGTAAATCGTTGAGAATGTATTGAAACCTATCTCCTTCCTTCTCTTGAGAACGTAGAGACACAGGTGACCACAAAACACTTGATCCGGCGATTGCACTCGTTCCGTGTTGTAACGAACCACTGATTCGTCGAAATAGTTCTTTATTTCTTTCAGCGACGAGATTCCGAAGCTGTCGAAATAATAATTCTTCTTCCCATTCTTGAACCATGCCACCCAGTGAGTGCCTTCGCCCGATAAATCGACCAGATTTAAAATTCCGCATTCCGATTGTCATCGTCAAGGCCTTCTCTTTGGCAAGGCATCTCTGGAAAACACGACTCAAAAATCTTTGATTCAAGGCCTTCGCCACATTCGACAGATCAATGTTGGATAGGGGTTCGTTAGGTAAGACAACACCTTCTACGGATATCCAGATTTTCTTATTCATAAATGTATATTTTTTTTTTCATTATTTATTTTATTATAATTCACTAAATGAAGTAATTTTTCTTTTTTTTATTTTTTTATTTTTCTTTTTGAACTCAATCTATCGATTTTCATAATCTTGAATTCGTCTAATTCCTCTTGATTTTCTGGAATCCTAACATCCATAATCATATCCAAAACTCAATGTCCGAGCGCCAAAGTGCTTATTTTATCAACTAACACGAATCTCTTATCGTCGTCGGCCGTCAGCGAAATCTTGTTGACTATTTCGGTATACAAGTCGTGATTGTCGCTTCGAATCGATTTCATAGTCTTGTACACCGGCCCACTTCCAAACAGACAATCTTTATACTCTCGGAAAGAGATGTTTTTCTTCACCATGCACGTTTGAACCCCTTTACACTTCGTGATCTCTTTGCCTCCTAGGCGATAAGCATACAGTTTGGGTCTCAAACCCACTAATTCGACGATTTGTTTACTGCCGCTCTCTTCCTTAAATTTACCCAACACCTTCTTGTTGTCTTTCGTCTCTATCTCAGAACCAAACTGTCCATGTCGGTGAACAGTAGTTTGTCTTTCTCGCCGAATTTCTATTTGACGTAATCGTAGTGAAACTCGTACATCAATTGCTTGCTGAAATCTAAGATGATCGGTCTGAGATAATAGGGTTTGTTGAACATCAGGTGCGATTTTCGTCGAATATGGTTCGGTGTCTGTAATTGGGTTTCGCCACTAATTTTTTAGCTCTTTTCTCGGACGTGACAAGTCGAATGTTGGTTCTCTTCCTGATGTTTTCCATCGATTTACCATACACGCAGTTGTTCATGAGTTTGAGGAAATCTTTTTCAAAATCATTCTCGGCTCAAATTCTGAGATTCATGGTAAGATCTATGTATCTTTTCATCCAAGGCTCTTCGTCAAATCGAATGACGCGATGTATGTCGACTAATTTCATCCCATGATCGATGTATTGTTTCAAATTCTCGCTGTAGACGACATACCTTCGTTTGTTAAATAAATTGGGAATGAGTTTTTCGTCATCTCCTTCGACCGGTTCCATTCGTTCGGGAGCCAGCAGATAATCGTTGTGCAGGTGGTGTAACTCATCCGGATAGTTCAAATCGGCTTCTAAAATGCAAGGATAGTCTCTCCATTTTTGCATCTCTTCCGGTTATGTCACCCATTTGAAATTTCCAATTGGTAAAGGATGACTCATGGCCCAACTGTACAGATTATTAGCCTCCCAATACTGTATGTATTTATTCGGTCGTTTTGAATCGAAACCTTCTTTCATGTAGGGATTGTTGGCTTCAGAATATCTGTCGGAGATCATTGAGACGCCACCTCTCGTGGCCTTTTTGAACATGAGCAACATGTCCACATCAGATAATAATTCCATTTGGACTTTGGTGGTCTTCAACAGAGCATCCCATGCCAGACTGGGTGTGGTGAAATACCAAACCGTATCCAGATCGTAATTTCGATGACAGACGTCTCGAAAATTTTCGAACATGTCTGCCAGGAGCAGAACATTGGTCTTCAGATAGAGATTGTGATAATCTCTCATGGTTTTCATATCGAACGATTTCCACACGTTTTCGGCGTGTTCATAATCCTTGTCGGATTTGTATAATTTCGAATACAAATCTTCTTTCGAAGGTAACGCGGTGTCGTTGAATCTCTTTAGATAGTTCATGTAATTGTAAGGATAGACTCCTTTCCTCAGCATGATGTCTATTCATTCTCCGAAGTGTTTTCTCGTGATTTTAAATTTATCCTCGCTCATGTTAATGACTAATATTTCCAGAGCGGTCGACATGAATTTAAAACTACCGATGAAACGTATGGCTCTACAAATGGATTTTATTTCTTCTTCCAATGTCTCTCCATCGATTACTCTTTTCTTCTCCATGACTTTCCATTTCGTGAAGGAAATGTGTCTTTCTTCACTGTTCGCGATGCAATTTAATTCTTCATGGGAGGTGCCAAGATTTTTCATGAACAGATGACTGTCGTAACCTGAGAGATTGTGAAATATCACCGGATAGAAAGTGGTATCTCGATATCTTAAATTACACTTGCTGTGGGCCAGACCGCAATACATACCCGTGTAATGATCGTGGTCTCTGCCCTTCTTATTTTCCTGTGAATTCTCGTCGAACGATTGTCTGCATATGTGACATTTGGTGGCTCTGTTATTTTCGTCCTGCTGCTTTCACGTTTTGATCATTTTCGCCAGGGTTTTGAATTTGTCGTATAAAATTTGAATTTTCGATTCTAACTCTTCCACGAACCTTTGAGCCACGTCGTCGTCTTCGCACCGTTTCGTGTAGGTGAAGGGATCCATGTTGTGTTGCGAGTCAAAAGCGCATTTCACATAAATGCAATAGCCTGAAGGCACGTGTTTTTGATATCTTTCAACGTAACTTCGAAGAGTGTTGGGGTGGCAGGAACTCATTTTCATTCATAATCGGCATACATGATGAATGGTACTTTAATTTTCTATTGTGATTGCGAAAGTTCACAATGGTGTTGGGTTTGTGCATTTCGACAGCGACGCCTTGATTTTTGTTGCAATACTCCTGATGTTTCGCTAACGATTTTTCGCTGCGAAACGCGTTCATGCAGTTACAACATAAATATATCTTTTCTTTATGCTTACTATTTTGTCTCAACAGAAATCGACTCAGATTTTTAACCCAACAATAATGACGATTGTCACCGTTCGAAATCAATAACAAAATAATCATCTTTTCTCTTCTGAGATACGAAGTCTGTCTGATAGGATAGATCATTCACTTTTCTTCATCGTATCCCAAGACGTTCACCACTATGGTGGGATTTTGAGCTTCGAAACGTCTGATGTCTTTTAACGGCGTTGGAAAAATCTCTCCGGTCCAATCGAGATGTTTACAAGTCTCCTCGTAATGAGAAACTCTGTCAGGGTTGATTTTGACCAGGTATATAGTGGAGGTGACCATTTAAAACACTGATCATCTTTATTTCTCACATTGACCACAGCCTTTTTTTTTGCTATGGCATGCGGCATGCGGTAATTCCACATAGGAAGACGCTTTCAACGGATCATTTTTGGTCACGTGAATTTCAAGATTCAACACCTCTTTGAACGTCCAATTACTACCTCTATGTTGATAATTCGCGAGAGACATCAACATCTTGTCTTTCATCGTTTTGAAAACATCCGATAAATTGGAAGCTCGAAATACGGTCTGGATGCCTGATCTGAAATATGCATATCTCACGATGCTCTCGCCAGAGTTCATGTCGATTTTATTCATCACGCAATGGAGTATCATCACAATTTTTAGTCCCACGTCCATGTGTTTGTGAACCAAATCCAATACTTTTTTCTTCACCCATTCCATGAAAATTTCAGATCGACTTTCTTGAACAAGGAAACCACATCGAAAGTTTTAAAAACAGCTTTGATCGCACTCTCCCATTCTACAGGATTCGATTGGAGTGTTTTCATGACGATTCGTCCTACATATTCTTCTCCTTTCCCTTCGTTGATTGCTTGTTGAATTTCGTTCAAGATATATCATTCGTCTCGATTCTGAACAGCATCACTTGTTTTTGTTTTTTTTATTTTTTTATTAAACTTGCAGTTCTTCAACGGCATTTCGTTTGGTCGTCTTATTTTTCGCAACCAGAACATTTTTTTTTGACATGTCGATTCTCTTTGCCACCTTTTTCTTCTCATTTTTCACAGCCGGAATATTTCCGTTTTCATCGAGCAAACTATGTAACTCTCCACATATGATCTCTCTAAGTTTTTCATCATGCTTCACTACTACTGCATTTCATTTTCTATCGTCAGGTGTTACTGCCATCAGCTTATTTTTCATAATTTGAGTCTGTTTAAGTTTGTTCATTTTCGATCCTTTGATTTTCTTTCCATCACCTCGCAAATGATACTCCTGTATGGCTTTATTTTTTTTGATTTGGTTCTATGATTACTGAAATTTGGAATTTTTAATTCTTTACAAATCTCGTTTAACCGAGGTATGATATACTTATCTAAATTTTCCATTTTTTTTTATTATTTGTTTGCTTTATTTGTAAGAATATATTTTGAATTTTATTTTTTTGTTTAAATAATATTTTTCTGTAAAAGTTTTTAAAAAATAGTCTTTATATATATGTTTTTTAATTCCCCTCAAAAATTTTTTAGATTAATCAATTTTTATTTTCCTTAACGTGGAAAAAAATTGAATTAATACGACAAAAAATAAAGGAAATTAAAATTTTAAACTTTTTTGTATATATATAGAGAGAAAAAGCTTTTACAAAAAAAAAATTCACATTAAAGAAAATTAAATTTAAAAAACTTTCTGTATAGAGAGAAAGAAAAACTTTTTATAAAATTATTATTTAACACAAAATTCAAAAATATATATTATTATTTGCAATAATTCATAAAACAAAAAAAAAAAATCAATCATGACAACAACACCTAAAAGATGCGAATTGAAATTGAAACAAGTTGAAACATGCAAGAAACTCGGTTGTAAAATTTATAGATTACAACGACACGATGCTATCGAATTGAATGAGGTTGAGACGAAGGGCTTACAACACAAATATGACAAATATAGCATGCCTTTGAAATTGGATGAAGCCACGCTCGATTTGTTTTATGAGTACGAAAGTGATCTGCAGAATATCATCGTTGCTGAAGACAGAGAATTCAACAAGAGCAATTTGTCGTTACCCAATGGAAGTTACATATATCCAAAAATCTCTCTCAAACTCGTAAACAAATTGGGTGGTGAGAGCGCATTGACCGAAGTAAAAAACTCTCAAAAGTAAAGATAAACATTCAACTTATATGCGAAAAAGGAGAAGACATGGCCATTAACATGCTAATAAAGGACTTGGAGATATTAAAAACACAATAGAGAGAGCGATTTAGTGAAGAAGAAGGGGAAAAAAGTAATGAGATATAGAGAGAGATTGAACATATTTCTAGATCTCATTACTTTTTATTTTTTTCGTTTCCTTCCACAATCTATCCCTATTGTTTCACTTCTTTTTCCAGTTCTTTCCTGAAATATCCATCATTATCATTCAAAAAGGTATTGTAATCCTTTTTATCCATTATTTTTTTATACTTTGCATAATTTATATTTTTATATTTCATATAATTATATATATTTTTTTTTACTTTATAATAACATACTCAAAAGTGGTATACCCTTAAATGGAGAATTCGGACCAAACAGCAAACCCTTACCAAGTCGCTTCATGTCCTCTCCTCTCTTCAGATAGACACCGTTTCCACTGGAAAAAGGTCGCCACCTCTCACGGGTTTTAGATACAATCCTTTACCGCCGTCTGTATCGACGCGACACACGACTCCTCCCTTCTTCAAAAACAGTCCGCCACCACCTATTAATTTCTGAACTCCTGAAGTCGCGAGTTCGAGGCAGCTCCCACGCCGAGAGCCAGCAACAGGGTCTTCCCGAGAAAGGGCAATACTTTTCCAGCGAGTCCTGCCAATAGCGGTAGGAAACTGCCTTTCATTCTCAAATTGTATCTCAATTGAGTGGGACTCAATCTCACCATCAACCCTCTTCCACCACGAATCGCTTTCTCCATCCCTTTGCTTTGAGTTCTGGTCCAGGCGATTGAATCTTGACCGCCACTCGTCAGATCTTCGTGAGTGAATTTGAATCTCACCGCCTCGCCTCGAGTTTTTAACGCTCTCAGAAATTTCTTCCTCTGTCCTTGATATGTTCACGTTTTTAACCACGTATTCGCCCATATTTCTTTTTCTTTTTAAATATATTTTGTTCAATTGTTTTTTTTTTTGTTTAATGATAATTATATATTAAATAATTTTTGTAAATTAATATAGCATTCATTTTATTTTCTTGTTTATATATATATATATATATACACAATATTTTTTTTTTATATTTTTTTTTTTGCTTTTATATTTCTCTTATGTGAAATCGTATCGTCAGCCTTTCTCCACGAAGATCTAACAGCTCACCATTTTGATCTGTCAACGTGGGTTTGAGACTATACAACGTGTCTAAAATCACGGGTAGATAAACTAAATTTTGAGGTGGTTCCACGATCTTATAACCCGGCGACATGTTTGGAAAGAAGGAATAGATCGTCGGTTGCATGCTACCATTCACTTAGATTCCAGCAATCACGTCCACGTTCACCAGAATACTATTGACGGCGAGAATGTCGACCGTATTTTTGGACGCTGCGTAGCCTCGATACATCTTTCGATCGAATCCCAACATCTTGCCGATCAAATTGTCCCTGTTGATGTCCACTCGAAAATTATCTTCCAAATCCAACATCGTCTGTTATTAGGGCTGGAGGCTAGTCTGATCTTGTTGCTTCCCTTTCCATCTGTCTTCATTCGCATCTGAATGTAATTGTTCACATCGTCTATGCCGTAACTTCCTTTGAGAATTCAAATCTCCAACCAATCCAAACCGTCGGAATACTTGAACGAGTTATTCTTTTCGGTGACGTTGGAAAGGAATAATAAGTCTCCAGATTCACCAACGCCATCACGTATCTTTTCTCCCTATTCAATTTGATGGAAGGTTCGAATTTCGTTGTAAATCGAGTCGAATCGCCACTCACTACGATTTGAATGGACTGTTTTGGAGCCGTATTCTCGACTATTCATTCTAACAATTCTCCTTGTTTGAACATTATTTTTTTTTTATTTTTATTATTTTTATAACTAATTTATTGATGATTTATTATTATTTTTAATTTTTGTTTTCGCTCTCTATTTTATTATCATCAGAAACACAAAACTTGTCGAATCCACTCCGATATTTTCTGCGATTAAATTCGCTAGTCAAATCGATGCCGACGAAATTGTGAAGTCCTCCATCCCAAACCCTCTAGCAGAATCTCCTGTATTCTTCTCTGTTCATGTCATTTGCGACGTGATCTCTGTAGATGTGATTGAGATTCTTGAGATCCTGGCGAAAGAGACACAAGAAATTAGCGTTCTCCCTTATCGTCTGTCTGGGCAGTCAAAAATAACTCTAAGACAGGTAGAAACAGTCCACGTTGCTGTGACGACCCCTAACGTAATACGATTCGCATCGGTTGTGTCTCTCCAAAAGCAGATCGTCGAAAATCATGAGATTCTTATTTTCCGATTTCAATCCCCTGGGATCCGGAACGTCGCTCGCGTTCTCGTAAAATCGACACTCGACGTTCGAAGACACATTTCTCTTCATCAATTCCATCACTGCACTGTCCAAAATGGTTGAAAGAGAAGCTCCACGTTTGTCGAATTCCTCCCTACTGTCGAAAATTCTCGTTATGACGTCGTTGGGCAATCTACAATCCATGCACTCTTGAAGTAATCTGTATTTGGGTTGAAACACACTCTTGCCGAACACGAATAATCTGTCGTAATCCAACCAGCCGGGTTGCGACAACAGATTGGTCTTTCCACAATTCGATTTTCCCACTATCAAGCTCCTTATGCTCTTGGGAAAGAACTCGTTATTCGACCTCTTGATCGGGGCGTCGTTCCAAGACATATCTTTGATTTTCATCTTTGTTATTTATTTTTCTAGATTTTCAAACTCAATTTTTTTTATGTTTATCAAACTCGGTTTATAAATATTTATTATTATTTATTTATATTACACCATCTCGGGTTCTCATCAATCCAGATCCACTCGTCATTTTGGCTAAATCTTATATGGGTACCATGCATCCTTAAAATCTTTCCAACTTTTTGGTGATCGCTCTAACGAAGCTCGCTTTGCTGGTGGACTAATCAACTTATCAATCAATGCATCCACCACCCTCTTGCCAGCCACCGAAGCGATCCTACCACTAGCTTCGGAAGAAGCTTTCTTACCACCATCCAAAGCCATCTTCTTACCGACCTCAAAGGCAATTGATGGGAGTTTTCTACCCGCATCGCTCGTGAACGCTCGCATTATAGAATCAATGATACCAGAACCGCCTTGAATGTAAGTTCTGACGTATCCCCTGTTCTTTATCACAAACATATTTTATTTTATATATATATTTTGTTTTTTCGCTCGTAATTTTTTTTATTTTTTGTTTAAATACTTTTATTATCTTTAGTGTAGATTTACTTTTATCATTTATCTATTTTTGTTTTTTCTCTCTACTTATTATATATGAATTCTTCAATTCGTTCATCAACCTTTTATAATCTCGTCTATCCAAGACCTTCTGCCTCAACAATTCGTCGCATATACTCACTATCTGATTATCCAATCCAGTATTACCAGCACGCCGACTAGCCATCAACAATTTCAATCTCTCAAACAGAGCGTCGGAATTGCATGGAAGAAAAGTGGTTGTCCTCCCTTTCCCATCACCGATTCGATGAATTTCTTATTCATATCCCATATGGGTTTCACCACCTTCGTCCACTTGTACCCTCTGTTAGCCTTGGGTCTCGTCTCTCTGGCGTCGTTATTCCTCTTCATGGCGTGGGTCTGACCCAGAATAATGCCGTAATTGTCGAAATCCTGATCCATGTAATCTCTAGGCTTGTTGTAAAGGAGAAATTTCTGCAGCCTAGGTGTTATTTCATACCTATTCGAACCGACGATTAAATCCTCATCATCCACTTGCACTTCAGTATCGCCCACGAATTTCCTACTGCTCGAATCCTCGCAAATTCCATACAACAGATCTCTCTTACCACCATCGTCGGACGACACGACGCTACTAGTGGTAATAGTTGAAGCTATATCATCACTCTCGCACACATCGGTTTCGATTCTCATGGGAACGTAATCCAGTGAAGATCTTTGAAAGGAAAACTGCCTTGTAAAACTACCAGGCAACGAACCCGTTCTCTAAGAACTCTCTTCTATGGGTTTCAATTCCTCGACGATCTCCTTCTTGCTTCGTTCTTGAACCTCTGTCATGGGTTTGAATAGTTTGGTGGTCTCTCATCTTAATTCCATCTCTCCCAATCATCTGCTTCTGTCGGCGGATCGAATGCTTTTCTTGACTCGTTCATATTCGTCGAGGAGTTCGTCCCTTCACTTTGGATCTTTGATGTGTAAAAACATTTTTGTTCTCTCGATTATTAATATTTCTTTTTAGAGTGTGGTAACGTCGATTATTTATTATTCTCAAAATTAAATGTGATTATTTTTATGTTTTTAAATAAATAAAATTTTATGTCTTTAATATATATAACTAAAAAAAAACATTACAAATGAAACCTCGATAATGCATCACTTCAAACGCGATAAATCACATCAACAGTTATTTTCCCACAATGAGAAAACTTAGAGTTAATCTCAAATAAACATCGATAATACAGCGCTTTCAACTGTGTTAAATCACATAGACAGTTATTTTCCCCACACTGAAAAAACAAACTTGAAGTCAATCTCAAAATAAAAACCATCGATAATGCGTTACTTCAAACGCGTTAAATCACATCAGCGGTTATTCCCACAATGAGAAAAAACTCAAAAGTTAAACCTCAAATAAACAACAATAATACAACGTTTCAAAACGTGTTAAATCACATAGACAGTTATTTTCACCACACTGAAAACAAACTTGAAGTCAATATGATAAAAACTTGAAAAGTTAAAATCTCAAATAAACATCGATAAATACACTGCTTTCAAATGCGTTAAATCACATAGACAGTTATTTTTCCCACACTGAAAAACAAACTTGAAGTCAATCTCAAAATAAAAAAACCATCGATAAATGCATTGCTCCAAACATGTTAAAAATCACATCAGCGGTTATTTTCTCACCGTGGAGAAAAACTCAAAAAGTTAAAATCTCAAATAAACATCGATAAATACAACGTTTTCAAAACGCGTTAAATTAGAAAAGAAGTTGGAGTTAATCATTTGAACTGCTTCATTTTCATTCTTGGATGTTTGTTTGGTTTAAACAGAGTTGATGTCGTCAAAGAGCAGAATCCTGTTTGAGGTAATGACACAATTTCTGATTAACGTATCTTCAAACCTTTAATAGTAAAATAGTTTATTCAAAGCAAAAACCCACAAAGAGAAAACAGATAGATTTACACAAAAAAGCACATTTCCAAAAAGGAAAAATGTTCTCTCACTCGTTCCGGTTCAAGAAACATTAACAAAACACTTTTGACGAGATACACTTCACTATTTTTCACCTATTAAATGAAAACTCAATTGACATCCTTAAAACGCTTTTAAGTGGAAATGAAAAAGAAACTTGACAAACTGATTTGTTTACAATTATCTTTAAACTCTCTCCACAGTTTTCACCATTGATTTATTGAATGAAAAACCGTTCATTTACATATGCATCGTTAAACAACTAAGTGGAGATGAAAGAAAAACTCGACAAAGCTGATCTGTTACACTTTACCTCAAAACTCATTTCGATTTTATTTTTCATCTGTTTCCCTCCACCAGAAAATCTTCACCGTTTTTTCGTCCGCGATCGATCGCACCGCCGTGTAGACCACGATTACAAACGTGGAGAGAAAATTTTCCTCCATTCTATTTCTTTTTCTTAATCTTTCGCATTTCTATATCCTGGAAAAAAACCGCTGTGTTCGCCAACGATCGATCGAACCGTCTAACTCACGACGGCGAACGATCGAGGATTTCCAAACTCCGATTTCTGCTGAGTTAGAATCCCCAATCGTCCTTCTGCGACTGGATCGCACCCATCACACTCTAGAACGCAACGATGAACGTTGGCAAAATTTTCGTCGATTCTGATTTTTTCTACATTTTGATGCTGAGTTAGAATCCCCATCGCACCTCACCGCGTTCACCAACGATTGATTGAAACGTCTAACTCACGATGGCGAACGCTGAGAAAATTTTAGGTCGATTTTCGTAGATTTTCTTCCGCGCAGACTGAGTTAGAATCCCCACTCGTTCACCAACGGCTGATTGGAACGTCTAACTCACGATGACGACGATTTTGGGATTCTAACTCAGATGTACAAAACCGTGTTTTTGTACATTTCGTGTACAATTTAACACTGAACTCTGTGGGTACATGTACGTGTACGTGTACCTGTACAGGTACAAGTGAAAAAAGTGAGTTAGGAGCCCCTACTTACACCTACTCTCCCCAATGTGAAGGTACGGAAATTTTCACTTTCATGATATCAATCAAAATGGAGGCTTTCAAAGCATCTCTCACGAGTCAAAGTATTACTGGAAATGATCAATTTGTGCCAGAAATGTATAATGAAAAGAAAATTTAGTTGTTTTGGGTGGATAGCGATCATTTCCAGCAATAATTCAACACGTATTCACCATGAATTGATGAATGAAACCCTCTTGTCCAAACATAGCCTGGAAGTCCGTAATATAAGCTTTTGGTTTGGTACGTCCCTTCAAAGGACGTACCGAACCAAAAACTTATATTACGGACTTTCAGGCCATGTTTGGACTAGATACCCGTCAACTGAATCAGATCGCAAGACGCTATCTGTTCCGAGTATCGATCAAATCACTTCCGCGTATCAATGATTCAATGCGCTGCTTACTTTCATGCATCAATTCATGGTTGAAACGAGTGAAATTTTCAGATTCTTATAAAAAGCGTATAATAAAAAGAAAATCCATTGTTTTTGATTGGATACCGAAAATTATCTCACTTGTGACCGAGACAAATGGTCATTTTCGCTCTCGCATGCGCTCGCGAAAAATAAACATTGGTATCAGTCACTCATGAGATAATTTTCGGTATCCACTCAAAAACACTAGATATCCTCCATTTTTATCCACTCCCATGTTGTTTCTCGTATCTTTTATAAACCTCCAATATAAAGTCTTTAATTTGATTCAAACTGTTCTTTGAACAAATTCATCTTACATTTTGTTTCTTTCTTGTTTGCCTTCTTGGCTGTAAAAATTTGATAACGAGTTCCCTATTACCTGGAGTGTTTTTTATTTTACACATATGTTCTTGTATTTGGCACGTAAACACTTGGACCATGCAAATCACACATTTTCGATTCGAATCGAATCTCGAATCGAATCGCCCTGCTTTTCGAAATCGAAACGAATCTCGACTCGAATCGGCCTGTTATTCGAAATCGAAACGAATCTCGAATCAAATAGGCATTGTAGACGAAATCAGAAGTTTCCGATTGAAGTACGGTCACGATTAGCCATTGTGCATAAGTATGTGACCTTAATCACCAATAAAAAAATAAATAAATAAATAAATAAATCCGATTGAAGTGATAGTAGTGTAGCAAACGTTATAGTGAAATACCCTGTATATGGATGGATTCATACCACTCCGTTCTGTCGCCATTGAAATTTAACTAAATTGTTATAACTGTTTAACCCTTTACCTAACACGAAACGCAGACGACACTTGCAAATAAAATTCTTGATGCACTATTTTTTGGATTTTTTTGCGTCAAAAACATAGCTTATGACCCTCATTGGAACGAGCTCGTTGAGCTCGTTCCAATGAGGGGTCATAAGCGATGTTTTTGTGACAAAAAATTAAAAAAGTTGAATTGTGAATTTTGTGAATAGCGCTGGCCATTTTTTGCCGTTACGTTGGGTAAAGGGTTAACAAATCCGGAAGTATATTAGCGGCATTGTCCTTTAATATATTAAAATGTTAAACCTTCGGTCTCAGGCTGATATGACGTTACCTAGGGTTGATATCTCAACCAACATGAAACTAACTAAGCAATAATCTAGAAATATGGTGTTCGTCAACTCGTTTGTGAAACGTATTTGTTAACCCATCATTGTGGTTAAAAGATCTTGAATCCCCCAGGATCGAGTCTTCGGGACGACATCAAATCCTTAAACTCTACGAGGCTCTAACCTCGTTCAGCCCTGCATGCATCAATGAGCCTTACCACTTTAATACAGCGGACATTGCGTTGAATCTTTAGTTGAGGGAACGAAAGCAGCAGAGTCAATCTTTCACCTAACACAACAAAAATATCTGATCGGCACTATACCCGAAATTAACATAACCATATCAGTGCATTGTTTGTCTTTTTTGCTTTCAAAACCTAGCTTATGTCCCTTCTTTGAACCGAGCTATTTTTAGGCAAACAAACGAAAAGTTTTAGTTATTCAAGAAATTATTTGGCAAATGTCATCTCCTAGTTCTGTTTCAGAACGGGTCTAATACGACGTGCACGTAGATAAACCAATGACACTTCGTACGTGTAAATGCATACTAAGATAGGTTAAATGGTAGGCTGAGACAAATCAAACTTAGCTTTCTTTGAACAAACAGATCGTGTTACATCAAAGTAAGTCACAATTAAAATGTGATGAGATTTGTTCTTTTCCCCGAGTTATGCTGATAATTTCTAATCAAAAGAAAGGAGGGCATGGACTTTGGGAAAGACGACTGTAAATAGAATTTGACATTAAACAGGATTTGAAAGTTTGACATCTGGATTAGAACCGGTTACAACCTGATCAGCTTGAAAAGCTGTCAACGGTCTTCTGCAATAAGATAACGACCATCATTAATTAAACTCTTCGCCTGCGGTCCACGTGGTAACCTCAGAAGTGACGTAATGAATGTTTGGGGTGGAAGTCCTTTAAAATGGGCAACATGGGTATGAACGATTGACTAAACTTGACATTATCTCCATTTTGCGGGCACGACTGGCCATTGTGTAGAAACATGTGACCTTAACCACCAATAAATAAAAATCTTAGCCTGCTGAGTATTTATTGGATTTTTTTTTATAAAATCAAGTCATGGCTGCTGTGAAGCAGTCATGACTTGATTTGATGAAAAAAAAACTAACAGTAAAGGGTTGATTCGCGGGTAAAACATATGACTTCCAACCTTTTCAACAATGTCTTCCTGAAATACTATTATCCCTGATGGATGAGAGTGCGAGATGGGGAAATCTCACCCGAGGGCAAGATATTTGGGCCAGACACGAGGCTTGACGAATGTCTGGGCCAAATATCTTGTACCGAGGTATATACCACGAAATTAAATCCCAACGTTAGTCAGACAGGGGTTAAAGATTTGCAGCGCGTTGATTATGACACATTCCGACGACGTCACATTATGAATTTTGCAATGTATTCGCTTAACTTTTCGACGGGGATTTCGTGCAACTCTCTCCTCTCGTAATGGCGTTCACCCAAAATATCATATAAAAGAGTGTGCTTTGGTTTTGCGGTCCTTGTTAGGCCTTTCCCTCTGGAAAAGACTCTTGTTATTCTACAGATTATTATTATTATTTTATTATTATTATTATTGTTATTATTATTATTATTATTATTATTATTATTATTATTATTATTATTATTATTATTATTATTATTTTGGGGGGGTGGTTTTTTTTTTTGTTGTTTTTTTTTCAACACATTTTGTCCGTACGATTCAGACGCCATTTTCGAACCGATTTTCACGAAATTTTGCACACGCATAGAGGGGCATACCATCTAAAAATGTACCCAAGCGGAATTTTCGATTTAACCCTTATTTCGTCAGAATTGGCAAAAAACTCCCAAAATTGGGATTATCGGCACTTTCTCGAAACACGTCTTGTAGATTTTTTTTAAACATTCGTCATTGCTAGACCTACCTGTGACACGACCTTTGATACACACGACATATCAGGCGATGCATATGGTAACCCTCAACAGGCTGCCAAACATCGATATTTTGAGAAAATAGGCCGGTTTCAGGCCCACACTGGACCCAAATAATACAAGAGAGATAAACATAACTTCCTTTATTGGAAGTGGAATTCACAGCGGATTATTTTTGTCAGTAATAAGGGTGTTCAAAAAACCAAGCGTTAACCCGTTTTGGGCTGGTTAAACAGCAATACCCCCATAAAGCTAAACAAATTCATGTTTTCCGTGGATTTCTCTAAAAGAGTCTTGTAGATTCAAAAAAAAATTGTCACTTCCAGGCCTTGGTGTGACAATAGAAGTTGCATGGACAAAATACTGCGGTGAGCATTTGTTAACACTCCACGGGCTGCTAAAAGTCTAAATTGTGATAAAATGGGCTGTTTTTGGACAACAACAGCACCCAAGGGGTACGCCACAAAGACAAGTGCCTTCTTTTATCGAGCGCACAATCTATATGGAAACATTTTTGTAAGTAGTGTGGGTATTCAAAAGTCGAAGTCTTAACCCTATTTGGACAGGCTAAAGAGAGACGCCCCTTAAAATCTTAAAATTCTCATTTTCTGTGGATTTCTCTAAATACATCCTGTGGGTTTTCAAGAAAAATTGACTGCTCGCAGGTCTTTGTGTGACATTACAAGCTGCATGGACAAAACATTCCGGTGAGCGTTTATTAACCCTCTACATCCTGCGAAGTATCGTAATTTTGTTGAAATGGGTTGTTTGCAGACACGCACACCACCCAATGTGTACCTGAGAAATAAACATAATCTCCTTTGTTGGAAGTGGAATTCACCGATCACCAGTTTTGTAAGTAATAAGGGTATTAAAAAAAACCGAGCGTTAACTCGTTTTTTGGTTGTTAATAGTGATACCCATCAAAAGCTTAAACATTTATATTTTCCCTGAATTTCTTTACAAACATCTGGTAGGGTTTTCAAGAGAAAATGGCCATTGATAGGTCTTGGTGTCACATTACCAGTTGATTGGATAAATTATTCCGGTAGGCATTTGTTAATCCTCCATGGGCTGCTAAATGTCAATATTTTGAAAAAATAGTCTGTTTTTGAACACCAACAACATCAAATGGCAATGCAACAGAGAAACGTAACTTCTTTTACCGGACGCAAAACTGACAGGGAAACACTTTTGTAAGTAGTAAGTGTATTAAAAAATCGAGGTCTTAACCCATTTCTGACTAGTTAAAGAGATATACCCCTTAAAAGCTTAAAATTCCAGTTTTCTGTGGATTTCTCAAAACGAAAAGTTTCAGGAGCAATTGACCATTCGTAGGTCTTCGAGTGACATTACAAGGTGCATGAACAAAATATTTCGATAAGCATTTGTTAACCCTCCAGAGGCTACCAAGCATAGACATTTGGAGAAAATGGGCTGTTCTTGGGTAACCATAACACCAAATGTGTACCTGCTAGATAAAAATAACCTCCTTCATTGGAAGTGGAATTCACCGTCGATCATTTTTGTAAGTAATGAAGGTATTCACAAAACCAAGCATTAACCCATTTAGGGCTGATTACAGAGCGATACCCCTCAAAAGGTTAAAAATGTGTGTTATCTGAGGATTTCTCTAAAACATCTCGTAGATTTTCAAGAAAAAATGGCCATTCTCAGATCTTAGTGTGACATTACAAGTTGCATGTACAAAATAATCCTGTAAGCATTTGTTAACCCTATGCAGGTTCTCAAACATCAAAGTGTTGATAAAAAAGGCTGTGTTTGCGTATCCACAGCTCCCGAAGTTGGGAGGAGAGATCAAAATAAGTGGAAGTAGAATTCACTGAGAATTATTTTTGGAGGTAATAAGAGTATTCAAAAAAGAAAAACAACACCTTACCCGTTTAGGGCTGGATAAACAATGATACCCATCAAAAGCTTAAAATTCATTTTCTCCCTGGATTTCTCTGAAAACATCTTGTAGATTTTAAAGAAAAAATGGCCATTCACAGTTCTTGGTGCGACATTACAAGTTGCATGAATAAATATTCCTATTAGCACTTGTTAACTCTCTACAAGCTGCCAGACATCAATATTTTGGATAGATTTGAGATAAAATGGACCATTTTTAAATTGACACAGCACTCAGTGGTTATGTGTCAAACAAACATAACACCTTTTGTCGGTCATTGATTTGTTGGACGACGATATTGACATTAACCCACTCCTTCGTTAATGATGGTTTTTACCTAAACAATTTTTTATCAAACTGTGTCATTGAGACTACTGTACTCACCTTTCTCATAACATCAATGAAGGAACTTCAGTGAGACAGTTAAAAACAATTCATCAGACACTGTGAGGTCATGAAAAATCACGGAATCTCATCGAGAAAAGCCATGATTCTCCAGAATCATAAAGTGTAGTTTTTATTTCTATTTTCTTCGACAAACGATGGTCTGATAATATTTCCTAAACGTGACACCATGTTGTTTGTTTAGAGAAGAACGTGCGATGACTGAATAGTACTGGGCTCATTAAATATGCCAATAAGCTGGTCAAGTGGGTCATGTGGGATTGGTATCTATCTCCCATGACCTTCTCACACGAGACACGCATAGCTTGCATTCGAAGTAGGGGGAGTAAGTAGCGTCTCACACAATACTGTCTACAGTGAATTTTGCGAATCTTTTCTTCGTTTGTGGCGATATTCGGTAATAATTTATTCTCCACCCCCCCCCCCCCCCCCTCACTATACGTGAAATATACGCGTGTCCCGAGTGAGACAGCAGGGTGTGATGTTTCTATCCCATCCACCCCGCGTGACATACTCATTTGCGTATTTTATTAGGTCGCCGGACTATTTCATCATCGTCTGCGCAATTGTAAATAAACAAAATGGCTTCACGATTTGCAAATATAGACTCAATATTTAATTATTATTCAAATATTAAACTTAATTTGTTTCACCCCCATGTTTCTCAGCAGATTTAATAATATCACTGCGCGAATTTATCGATCGATCAGTAATCTCACAATGCCCTTTACATTAGAGTTTGACACGCGCAAATTCATTAACCCCTTAGCGGACAGTGTTACAAATCAATTTTTTTAGTATATACCTCACTTTTGTACGATCTTTCCGATGAAATTGTTCGTTTTTCGAAAGGACTACGACTTGATAAATTGGGTATGTCAGCACGTGACCGCCAATTATCTATAATGACGTAATCCTCGTGTGTGGGAAGAAAACTCACCCTCGATGAGTCTGAAGGTGGGAATGGGGAAATCTCACCCTCGGGGCAAGATATGTGAACCAGACCCTCGGCAAGTCTGATTCAAATATCTTGCCCCTTGGGTGAGATTTCCCCATCCCACCTCCAGACCCATCGGGAATCATAATAATCCTACACTCTGTAGAGCTGTCTGATTAATTAATTTATAACAGATCCCCATAACTGATTTACTGATCATCTGCTTATCCACTGTGAAATATTTCTTGACGAAAAAATATGCATATACCGCATTCAAAGGGTTAAGTTAACGTTTTCTACCGGTGAATCCAACACCCCAAAACCACAGGAGAATGCTGCTGAATTACTGTATCCAATTAAATATGTTATTTTGGGGGTAGCCCCATAGCCCCTTTGGCTGTTTCCCATCAAAGTGTACTGACGCCCTGTACTGAGTACTGTGTATTCTAATTAACCTTTTTGTAGTGCAACATTCGTTTCTATACATACCGCCAATGCGAATCTTGGGGAAATGGGCGTTTGCCAACCCTCTCCCCTCCAAATCAATGAAGAAAAAACTGTATCTGTTTTTCTGCGATTGGTTCCATATAACAATTTATTGTATGTTCTGTTGTTTTTCTTTTACAGACCTGTCCCCATGTAAGCAGACAAGACTATTTAGCAGTCAATTGTCCGCACTGTATAAAAACGTGTGGACTGTTTTTCCTCGAGGTCCACTATTTTGGCATCAGCAACTCCAGTCCTTACAATAATTATAACAAAGCCTGCGTTTAAGTTAATTTCGGAAATGGGTCAACCAACTCAACCCTTTCAAGCATTAGAAGGATCATCACAATGAAATGTCTTTCACTTTTTCTTCGCTGAAACTGCCACGAACACCAGATTAACAAAATATAGAAGATTATACTACCTGGAATATTTGCTATATATATTGTCTTTCACTGACAATATTTTTCCGCGCCTCATGTGAGAAATTATGTAACAACACTCACTTTAATATTTTCCAGGCGTCAGATTGTTATCGACAGCAGCAGTCAACAAACTTGACCCAAAAGAACCGGATGGACCTACAATGCACACAGAGGTTCCCGGACCACTATCCAAACAACTTCAAAAAGAGCTGGATCCTTTCCAGGTAGATCCGTAGTTTCTCCAATCAGAATTGTAGTCTTCCCGGCAATATGCCAAGAAATCGTCTTGAATAGCTTGTCTATTGAAGCATATCTGAAGAACACCCAATTCGTCATGGAGAAATCTCGGGGATGCTTAAAAATTCCCTTTTTAAATAGCCACAGTTTCAAATTTATACTTTTCGTTCAAACATTCTAATTTGCGATCAAATTAGTCCATACAGCTTGGAGGAAATATGAGTTCTAATTAGACAAGAGATCCGCAGCTTATAATTATACACGAATATATTAAAATTAAAATTATTGACAAATATTGGAAAGAACTGCATGGAGAGGAGGAAAAATAACTATGTTCGTTGCAGGGGCGCCGGAACGGCCCAAACATTGACCCGACCATAACACACAGATCCCTGTTTTTTTTAATTGTTGCCATCGATTATGTGGGGGAGAAAAAATGACAGTGCATGCAGTTCGTCTTTCGAGAAACATAATAAGACAAAATTCCCTGTCAAATTGCCAAAAGCAATTTGGCAGGGAATTTTGTCATATAATGTTCCACGAAATACGAACCTTCACTGTTCAGTCTCCCACAAATGTGAGGGCCCTGGGCGTCCGCCCAGTCTGCCCATTTGTAAACCCGGCCCTGCCCCCAGAAAATGTTTCAAAAATGACATCTCTCAGGCCCATTTGGGGCTACTTCTTAAGTATTCCCACCGCTTCCGAAGCGGTTGGGATACTAAAGAAGTAGCCCCCAAAATCTCCTCATCTTACGTTAACTCGTCATTAATAGCCGCCATTGTGTGCCCAAATATTAAACAAACAAGACGATCTATGCGCGCACTATTTTCGGATATCCGCCAGAACAAAATTAAAAAATCATAGCCTAGTTATTTGATATGAATGACGTTCGGCTGAAGGTCGATCACAAACATATCATGAACGGCAAATGTTTTGCCCCGACATTGGTCGGGGTAGTCGGGGCGGCTTCGACGCCCCTGCGTTGCCACTGCAACCTTCATCGCCATCGTATTGTAACTGCTGTTGCCAAACACCATCTGTATCAAAAGGAAAGAGATGTTGATAAACTGGACAGAGACACGGCGACATGCGAGGTCTCCTCTCCGCCTCCCTCACCAATCTCACCCCAAGAGTTTCAACAGTAGGACATTTCAACGGTTGGAAATTCCATGTGCCATGGCTGTAGATTTCGTGCCATTTTATTTGTCGTTATGTGTGTGTGACATTAAATTTTAGTGATATTTTTAACCACATTTAATTGGAGGTTCCAACTGGAGTACATTGTTCTTCCCTTGAGTGCAACAATGCGTCATCTGCAATGACACTGCATCGCAGGTGACACGGTGTTGTACTCAGGAGGAGATTTCCAATTCTAGAGCTCAAAGGTTACGTACTTTTATCTATTTATTTTTTTATTTAATCTTATTTGTTTTGGAAGGTTTGGCGAACAAGTTATTAAAATTAATATGTTGGATGACCTTCGTGGCCTCGCTCTTCTCGAATACTACGAAGGGATCTTTAGCCTGCACGGAGTGTGTCTTTCTCCGCACAGAGGGCAGCCACTTTACGTCCCACTCGGTAGGACGGTAAGCCGTGACAGCATCAACCCCACAGTTGATGCTGACAGATAGTGTTTGGACACCTCGAAAACTTCCCCCGCCCGAGGATAGATACCAGGACCTTTGGCATGAGAGACCTGTGCATTTCGAACCCAATGGGAGAAGGTGCATTCCGATTTCCGATATGGAAATTCAAAGATAGCAGCTTGCAAAAAGTCCGATGTTCGGCAGCCGGAAACGGGGTACAGTTGGAAATTTAGAGCCCCCCCCCCCCCCTCCCGCGAAAAACCTCTAGCCACGTCTATGAAAATGGTTTCGAGTTCGTAACTATCCTCAGATACTGGGTGCGAGTCCCAAGTTTGCCTGTCGGTTACACGAATTTGCTTCACAGTTCTTGTGTAATACCTATAATTCTTGGCGTGTTATTCAGACAAGAGGTGTTTAATCACCGAAATTTGCCACAACAATCTGTAATCATGTAAAAGTCCCCGAAGACTCCCACGGCATTTACCACGACTTTGCCGATTGTCGAGCCTTGATTCGAGTGATGTTTCAACTTATATAATCACCAAGCAAAACTAGCATCCATCTGAGATAGTTTCATGTCAGTGTGAATACCCTTGAACAAGGCGCGTAGCCAGGATTCTGTGCTAGGGGGTGTTCTGGCCAGTTCTTTTCGGGGGGAAGGGGGGATCAAACATGATGCTTAGAAGGCCGCTGTGAAGGGAGCTGCATCTCTTATTCTTACCTAGGACTCTCCGGTTATTACCGGCTCCTCCCACACCCCTTGAAGGAAAGTGTGAGAGGGGGTACGGAACATCCTAGTTAGGACTAGTTTTTTCCCCCTAAAAACATTTTTGCAAAAATCAGTGCTCTAAGAGCGAATCTGGGGCCTATACTGACTACAGCTCTATATTGGAGACCATTTTAAGGCTCTATAATTATGTTATATGAAAGTTTCATTGGGCCAATATTTTCGGGGTGAGCGAAAATTTTGTAGGCAAGGCCCTCCAGCCTCCCCTCACCACACCACCCCCAAATGGCTAGTCCACTACCTTGAGCATGCTAACTATCAGGAAATGGTACCCTGCCCTGTACAACTGCCCGACGAAATAAAGAATTTGGGATCTCAAATAGTTAATAAAAGATCACCACACGTTTGCTTAAAGAAGAGAGAAACAGAAAAATAAAAATGTTCAGAAGGTTGATTTCGATAGTATTTCAACGGAAACTATGGAATATAACAAGAACATCGTAACACATCAAATAAGACAACTTCAGAAAATAATTCTCTCAAATAAGACAACTTCAGAAAATATAATTCTATCAAATAAGACAACTTCAGAAAATAAGTCTATCAAATAAGACAACTTAAGAAAATATAATTCTATCAAATAAGACAACTTCAGAAAATAAGTCTTTCAAATAAGACAACTTCAGAAAATATAATTCTATCAAATAAGACAACATCAGAAAATAATACTATCAAATAAGACAACTTCAGAAAATATAATTCTATCAAATAAGACAACATCAGAAAATAATTCTATCAAATAAGACAACATCAGAAAATAATACTATCAAATAAGACAACTTCAGAAAATAATTCTGTCAAATAAGACAACTTCAGAAAATATAATTCTATCAAATAAGACAACTTCAGAATATAATACTATCAAATAAGACAACATCAGAAAATAATACTATCAAATAAGACAACATCAGAAAATAATACTATCACATTTCAGCCCACTCACCCCTCCACTGAAAACTAAAAGAACTTTTCAAATGAAGTTATGTACTGTTTAAACTCTAAGCACCATACCCCCAACACACACACACACGTACACACCCACACGCATAGAACCTCACACACCATTGGAAGCATACACGATGTCGCATATCCCCGATTCTAATGTTTTCAACGAACTAATCAAATCATCACAAATTTTTGTTTCAGAACACGGACGCAGTTGAGTTTTTCGTCGACTACGGCAAAAGTCAAGGAAATTTTATTGTCGATGTTGATGGAAACATCATGTTGGACATGTTCACCCAGATAGCTTCAATACCCATTGGTGAGCTTGTTTAACACAACCAGCTAAGCTTACTTATTTTCTCAGTATAGTAGTCTTATAGTATTAAAATGTAATAAGCTAATCGGCATGAGAAACAGCCAGCAAGGGTAAATAACTGGGCGTGTGGGAGGGAGGGGGGGTAGGGGATATCATCCCCCAATACATTTTTCTAGTCAGGTCATTTTCTTTTGATTTGGTGTCTTATAGATGTCAATTCCCTTTTACTTGTAATCATGTACTTTCCTACACGACTTAAGTTGCTATTTGTACTGCTCGGCCATCGCGGACTGGTCACTTCCCACGGCGGCCAATATTTCCACGGATGCAATATTATTAGATTCCAAACACAAATTATAGGAATAATCATCAAAAATTTAATTAATGAAGCACCGGGTACAACCCGGTGCTTTATTAATTAAAATTTTGCTGCTGCTAATTTTATTACCTCTTAAACGTAAACTTCACTGCCCGCGCGTGGATTACGAAGAATCCACGGCAGCTGTACCGTACGCATGCCACATACATAGTCGGGCATACAAATGGATGCCCGTAGTACCCGTCTCGGCATGTTTGGTAACGACTGATATATGTATTCATTTATCCGCGATTGGATTTCCAAGTACTCCTGATTTTTTTTAATTTTTATCATCCCGACTGACATATATTCCAATTACATCATCAAGCATGCCTAATGTCGGGACAAATCGGATTAACACCACCCCTAACCAAATCGGTTATCTTTGTGACGTTACTTTCGTAGAATTCAAAAACACGTAGGCCTAGCATGTTGTTTGCTTGACGTGAATCCGTATCTGTGTCTAAATTGAGCCATATCTTCGTGGAATTTTTTTTCAGCAAATGAAGCACCGATTCTTCTTCAGAAACTTTTATCAGTAATTAATGTAAATATTATTTAGCGTCCAAACCACCTACCTCTAAAATACATCATTCTCCCACTTCATTCGTGATTCTTCCAGGGCCAAACTAACCACGTGCCTTCATAAAAAAACAAGATGGCGACCTCCATCATACAAAGTGAGAGACGGAAATATGCATTACCCTAAAAACATGTGCTGCACATGCGCACTGACATACGTACCACCATGGTAATGGCATTACATCATGGCCGCTTAAGTTTTCTAATATGACAATACGCGTGACGCCCAAAATACACCGCGATATAACGTCACATGAGATCCTCCAGCATTGGTTTGAAGCCTGCGAGTTGCGCTACTAACGTCACACACAACCCTAATTCAAAGCTATTAAAAGTTTACCTCAGACACATTTTAGTGGATTTGGGATATGTTGTTCCTGAAGTAATCCTGTATCGAATAACACCAAAATTAGAGTGTTAAATTTGTTCTGGGTTGGCCATATTTCCAACTCCCACAATCAGACTGCAACGCTGGAAAACCTTACCAAACGTTAAAACATGGTATTTCGTTATCGCAAAAGTAATCGGTAATTAAAATGAGCTGCTCTTTATCGCCAAACGGTACAGGTGGCTAAACAATCAATTTCTTCGCTAATATTACATGCACTTTGATATGTGGTGTTAACGCTCTACGCCTTTTATAAATTTAATGCATGTGTCCGTCTCCCATTTTATAAGATGGGGCCATAATCTTCCTTTCTGAGGTGGCAGTCGTTACTTTAGAAACGAATGGAGACATTTTGTCAAAAAGACAAACCGGTAACTGAAATAAGTTATTTCTTGTTAAATAATGTTATCAATATGATCTGAAATAGGCAGTAGTTAAAAAAAAACTGTACGACCACCAGAATAAACTATTTCTTTGCCTGGAGTACTATGAACTGGCCACTTTGCACGAGTGGACAATATTTCTAGGAACACAATATTCTCAGATTGCAAACGCTAATTACAGGGCACCGGGTTGTACCCGGTTCTTCATCAATTAAAATTTTGCAAATGATGTTTTTTCAACACCTGGTAAACGCATGCGTGGATTACGACCAGTCCACGACAAGTGTATTGTATTCTGTAATAAAATAATGGTTAATTTATCCTGAAAGTTCTATTCATAGTTTCTTGAATGTTAAATGTTTTAACCGGTTGAGGGCTAAATTATTTTTGTGGTCTGAATTTGTTATTTAAAATTTGTTTTATTGCAAATTAGGGGGCGCGGTGGCGTTGGGGTAACCGGTTCTCGTCAGATCACCGAAGTTAAGCAACGTCGAGCCCGGTTCTTCCTCGGATGGGTGACCGTCTGAGCGATCGATTCGGACTCCCGCGTTGTGTCCTTGGGCAAGGCACTTAACCCCGATTGTCCACATGGGGGCATGATGATGCCGTGTACTCTGGCGTACTGCACGTCGATGGTGCGTATGTCTTCAACTGATCTAAGCCTGCCTGTGCTGCAGTACGGAGTTACGATGTTGGGGAGCTGGCAGCTGCTCGTCTTTGCTCGGTGGTTCACTCCGGGTACTCCGTCTTCCTCCACCCGTAAAACTCGCACGGTCATGATTAGCCATTGTGTATAAGTATGTGACCTTAAACACCAATAAATAAATAAATAAATAAATAATTGCAAATTGTCGGAGAGTGCCCATAGGCACTCTCCAATAATTTGACATAAAACAAATTTATATAAACAAAATATTATTTGCATTTGACTAAATATGAAACACAAGCAAGGTACTGTCGACTTTTGATCTGGTACCCTCATTTTTCTGAAAGCACTGATAGTGGCTTCTAGCACTCAACCAGCTAAAACTCTTCGTTTGGTGAATTAGCATCAAAATCAAAACAAAAGTAAAACTCGATATTGCTCTGCAACCGAGCTTGTATACTGCACCTGCTCTGTACAATTATTCATCTCCCTAATAAAACCAACCAATGTATTCTCAACCAAGACACAGATTTAAGATAAAACTGGTGTGCATAAATGATAGAAATCCTGCTTTTATTCAACTTATGTGGCGTGCCTGTACTCTTCTAATATTACACGCCACTAAATCAAGGAAGTGATTTAAAAAAACAACACATTTTCATACCTGCTTTTTTACGAACTAGATGTGAGTAACCTCAACTTAATCTTTGTGTTTGGGAACTGATAAGAGTTCTACCAGAACCACATAGGCTGCAAAATACCTTAACATTTTTTTTAAATTCTGCATAGCATGACATTTGTACAAACGAATCATTTAATTTATTTTATTTTTTCTTGTCAGGTTATAACAACCCAAGTCTTCTCAACGTTTTAAAGGATGTTGATAACTGGGTAAGTATTTCTCTATTTATTTAGCTCCGTGGCAACGCCAACAGCACAATGTATTTCCCAAATACATGACAGTTGCTTGGAAAATTATATTCACAAACATTCTAATGTGTTAAAGAATTTTGACAAACGTTTGCACTGTGAGTTAGACAGTCCGATAAAAAGCTATTATTATTTACCCATCAATGATTCAGGCATCTAATCCTGATCGCCGTATCACACTGAGTAGTCTGCCGATTCTGTATCAGATGACTGGTCTCTGAACGAGGGCGGCACTGCAGAGCGTCAAACGAGTCCGCTCAGGTTGCCAACCATTTCTAGGTACGCTTAATTTGTGTAAATACACACTATCGAATATCGTGAATTTCTAATATTGTTCTTGACCACTTATATGTTGATTTCTCGTGTGAAAGGTGAATTTCCATAACGGTATATAATAAACAGTCCATTATGACAGTAAAGTAATTTGGTGTGTCGCATTCCGTCTCGTTGACGAGGTTAGATCGCCGAATCGTGTGATCTGGATATCTGACTTCATCAACATGGGGAATACGACAAACCAGATCACTTTACTCGTAATAATATCTATTTATCAAACAATCATCTTAATTTGCACCCCAAAACTCGGAAAAACGTTTGTATCACGCCCTCCACCCCCCCCCCCCTGACTCTCCTTCCGATTCCGCATCAGACAGATTCAATTTCCGCTATATATGGACGATTCACATATATACATTGCTATCACGCATTAAAGTATAGTTCCAGAAATTCAAATTTTTTACTGATTTCAACCCATTTTAAACAGAAGGTGGTGGAAACAAACAGGCTTTCTGTAACGGGATAGTTGGATAATATATTATTTTGACGGGCTCGCTGTGATCCGATTGTAAACATGACCGAGAATCTGATACAAATTACGGGACATGCACATGGCCACGATAGTATATATTTATCTAACAACCATACAGATTTTGGCCTGAAAACCACGAGAAACGGTACGTATCACATAATGTGTTCCGATTCCGTATCATATATACGATTCATTCTGATTCCGTATCATATAGATTCCACGTCCGGTAAACACTGCGCTATGACAAATAATACCATTGTATTGTTATTACGCATTAAAATATGAAATTCAAAATTTTGACCAATTCCCACCCAATTTAAACTGAAAACAGGCTTTATGTAACGGGATTGTTAGATAAATGTATTATCATGACCAAATGCATGTCCTGTAATTTGTATCAGATTCTCGGTTGTATTTACAATCCGATCACAACTCGCCCTGACGGGCTCGTTGCGATCTGATTGTAAACACGACCTCGAATCTGATACAAATTACAGAACAATCACATGGCCATGATAATGTATATTTACATCACGATTGCTGTGTGTATTCAACGTTACGCGATACAATACAGACATTGGGAAATGCTCTGGATACACCACGCGTTGAATCCGGATTACGCGAAACAACGTCATGTAAGAACACCTCTGAGTGGACGTTACGAGTGTGATTGACGTTATGACGTGAATGAAATGACTCATAACAGTGTCAAGCAAGAAAGTTATCACGCTGCCAAAGGTTATATTTTTTTACAAATAGCTTTATTCACTCAATTGAAGTTCAATCGTGGTATAAATACAGAACACAGCTCGGGTAGAGCAATGGGGGATATGAATCAACAACCCATGGTTGATTTTCCCTGTATTTCTCGCTTGCCTCAGGGCTGGAAATGAACAGAATTGACAGGTACAGTTTTAAGGTCCCATAAAATCACAGACGGGAGTAAATTGCACCCATAAACCATTAGTACATGGATTTTGAGGGAATCCTGTCACCAAACATTAGAAACTTTAACCCTTTTACTGTCACGCCCAATTTAACCATGTATGGGGGATCTGTATGCGAGGAAGTTTAATTTATGACATACTTGTACTACAGATAATCATAAAATAGGTAGGTGACAATAGTGAGTGTTAAATGTATAAAGACCTGCTGAACTATAACAGTAACTTGCCACTGGCCACAGAGTGCAGTTTTGTCAAAACAACACACATTTATATGCCCTCACAGTATATGAGTGCTCCACAATTTTTTTTCAACAAGTTAATTGGTTAGCAACAGAAAACACGGGTGCTGATTGGAGCAATTGCACTCGCACCCGTCTCATTTCCAGGACTATTGCCTTCGGCGCTCGTGAAATACAGCAAAAACTCCACCTCGGATCGTTAATTTAATTCAACTTTCCCCACTCTCCTTGTGTTCTCACTTACCACTACACTCTAAAACGGTATGTCAGACTGAGGATTTCTAATGATAATACCATTAAGAATTTCATAACCATTTAAGGATCTTTTTTTTTCATAGGAGAATTTTAATATCTTGAAACAGCGATAAACTCAACTGTATGTGCTGGTAATCACTACTTACAAGTATATAAAACGCAATCATTCATCCAACTGTATGTGCGGGGTGTCGCTGCTTACGAATATATAAGACGAAATTATCCACTCAGCTGTATGAACTGGGAATCACTGCTTCATCGCATATACGACGAAATCATTTAATCAGCTGTATATGCGGGGGACACTGCTTACTTGTGTACAAGACGAAATCATTCACTCAACTGCATGTGCTCGGAATCACTGCTTACTTGTATATAAGACGAAATCATTCACTCAGCTGTATGTGCTGGGAAGCACTGCTTACTTGTTTTTAAAACGAAATCATTCACTCAACTGCATGTGCTGGGAATCAATGTTTACTTGTATATAAGACGAAATCATTCACTCAGCTGAAAGTGCTGGGAGTCACTACTCACAGTACAACCGCCGTGGACTGGTCGTAATCCACGCGCGGGCAGTGATGTCCACGCATGTTTGTACCGCGTAATAACAATTATCATCAGCAAAATTTTAATTTTTTATGATTATTCCTATAATTCGTGTTTGGAATCTACTATTAGCGTTACGGTAACCGGTTCTCGTCAGATCACCGAAGTTGAGCAACATCGAACCCGATTAGCCCTTGGATGGGTGACCGTCTGAGCGATTGATTCGGACTCCCGCGTTGTGTCCTTGGGCAGGGCACTTAAGCCCGATTGTCCGCATGTGGACACGATGACGCCGAGTACTAAGGGGTATTTCACGTCGATGGTGCCCATGTCTTCAACCAATCTAACCCTGTCTGCACTGCAGTGGGAGTTACGATGTTGGAGAGCTGGCAGTTGCTCGTCGTTGCTCGGTGGTTCTCTCCGGGTACGCCGGCTTCCTCCACCCGTAAAACTGTCACCGACACGATATTACCTTGGCAGTTAATGTGTCGTTAAACCCTAAGAAATATTCAAAACAATATATAAATAATAAATCTAATATTATTGCTTGCGTGGAAATATCGCTCACCCGTGGAAAGTGACCAGCCAGTCTACAGCGGCCGTACTGTACTTGTAAGAAGACGAAATCATTCTGTACCGCACATCAAACAGGAACTGCTCAAAATTCGCCGAAGGTTTTTAATTATTGTTGTACTGATTGAAACAGTTTCTATATTTTCCTAATTTTCAATAAATGCGGAGTTTGAAATATATATATGGTATTTATAATGATTAGACGGAAGTCAATAGTGAACTGGTTCAAAACAAAAACTAAGGAAACGTAAACCAGTTTTTCTAAGTGGAAGATTAAGAGTCCATTTTTCATGGTCGGTTTCAAAATATGCTTTTATACAAACCTGAGAATGTGGAAAAGCATAACGCAGTAAATGAAAGAATTGTGCGATGTTTCCACATACACTGTTATAAATTATCAGAAGAAGTATGGAAGAACTGACAATTTCTTGATTCGAGAAGAAAGAGATAAAAACAAAAACTGCTAGTACCAAATGAAAGGGCACTCAAAATATGCCTTTAAAATCATCATTTTCCCGAGGAAGTAAACTCAATCGGAATAAAAATTTGAATTTTGAAAAAATCAGTGGGTATTTATTTTGTAATGGAGCTGTACTTTGGGAATTTTTTCGTCCGTAATATTGTCGTTTTTTATCAAACAGGTATTGAACAGAGATTAAATCACAAATTCAATAAGTAAAGTACTTCCATTGTCCAGGAACATTATCCAGTACAGAGCACTTCTGATTTGTCAGAGGTGTGCACTATAAAGCTGATTGCATGAGGTGCGCTCTGAAAGATAACCGTTGAAATACGCCGAAAGGGCTGTTAACTACAGTATAGTCGCCGTGGACTGGCCGTAATCCACACATGGGCAGTGATGTCCAGGTAATAAAAATCATCATCAGCAAAATTTCAATTAATGAAGCAACCCGGTGCTCCATTAATTAATTTTTTTATGATTATTCCAATAATTAGTGTTTGGAATCTAATATCATTGCGTCCGTGGAAATATTGCCCACTCGTGGAAAGTGACCACTGCGACCGTACTGTATCTGCTAGTACCACTACCGTTGAATGTTCAGTGAAATCTCCGTAATGACGACCCTTTTTATTCAACATAGAAGTAAAACCTAGGAATTGATGTTTGGTTCAGCTTCTTCACACCGGAAGCGCGCAGACATGAAGAAATACCCAATGAATGTTTTTAATTAATTTACCTCAAGAAGGGACTCTCCAGAGACAATTGTGCATCAGTAATAGACTAGGTGAATGAATATCGTTAAAATGTGGAAAGACATACTACTTGCGACGGTTTGACACCGGAAGTACCGGAAGGTAAGGGGGCAGAGGTAGTAAAAAGGGCACTCGACTCTGGGTATGAGTTAAGACCTGGGACTAATACTATAAAACCTTTACAATTGTATTTTATACAATTGTATATTCTAGTTATGAATTTTTATGTATTAAAATGAACCATTAGCATTTCAAAGACCTTTTAAAATGCTAATGATTCCTTTTAATCAGTTATATTAAAATGTAGAAAATACCATTCTTAAAAATACAATTGTAAAAATGTTATAGTGCTGGCTCCTGGACGTTGTCAACGTGTCATAAATTGTAATCGCCACACACTGCTAAAGCACTGCAGATGGCAGCTTGTTCCACTCAAGGGACGATATAAATATCTACAACAGGTCGGAACTCACTATCTTCCGATTGTGTTGCTTCTTTGTTTGGTGTTTATCGATCAACTTCCGTCATGACACTTGACTGATACCTCCATTGGAACACGTAAAATACGTTAAAAACGAATACTCGAGAGTTTCTCAGTTACAATTCTCGAAAAGTGCACTTCTGGCGATAAAGAGCACGCGCTGCTGCCTGCCCACCCCTAGTCTAAGTCCAAGTGGGAAGCTGCCCCCTCCCCGTGTCCTTCCTGTTCGACTGTTCCGGGTGGGGAAATTATGGGGCGAGAGGGAGGATCGTCACTCAATTTTATGATTTATTTTCGAAGTGAAGCTACACCCCAAATCCGTTTTGAGAGCTTCCAATATTACATGGGGGAGTTTGGGAGGGGGCACATCCTCTCAAACTCCCCAAACCGCGACCTTTGAGACATGCTTACTTCGGCATGATATGGCGGAGCTGGTGGTACGAGTAAACGCCCTTTTCTCGGGGTCCCCCCTGCCCTGAAGTGCTTCTGGCGCCCTTGATGTCTGGTCCTCAACAGCCACAATTGGATACAACAGACCTCAGTCTGTAAGACCGACTGTGTGTGTGACACAAGTCCCAGTATCAAATGCAGTCTTTTTTAAGAAAGTGCATAATTACTTGCAAGAGAGAACTGACATTTTAGACTCCAGTCCCGACGAAAATGTCCCGACTAGACAAAGTATTGTCACACCCTCCCCCCCCCCCCCCTCTATGACGCTCCTAATTAGAGAACATAAGCTGTTGAACGAAATGGGAAAACAAAGGTTTGAGTTATATGTGACAGAATTTTAGATCTGTCGTTTTCAACTTGTTTGTTTTTGTGATTTAAAGAACGTATCCGAAATCATGTATTTTTCAGGCTACTTTCGTAAACAGACCAGCGTTACCCCTCTTTCCTCCTCGTGACTGGGTAGATAGGATCAAAAATGCACTTATACAGGTAATATACTATGTAAGAAATAAACAGAAGTCTGGTATGCCTCATACTGTTATCATAAATGTGTGGACCGGGTTCTAAGTCTATTCCCAGTCCCAGCTAAATCTATAACCAATACCTTTTTTTTAAATAAATAAGTCAATGAATGTAACACTGTAATCTGAGAATTAGTACAATCAAAATCAAGTGTGTCCGAACACAGACTACATGGTATCGAGTCCTTCATCCCAATGTCATTTGCACCTGAGTTGTTTTGCCCAAAATGATTCGTCACTAAGACGTTTGCTTCCACCCTCGAGGCAATTAAAGCAGTGAATCTGGATACGGAATGCTCGATATCAGTTGGATTGCACCACTATCAGATGGGACATGAGCAGCTGTTTCCAACTCATCACTTAGTTGGTTCGTCCCATGCCAAATGGTCCCTATCCCGTGAACCCATTAGCAAATAGTGAACTATTTGTGTATTTTACCCAGCCAGCCTTTTTTAAGCTTCTTTCAACTTCATTTTTAAACGCCTCACATTCTCTTCCTTTTTGCATACAAAACGGAGACGAAATCCAGTGCAACCAGGGGAGGGTCGGAAAAAAATTCCAGACATGTGCTACTTTTTTTTCTATGACCACCTTTTGGGACCCACCCACCCCAACCCTGATTTTTTCCAATTTCCTTAAGTTTTTTTCCAGCCACGTTTTGACACCCACCCCTTTTATGGGCCACAAAACAGAAACATGCCGAAAAAACAAAGGCTAATTTTTTTGTTTTCTGATCTTTAGCAAGATAACAGCTAGTTTTCCATGGATGTTTTGTTTTAAAATTGATAGGTGTTTTGTGGCAATTGCAAAAACATGATCCACACTTGAGATACCAGATAGGTCATAGCACTGATTATTTTTGTTTCTTGATGTTCAGCATGGTCATAGAATTGACTCTTTTCACAATGTTTTGCTTTCGAGAAAGGAACAATGTGCATTAACACCTGAACATTGTATATTGTTTTATACCTGATCAGACCTGATAGGTGATTTTGTTGCAATTTAAAAAAGTGATCCACACTTGAGATTACCAGATAGGACATAGCACTGATAATTTGTATTTTGTTATCTTCTACAAGGTCAACAAATGTGACTAGGGTTTCATAGATATTTTATTGTCAAAAATTGAACTGACACGTATAAAACA
Source organism: Pictodentalium vernedei (assembly GCA_031216915.1). Lineage (NCBI taxonomy): Eukaryota > Metazoa > Mollusca > Scaphopoda > Dentaliida > Dentaliidae > Pictodentalium > Pictodentalium vernedei. The sequence continues at coordinate 227,075,450 of CM062296.1, forward strand.
CCTGTACATTGTATATTGTTATATTATTGTGATTCTGTTACTCGCCAAAAACAAAGTTTAGATGGGAAATGAAAAATCATCTATGTATATTTTCATTAAGTGTTCATTTGATTGTTTATCTGAGACAGGTGGCATAATTGGTTTTAAATGGCTGTATATTGTTTTTGGGTGCTAGAGTTGCTTATTGTTGATTTCATAGTGCTACAAACAAGTAAAAAATCGAATGAAAAGTGTAAAGGAAAAAACATGTTTATCAAGGAAAAAACTGCTTTGGGCTTATTTGGACATTCACCATCCCCGCATATGTGTGGACAATTCTTTTGTGATCCCTCCCCTGGTGCAACAATTTTATTTTCCTCTTTTAGATATGAACATATATATGCTCTGACAATATCAAACATGTTAGCCTAACATTGCAACGTGTTTTAAATTCGACTTTGTCCCAAGAAGCCCGTTTTCGAATTCACTATTTTAAACTGCCTCCGAGAATTGTTTAATCTGCCCGGGCAGATTAGTAATTTGCTCGGGCAGATTAAGTAATCTGCTCGAACAAATTGCTAATCTGTCCGGGTAGATTAGAATTTTGTTCACCATGTCCTACATAAACGTCTATAGTATGTCTTATCAAGAGTACTTTTAAAAAAATAGTAAATGAATTCTTGAAGTATATAACATTTTTCTATAATGTTCAATTCGATGTCTCTATTTGAGTTAACAAGAAAGCTGAACCTAACACTGGGAGCGCGGTGGCACAGTGGTTACAACATTGGACTTTAAACCGAAAGGTACACGGTTCGACCCCCTACCCCCCCCCCCCCCCCCCACACCAGGGCTAAATGCGTTGTGTCCTTGAGTAAGACACTTAATTCCGATTACCCAAGCGGGAGCACGGTGGCACTGTTCTAAGGCGTACTACCCGTCAATGATGCACTTATCTTAAAGCACTGCTAACCCTGCTTGTGTGGAGTTTGTACGTCCGGAAGTCAGACAGTTGCTCGCCGGTGCTCGATGGATCTTTCGGGATACATGAGCTTCCTCCACACGTAAAAGTGTCTGACACGAGATTACTCTGGCTGTCGAAAGTGTCGTTAACTCCAATAAAAAACACCAAAACACCACCCTCTAACTGAATATATTTTATGCTAAATTAATCCTTTATCTAAGGCCATTCACACAAAAAACGCCATTCAAATTTTATTATTTTTCATCTGCAATTTTTGCTTATGATCCCTCATTAGAAAGAGATTGTTGAGTTTGTTCCAATGAGTGGTCATAAGCTATGTTTTTTCAGACAGAAATAAAACATTTTAGTAATTGCAGAAATTGTTTGGCAAGTCGTCGCCTGAGTGCTAGAATGTCCTATGTCCCATATGGGACATAGGACATTTTTGCACTCAGGTGACGAAGTGTAGTCTGCTGTTCTAGCACTCAGGTGACGGAGTGTAGTCTGCTATTCCAGCTGGGTAAAGTTTTAAAGCAATTTTTACTCAGCAGGTTAACAGGTCTGAGCTGACAAACACAAACATGCAAATAACCAATATTCCAGGGAGCGCGGTGGGTCAGTGGTAGACAGTTGGACTTCTATGCTAGGGGTCCCGAGCTCGATCCCCGTCCGGGACGACCCGCACTGTGTCCTTGGGCAAGGCACTTTATCCCGGTTGCCTACATGGGGGCACGATGACGCCGTGAACTAAGGCGTACTGGGCGTCGATGGTGCACATGTCTTCATCCGCTGTAACCCTGTTTGATCAGAGTTAGAATGTTGAGCAGCTGACAGTTGATCGTCGTTGCTTGGCGGTTCTCTCCGGGCATTCAGACTTCCTCCACTCGTAAAACTGTCACGGCCACGATTAGCCATTGTGCATAAGTATGTGACCTTAAACACCAATAAATAAATATAAATAAACCAATGTGGCAAAGAGACTAAAATCTTAGCCCCTGATTGGATGAGAGCTGGCTTAGCTTTGTTCTACGTTTACCGCTCCAGTGGCATATGTTACCATCTGACGTCACCAAGTGAAATATTTGAAAAGATGAAAACAATGGGAGGAGATTCAAAGCGCATACAGCCTTTAAAATCGTATTTTCTCGAGGCTAGAGCCACTTATAAAAAGGTCCTGGTTACTTGTACATGATTTGAACTGAGATGGAGCAACTTTACCTTTATCTCAGTTATTGATTGTTTGTTTGTTGTCTACCTACATCGTGGGTTACACAAGAGCTTTATCTACACAATTGGTTATCGATCCGCAAACCTCAGACCATGTTACCGTCAATATATCACAAAAACTTCACGTTACACATAACACACCAATGAATACCCGGAAATAAACAACTTTATTTTGTAGCATATTCGCTTTAGATAATTGTGGATATTTGTTTTATTTTGTAACCATTCACCTAACACAGTTGCAGTTGCAAAATTGCAACAACAAAATAATATTGAATAACTAAAAAATTTTTTTTATTATGTGTACCCAAACAACCCCTAGCTTACGACTTCTCATTGGAATGAGCTCGTTGTCATAGGCAATATAAGCGATATATATTTTTTTTTTTTTGGGGGGGGGGGGGGGGTAAAAATTGAAAAAACAATGAAACTTGAATGGCGATTTTTGTAAACAGCCGACTGACTGTTTATGGCCGTAATGTTATGTAAGTGGTTAAAACCTGCATAAGGATAATTTATGGGGTGGGGTGGTTTGATAATTTCAGAGTCGAAAAGAATTGTTAGCACTATATCTGCACACTTCACCCATCTCCCTCACCCTACCGTCTCGATTAGGTTCACCAATAAAAAAAAACAAATTAGGAGAAAATGCTAAGCAAAACCCGGGCTTCTTTTAAAACGAAAGGTGCGACCATAACATTTTCATGTTCTTAGGATATGTTTCATAAATAACTAAAAACAAATCGTCCCGCGCGTGCATCAAGGCGCCATCTGCAATGCTTCAGCATTGCCGGTGGCACCTTGAGGCACACGAGGGATAAAACAATGTTTTGTTAATAGAGATTATTTACTTTTATTAGAGTTCGTGGAACAGTGTCAACAGTCACACTAGAAAATTTGCATCAGAATAATTATTTTAGAAAAAAATGACAACCAAAACAAATAACAATATAGTACGCTTCTAATTAACAGCCAGATTCTGATTGGACGAAAGTATTAATAAGTTTCGAAAATTGCTTATTATTACCAATTTGTAATATACTTCGAGATTCTTCTTCATAGGATTTGCAAAAAAAAACCAACAGAATGAAAAAATGGTGAGCGGGATTCATGGACAATAAACTTCATTGAACATTGACAGACGTTTGTTATGGTTGATGAGAAGTTGAGAACATGTTACATCAGTCGTGTCTTACTGACTCACCAGCCCTGTTTCTATAATCGTGATCACAACGTTCACCTTGAGGTAAAGACTCCTTACCCTGACTACCAAAATTGTGTAAATCGTGGGATTATTGGAATCAATGCCCAGCCATGTTCACGAGACGTGCTTGCAAAAAGTACAGATCTGTTACAAAAAGGATTCCGCCAGTCAGCTTGGGATATTGGTCGAAGTTGAACAATATTTTCTGTTTGTTTTCAATTGCATAAGATAATCTAGACGCATCTGTTATTTTCTTCTTCTAGGTTGCCCCAAAGGGGCTCGGACAGGTACAGACCATGGCTTGTGGTTCCTGTTCAATAGAGCATAGTCAGAAGGCAGCATTTATAGCTTATCAGGTAAGGAATTTGCTTACCGTGTGCACGAAAATTAGGAGGAGTGGTCCATGTCAGTGGCTGTTCGGAGAAGTGTGCACGTCTCTCATGCTTATGATCTTGAGTTCGAACTACGTTCTGGAAGGAATCCGAGGATGGCCGGACACATGACAGGTTTCAAGCTATCAGAATATTATTGGTTACATAGTTTATTAGTGTCCTAGTATGGTATATGTGGTGTCAGGTAATTCCACATCGGGTATTACGAAGCTTGAACCCAGTATGAAATTAACTGTACCGTATATAACAAATTAGATCACAACAAACTATTTTACGAATATATCTAACAAAGTACACCAACTACTTTTTCCACGTAGTGAACTAGCAATTGCGAAGAATAAAAAATGATAGAATTCCCTCTTGTTTAACCTGAAGCGGTCATCATTTGTCTTCATTTTGTTACATGTATACTGAGCCAAAAAAGAAAGTATAAATAAACTTTGAGGAGCATTTTTTTTAGTATTATCGACCTTAATCCCAAACAAATTATTGTAAATTCATATTTCGAGTCTAGCTGTATGAATTTGCATAATTTCATGTTCTTACTGTTGCCAGCGTCACGTCAGGACGACGCATTTCAGACATGGGATGAAATGAAAAGTTCACACATGCAGTCAATTGCGTTTATGTCCACCGTTTGCCTCTTGGATGGCACGACATCGACGGCGCATGGACCTGATAAGTCTCTTGATGTCACCATGTGGTATTGCGTTCCACTCCTGCCTTAGAACATTACGTAAATCGCCTAAGTCTGAAGATCATGAAGTCGCACCCGAAGGTCCAATTGATCCCAAAGATGCTCGATTGGCGACAAATCTGGCGAAAGTGGAGGCCGGGGAAGACGTTCGATGCTCTGCTCCTCAAGAAAGTCACGACAGATACGCGCCACGTGAGATCGGGCATTGTTTTGCTGGCTTAATTGCAATCCGACGTTAGCGTTGAACAACAGGGCAACATTGTTAAGAATTATTCCCTATATCTCTGTCCATTCAGATTATCATCGATGAAGATCAACTGCGTTCGATGGTGCAAGGAAATTTCTGCCCAAACCATTACACTACCGCCGCCGAAATGGTCGCATTCCCGCACGCAAGCATCGGAAAACCGTTCACCTCGTCGGCGATACACTGTTGCCCTACCTTCAGCGCGCCGTAGGCAAAATCGTAATTCATCACTGAAAAGAACTGTGCTCCAATGCTGCTGAGTTCAGCGAACACGCTGACGTACCCATTCCATTCTGACGGTACGATGACGTTGGGTAAGGATTGGTCCGTGGTGTGGATGCCGACTGTGGATGCCGTGTTCAGCTAGTCTCTTGTGGACAGTTTGTGCATTGATTCTATTGTCAGTTCTACCAGGAGTAATTGCTGCTGTCCTCGTCGCCGGAAGGAAACGATCCCGCAAGTGAGACGTCCTGATGTGTCGGTTTTGTGCAGGAGTCGTAACTCTTTGTCGACCTAAACGCGGTCGGTCGGCAGTAGATCCAGTGGTTCTCTTCCAACGAGATGGTAAATAGTGCTCATAGTGCCTCATGCATACCAATGGCACGCAACCTCTGATTTTTGGATAACCTTAGTATTTTTTTAAATGTCAGAAGACAAAAACTGGCGTCTTTTCTCAATAACCCAGGCTCTCTAGCACAACATAACACAAAGAAAATCGTCGGTCACCCATTCAATTTGACATTCTCGGATAGCACGCGCTATTTTGAAATCCATAGCAAAATTGTATACGGTTGGGTGGACAACAACAACATAACGTTAAACTCTTTGCACGACTTCTTGTCCACAAACATGCAACAATAGAACTATTATATTTCATCCTTTATGCTATTTTTTCACATTTGTTCCTATTATACTTTCATTTTTGACTCAGTGTATAAACGAAGGGGAGATCAATCTGACTCTTAGCCGTGTGTAGATTTGAACAGATTTGCACGTCGCGTCTTTAACTGGTAATTGTTTACTTTTGGTCGCACAATTTGTTCATTAACTGTTGTTTTGTTATAATGTATTGGAGAGTGCGTACAGACACTCTCCATTAAATTAAAACAGAACAATCCCACATTTATAAGATATAATTTTCTTGTTGCTGTATAAAAAGAACGTGTGACGAGAATTTTATTGTGGTTACTGTACATTTTTGTTGTGAAGTCTAAATTCTGCAGGTTGACCCTTCGAACCCCAGCGGCCGTTTTTCCGGCCAGGAACATGATACACCATAACGTCATTAAATAAGATGGTTTTTCAATAGATGTGTGGGGTTGACCAATCAATATGTTCAACGTGCAGCCCGAGTATGCACGTTGAAAAGACTGATTGGTCTACCCCGAATAATGAATATGGACTCTTCAAATTGCTAGCATTGAACTAGCATGGAAGATACCCCTAGAGTTCAAAGGGTTAAGATTCTGAAATTCTTAGAAGTTTGTAGAATGTAAGATATATACAGATTACTACAACAGTCCACTGATCTGTGTTGTTGTATTCCGATGGGATATCGTCAACCAGATTGAATGCAACAACACAGATTAATTGACTGTTGTAGTAATTTCTTTATTATATGACAATTAGTATTTTAAACTGACCACAACACCTGAAAAATCAAATACGAAAAGCTTAATATTAGCCAAATAACCATTAACAATTTATGGAATTAGGGAATCCCAAACGCGTTGAAATATCGAACGATCGTGTCGAACATGAAACTTGAAAGTCAAAACAATGGAGGCAAGGCTTGAATTTCAATCAGAGCCGATTTCGATAACACAGATTCTCCAACGTTTTGTTGAATTCGCATCTTGAGAATAGTTGTTAATTGTTATTTTGCAATTGTTCAGCACGGCATTTTCAAATAAACCTCGACTAGAATGTTTGTCGATGGAGTTAATGAGCAGACACAATCTATATTTGTCACCGGGCAATGGGCAAACACAATATCAACAAAAATCGAGTACGTTCGATTCGCTATAATATTGTAACCGGTTTTCATTTTTCTTTCAATTGCATGTCGTGGAACGCGTAAACTGCGCCGTTGTTCTTCTTGAGTTCTGTAACTGGTCATAGAAAAGCAGTGATTTCTCACACGGTATTAATAAACGCCCCAAGATCGAACGCACGCATTACGGAATTCCCGGATGTATTTGTGGAATTTACCGATTTATTTATAGGTAACTGGTAGAAGTAGTCCGTTCACGTGAGCCTCGTTTGAGACAGGCATGATAATGATCTGGAAAACTTGACACTCTTGTTTTCCAGAGCGCTAGATTTGATGGGCAAACTACAGTGGTATTAAGGGGCTATTTGTGGAAGTCATATAATAATATAAGTTACGGGACGTTTAGTTGACGGATATGGTGTCAACGAGGTGAGGTGAGAACAATATTAGGAGAGGCTTTACCAGAACCTACTATTGTTTTCCCTGAGTCTCTTGTAACACTGTATCTGCCAGTAAAAACGTCCCGGAACATATTTATTATAGCAGCCTACGAAGTGTTTACAAACCGTTTCGTGTTTTCGTTAATTTTTTCCTGTCGGCATTCGTTTGTTTACAAAAAAGCAGACGGATTAGCGATACAGCGCATAGGGAGTAATCCAACATATCTCATTGATCGCCAAGAAAATTATTAATTTATTATCGCCAATGTCGGTTTATTGGATTAATAAATAATGAAACCATATCATTTGACTCCTCATTGGAAGGGTCACATTGGAAGGGTCACGTAATATTGTTTTGTGCAAATTGCTTTAGAAATATTTTTTTCAACTGCTAAATTTGAAAATTAACCGGGAGGGTGTGACCGATTCGTTAGGTGAGGGGTCTATAGTAATAATGATTAAAGGCTAACAACAGAATCAGTGCTCTACTAACTAAATCTACTGTGAAGTAGCCATGTAATCAGGAATCTGTACTAGAGGGAGCCAAGTATTTTTGGGGAGAGAAATCGTGGATTGGGGCTGCAAGGTATGCCGTAATTTTGTCACAATGTCTGAAGGCCTGACTGTGAAGAGATGTGAGAGTGATTGTCTCCTGCCATTGGTTAGAAAATTTTGAATAATACACCCCATAAATGGCGTTATATGGGGGGATTTTGAGTCTTGATAACACTCCATTTTCCAATTATTATCTACGATTACATTAGTTGCAGCTCCACACAAGTGGTAGAATTTAGAATTTTTAGATCGGCTTCAGGGATGGGTGCCCAGCAGGAGTCAGCGCCAATTTCACAATCGGTTATGGCACTGTTGTGAAGAAGGGTATCTGTCATCCCTGGTCATCTTGTGGAACACAATGCTTTTAGAATCCATGTGGAAGATTGGTCGGGATAAGTAGGAAAAAAATCACCTACTTCATGTATTTACGATACATGTCCCCGACATTGGAAACTGTTTCAGTTGCAACGGAAATGGACTGTTATACTAACCATTTACGAAACCTGAATAGCAGACGACACACGCCAAATAAGTTCCCGAAAAAATAAAAATGTTCATTTTTTGTCTTAAAAACATAGCTTATGACACATCAATGGAATGAGCTCAAGGAGGATCGTAAGCTATATTTGTGAGTCGAAACAAAAAACGAAAAAAAATAATATTTGATCGACGAGTTTTGTTTTGTCAATATCGCAGGCTAATCCGAAACAGAAGTGAAGGCTGTCAGTATAGGTACAAGCATTTAACACTGAATTCCCCATACCCCAATGTTGTCACTATAGGTACAAAATTAACATAGGAATCTCCATAGGGGTTTTTACCCATAGTGACATTTTTGTACCTATAGTGACAACATTGGAGGCAAGAAAAAGATTTTAAATTTTTTTTTCCTGGCTCTAATGTTGTCACTATAGGTACAAAAATGGCAGTAGAGGGACAATCCGCCCTATGGGCCCTATGGAGAATCGTATGTTAAATGTTTGGTCTATACTGGCATATTGGGGTATGAGGAAATCAGTGCTAAATGTTTAGGTCTTGAGTGACAGCCACAGGGGAAAAGATCCCCGTCCAGTCACAAAGTTCCTATAGTGTCAACATTGGGGTATGGGGAATTCAGTGTTATATGCTTGTACCCATAGTGACAGTCATGGGGTAAAAATCCCTTCCAATCACTAAGTCCCTCGAGTGTCAGTATTGGGGTATGGGGAATTCAGTGTTAAATGCTTGCCCCTATAGTGACAGTCATGGGGTAGGTTGTTCCATACACTTTATACTAATAAACTGTTCTGCTTTAAAAAAAACTGCTACCTATTGCACGTCGCTCGACTGGTAAAGTTTTCTATTTATTACTGGAACAGTTTTATCACCACCACATGACATAAAATAACACTGTCAGATTTAGCGTGAATCAGTGGTTTTTTTACATTCACAGCTTTAGGGATGAAGTGATCGCTCCAACACCATTTCTCGGCATATAACTTCTAAATTTTTTTCAAATGCACGAATGTCTTATAATACGAGATGACTCAGATGAAAGTATGTCTGACACTCGATTAGTAAGAAAAATAACACTTCCTCACTCTGACAAAAATTCCTCTCATGTTTTTCCACATTACTGCTTTATATATTTTACAAATAGCTAATGAGAACTCAGACAAACGTATTCCATTCAGATACATTTTTTCAAACACGTGTTCTACATGTTGTAAATTTTCAATAACTCACTGGATGCAACTTTCGCATTCTCTTACATTTAATAACATCATTTTTGTACACTGTTTAGTGATTTCAACAAAATAGTGCTAGATTATTACAGTGGGATAAATGCACAGAGAAAAATTCCGTTGATTTGAACAGATGTGATAAAACGTTAGAAAATATTTCATTCACTGTATGAATGAGATGTGTTTTTTTCATGTAGTGTAAAATGTGATTTTTTTCTTCATTTGCAGTGCAAAAAATAGAATAAATATCACTTTCCTCTCCCCAAACTGACAAATGCAAATTCTCTTAACTTTTATGCCTGTACTGACCTCATAACAGATGTTTTTAAAGAAAATTATGTTTTCTTTAAAAACATCTGATACGAATTCAGAGGGAGGCGCAAATTTGAGATATTGTTCTGAAAACTAACAATTCTTAACCACATTGAAACAATTACCAACAACTTGTCTTTCAATGTGCCGAATAAAACATTTATCCTGATATTATGTGCGTACTGCAGAGAACATAATTTACATTGAATTATTAGGTTTTTTTTTTGTCAAAAGATGTCAGTTATGGCTGGTACAGCAGCAGGGAGTGTTTAGCACTGCTATTAAAAAAAAAACATGGATTGAAAATGTTTTCAAACAACATTCAGAAAATGTTTCAAACCAATTTCTGAAAAGTTAATTTGGTTTGAAAACATTTTCTGATTTTTTTTTTCTGAATAAGAAAATGATTTCAGCGAGAGTATAAATAGGTGGGGGGCTCACAGTTTGGGGCACACATGCTTTGGAGTTAGCAAGACTGAAACATGTGATTTTGATCTCCTCTGGTGATTAAAAAAGATGAAACGGTCATTAGTGGACTACACTGATTCAGATGATAGTGATACAGAAGATGTTGTAAGCAACAAGAAACAGAGGTTGACTGAATATGATGAAAATACAAATTCTGAACATTCCATATGGAAATTGTATTCTATTCACCCTCTGTTATTGCGGCAATCCAGAAAACTTCATTCAAAGTCCCATGTGTGGAGTGACTTTGAATCAATTCGATGCCAACAATCCATTTGAGTTTCTAAGCAAAATGTTCGATTCATTGATGGATGATGTGAAGAAGGAATGTCATATACAAGACAATGACCCCATCCACCATCCAGTTCTTGAGGTAGGTATTTTTATTTCTTTTACAAAGGCTATGGGGGCGAAGGGTAAAACAGTATTAGATGAAATTGAAAAAAAATTATTCAATCAAATGAAAAATTTACTATCCATGATGGGCAATTATCTTTAGAAATAACACACACTTCACTACCACAAGGGATGGGGTGAAATGCACCCATTTTATTTGCATCTGTTGGTAAAATGGTTAGAAACAAGAAAAGTATTGTTGAAATTAAAAATGTCAATGATTCTTATGTTGCTTTGTACGTGCCATTGTAGTAGGGAGGTGCCACGTTGATAAAGATAATTCAGAACTTTGGCAAAAGAAATGGAACAAAATAAAAAGATCCAATAGACCGACACATGAAATTGAGGCAAAGGCATTAATGGACAAAGCAGGTCTTGGTTATAATAGACCTTGTGGATATGACGAATATTGTAAACTTCAAGGGGTAATCTCCCTACACTATGTGATTAAAATTCACCCACAATTTGCCAAAGAAAAATTCTTATTTGAACCACCACAAACTACAAAAGAGAGTAAAGTTATTCATATCTCTCACCATGACTATCATTTCGACACCATCACAAAAATTACAGTGTTTTTAGGACGTATTTACTATTGTGAATATTGCAATGTAGGGTATAATAACAGAGAACGCCATAGATGCCCCAAAGGCTGTGTTTCCTATTCTCCATTACCATGTACACCTGAATATTATGTTCATTGTTACACTTGTAATAGGGATTTTGTAAGTTCATCTTGCTATCTAAACCACACAACTCTATTACAGAACCAAGAAAAAACAATCTGTCAATTAGTCAAGAAATGTCTATCATGTAAAATGCAAATATATTCAGGGAAAGGAAAACACATTTGTGATGGATTTAAAAAATGTAAATATTGCCATCAATTAGTCAAAAGTGAACATTATTGTTTCATTCCAAAATACAAATCACCCGAGAAAGACAAAATTCCGAAAGAACCATTTGTGTTTTATGATTTTGAAACAACTCAAGACTCAGGTCTCCACACCCCAAATTACTGTGTTGCATACCATGCTTGTAACGAGTACGTTTGTAAATCTATTCATGAAACGTGTTCACGATGTGACAAAGTTGGAAAAAGGGAATATATTTTTAAAGGAGAATCTGCTTTGAGTGATTTTTGCAATTGGCTTTTCAGTAAGGAATATTTAGATACAACGGCAATCGCTCATAATTCAAGAGGGTTTGATGCACAATTTATATTAAGACATCTCATTGAAATGGCTACATCAAAACCTGATGTCATCATGAATGGAAACAAAATTATTTGTCTGAAAGCTTGTGGTGTTAGACTCATTGATTCATTGAGTTTCCTTTCTATGAGATTGGCACAATTCCCTAAAACATTTGGTTTGAGTGAACTAGCAAACGATTATTTTCCTCATCTGGCAAACACAAAATCATATCAAAAGTACATTGTACCATATTTAGATGCAAAATTGTACATGCCTCATTCTATGTCTCCCACAGTCAGAGAAGATTTTATTAAATGGTACAATCAAAAATTTACTAGTAATGCTACTTTCAATTTTGCCAAAGAAATGGACATGTACTGTAAGTCTGATGTGGATATATTACGTAGAGGGTGCGGGGAATTCAGAAAACAATTTATCGAATGTGATGGGATAGATCCTTTCAGGGAGCTCTAACTTTAGCTGAAGCCTGTAATAAAGCTTGGCGGAAAAATTCAATGCCAGGAAACAAAGTTGGTCTCAGTTCAGAAATAGGGTATCATAATGCCGTTAGATATTCCATGAAAGCCATTAGATATTTACAGCGACTAGCACAAGAAGAAAGCATACACATAGAATAGAATAGAATAGAATAGAATAGAACTTTATTGCAATAAATCACCTGCACTGGGGCAGATTGAATGTATAATGGTACAATATTAATATAATTAAGAACATTTGATACAGCATGATCAGCAATAGAATATTCTGCTATGTCTCCATATTTTCACAGGATAATTGATGAATAAAAATTTTCTAAAAATAAAAGGACAAGTGGTTAAGGTATCACTTGGCAGACATTTTACCGCTACAAATTTACATCAAAAAGCGTCTTCAAAACCATTTCCATGCAAATCCGTAGCACAAAAAACAGCTTTTTGATAATAACTTAGCTGAAATTAGCTAATTAACTTAACTCCATGTATTATACTTCAATAGGTTCACATTGATATGAACAGTCTAATCTCTTTCCATGTAGATCTGTTTATTATTATTTGTGTACTTTTTGATTATATATATTTATTTTTAAATATATATTTTCTATGACTAATGAGTACATTCCTACTCCCGACGTCCTATAACGGGTATAGTCTATTTGAATACACCATTTTCACAAAACCCTATGAGTTGAGTTAATTTGTCGCAGAGTATTGTAATTTTGTCTTCGCGATATGGCGTTTGATATCGATGATGTTGTGGTCTGTTAGGCTGAGGTAAACGTAGGAGTTATTAAAGTAACCTGTAGGTTTAACTTGCCTGTTCGAGCCGGTGTGGACAGTGATCATTCCATTTGATTTTTAGCCAACAGATTGTTCATCTTAGAAAACTCCTTATCTGCTGACACATCTAAGTAGTTGATTTTCACGGTAAGTAATTTGATGCCAATATAGTTTATATGCCAACTATCTGTGTACAGATATCGACGTGGTGTCCCGTCGTGTCCGACAAATGTTGGTTTGTGATCAATGTAAGAACAACTTAATTTCTCACAGGATGCTTGAAACGTTCTATTGGTTCCATCAATCACATCACTGATGGGTTCACGAGCCACAGATGGTATTCTTTTGTCAGCCTCGGGGTATTTGACCATCACTGAAGTCAACAGGTTGTCAACTGCACTGTGGTCAATTACAATTCTGTACTTACAAGAGTTGATGCCCACGTGTATTGTGATTTTTTCACATTTTTACAGTAATTGGAGTCGTCCTCAAACCATTCGTGCAATCCCTCAACTCTGAAACTTGGCAAAACAACAGTTGTGACCCATTCACCTTTTTTGGCAATCTTCTTCACATCAATGCCACGAATTACAGAATCTCCCACTATTACATGCACAGGGAGAGGCTTTCTGGGGCTTATTGTTATTGAGGTTTTGTGTGTCCTTGAAATTGCCATGTCGGTGCTCTGTGACTTATCTCCTTGGTTTCGTGTACTCCTATTTCCAGTATTTACTTGAGTGGGGACATTAGCAATCGTTTCTGGGATGTTGTTTATTGCACTGAATCGGTTGCTCATGCTTATGGGCTGAATTGACGTGTAGTATAGTAGTATTAACGACGGATTTATCGAGTGAATTACCGCCCAATTCAGGCATTAAAAAGGGTGAGTATGGTGAAAAAGTACTTGCTGTTGGATTTAAGTCTTCTGCTGTTTATGGTGTGAAATCTGGTTCACTTCACTAATAGTCTGTGACTTTTTTCATTGCCGGTATGTACTCAGGTTGTCTATTCTTTAAGAGTTTCAGTTCATTTTTCAGTCTGTCATTTTCACTTTGAAGGTGATTCACTTTTTTGACGAGTGATTTGACTTTAGTGTCATTTTCGCTAACACAAGAAAGTATTTTATTTTCGATTTCCTTTCTCACCTACGTTAATTTTGTATGTAGGATATCCTCCTGTTGTTTTGGTACAACTTAATATTATCTATAACACTTTGAAATCCATCCACTGCCTTCTTTAGATTATTGAAATCATTGGAATTTACACAGCATGAGTTGCTTATAGCCGAGGTGTTAGATACACCCCTAGGCGTTCTAAACATTGACTTATTTGTTTTGAATCTAATGTTTGATTTCTGTTTAGGGATGTATGGTGTATTCACGTCCTTGATTGCAGATTGTTTGTCTGGATTTATAGGTGTAACATTATCTGTCCCCGAGTATAATTTATCTGCTATTATTTTAGCATCTCCCTCGAAGAGGTGAGTCAAAAGCGAAGTTATATACACACGGTAGCTCATTTTCAACCCACCATCGAATGTTACGTTTCGCTCCTTGAATCATAAGACTATTTCTAGTTCTATAGATATGTATTTTCTCTCTGTTTGTGTTATTTTTCGGGACACTTAGCTGATTCTCAACCACGAGATCTTGCTGATCTGATATAAGATCCCAAATAACACCTTTCCTTTCCTTTCAGTGGATTTTGCACTGTCCCAGTACTCTTTAGTGAACCCGGTCCGATAACTTTCGAATTTGTTCGTGTCCAGTTTTAGGGTAATACATTTTCCTGAATTCTTTAACGCCACTTCATGTATATCAGCAAGAAGTCCCGTTTTCTTCAGATGTGTTGTCCTTTGAACATTAAGTTGATAGTTATGAACCGAATGTATCTCTTCACCACTAACTCCGTTATCACTGTCTTGGGTAATGGTAGTTTCATTTCCAGTTACTATAAAATCCCCAGTTTCTTCGTTATCCATATTGGCTCTCTTCTAAATGGACCTTTTATAATATAATTAAAATCCCTTAAATATCTCAATTCATTTTATTGCTGGTTTTTCCTCAAACAGTATAGTTTAACAGTTCTCATGTCGGTTATCCTTGGTGGCCATCTCTGGAACTACTCAAATTTAATTAATTGGAGGAGCAAGAGAAACACGTCCATTTGCCTGTGATGAAGCATCAACATGCACTAAACGGTGGTGAAATAAAAATTGGAAATTATTATGTAGATGGTTTTCACAAAGAGACAAATACAATCTATGAATTTTATGGATGTATGTGGCAGGAACGTGAAACTTGCTATGCTGACAGATACGAGAAGAATCCAATCAATTCACAATTCTATCAATCTCTGTACAACAAAACCCAATCACGCATTAAAACATTTCAAATCATTGGGGTATAATATATAAGTGGTGTGGGAACACGAATTGGATCATCTATGCAAATCAGATCCTGAAGTTCAAACCTCTTTAGATACATTTTTCCCACACATGGACCCAATTATACCATGAGAAGCATTATGTTTTGGTTTTTTTTTTGGGGGGGGGAGAACAAATGCCATTAAATTACTCTACAAAATTGATGAAAACACAGACACAGAAATCAAATACATAGATATCTGTTCACTTTACGCATATGTGAACAAACACAGGGAATATCCAGTGGGACATCCAGATATACTCACAAAGGAAAACATAGATGCTGGCAACATAAGCCAATACAGAGGTCTCATTAAATGTAAAGTTTTACCACCTCAAAATCTCTTTTTACCAGTTTTACCTACTCATTCTAATAAGAAAATAACATTTACACTTTGTAAAATGTGTGCAGAACACGGATTAGATCACTGTAAACACACACCAGAACAACGTGCACTTGCAGGCACATGGACATCTGTTGAACTTGTAAAGCATTGGATTTGGGGTACACTCTTCTTGACACTTATCAGATTTGGCATTGGGATGAATGGTCTTCAGAGATTTACAAATATTATATGAACAAATATTTAAAAATGAAAAAAAAAACTAGTGGGTTTCCAGATTGGGTGAAAACAGAAACAGACAAAAAAAATTTAAAAACGATTATGCACAAATTGAAAATGTCTATCTAGAAACAGTTGAAAAAAAAAACGTGAAAAAGATCATTTGCCAAAACCATGTTAAATTGTCTCTGGGGAACAAATGCACAAAACAATACAAAAACTAAAACAAAATACATAAATGAACCATCAGAATATTTTGAAATAATACAGAACAAAGACAAAATTGTGAAGAATGTGGAATTTTTTACCATGATCAGTTTGTTTTAGTAAACTACATTGACACTACAGATGTTTACAATCCACACAATCCAGCCAATGTTGTCATAGCTTCATTTGTCACAGCCTATGCACGTATGGAATTATACAAAGTTTTAGAACAATTAGGAACACGAGTTTTATATTTTGACACAGACAGTTGTATCTGCATACATAAACCATCACTCTGGAATCCAGAAATTGTAAATAGTAGATTAGGGCAGTGGACAGATGAACACCCGGGGGCAAAAATCACAGAATTTCTGGGTTTAGGTCCGAAAAATTATGGATACAAATATATTAAAGATGGAGAAATACACACCATATGTAAAGATAAGGGTATCACATTAGATTACATGACATCACAAAAAGTTAATTTTGAAAGCATGATTGAGTGTGCACGAGACAGAGAGAATTACAAATTAAACATTGAATATACACATAGAATTAAACGTAACAAAGATAGACAAATCACAAGTGAAACACAAAGCAAAACATTCAGATCTGTTTACACAAAACGTTTTGTTGTCGGTAAATATGGCGCACTACCCTTTGGGTATAAGGTATAAATACTACTCAGATTTCTTATTTCGACTTTGAACATGGAACAGGGAAGATGTCTCTACCACTTAATCCTACATATCCTATATACTTATCAGAGTTAAGAAGACTTTCGAGTTTTAGTATGACTACAAATTCTATTTTACAATCCAAGAAAGAAGATTTAGCTAAAGCTGGGTTTTTTCAATGTAGGGGGTGGTAAAGTAAAAAGTTTTGTAGGTGGACAAGGTTTACATAATTGGGAAGAAAAGGATATTCCTTTACATGAACATGTTAAGTGGTCACCAAATTGTTTTTATATTCAATTGGTAAGAAACGGTCAATTATACAATCTACCAACATGTATGCAAACACCTCCAGATAAAATATTATCAGTGAAGGATTATGGATTCACTTTAAATCAAATATTTTCAACAATGAATAAATATGACAAGTGTCTAAATGATTTTCCAGATTCTAAATCTTTATTTGCACTCATGGTACTAGATGATCAAAGAACAACATTTAGTACCACAATTGCAAGAAAAGCTTCCGGACAATTCAAAACTAAGTTAGACAAAATATTTACAGATAATGTAGAGAATTATTTTCCTGACTGTCCCGATGAATAGAGTACATGGTGTAATGTAATACCTGATGCACAAAGTACATCAGAACAGACAAAAGAATCATCAGTTTGATTTCAACCATGGAAGCAGTAAGACACATCTTAGAAAACAAGATCCCACATAAGGCATTATTATATGCACTTCAAATGATCACTCCTGGCTATCTAACAATACCAAAAGATGTTATTCATAACCAATTGGAAAAAGATGAAATGTATGGGGAATTTTGTAATGCATACAAATCATGAATGCTTTTTACAAAGATAATGTAGAAAATATTTGGACAAGAGTTATGTGGGATTTTATTATTTATGATGAACAAATCATAGATTATTTATATAGACAATGTGTACCACAAATAGATAGAAGAATAGATTCTTCAGAAACTTTATTTGAATTAAAAGCACCATTAAAAAGAAAACCCACTCACAGAATTGAAGAAGTTATGGAAACAGAAAGTATATAAGTTAGTGTTTTGACAACACTTTCTCACCAAAAATAATGGCATCAAGTGAATGTTTGTTGTTTCAACATCCTTGTAATATCTTTATTTCGGGGCCTAGTGGTTCAGGAAAAACAGAATTTGTCAAAAAGCTTATTGATATGAAACATGACTTGTTTCAAATTCCCCCACAAAAAATCATTTGGTGTTATAAAGAATGGCAAAATACATATACTTTACTTAAAGAGAGTGAAGATGTTAAATTCATAGAAGGCATCCCTGATGATGAATATGAAATTGTTAGTGATGTCACTATTCCACATCTTGTAGTTTTTGATGATATGTTAGGAGATAAAGATGAAGAAAAAATTAAATTATCGTTCACACGAAAAGGGCATCATAGAAATGCAAGTGTCATATACATTACACAAAATATGTTTCAACAATTTAATTCTAGTCGTACCATAAGTTTAAATGCACATTATATTTTATTTCAAAATTTTAGAGATAAAGGACAAATTAACGTATTGGCAAATCACGTTCAATTGCCACATTTAAAAGCATCTTATAAAGATGCAACAAGTGCTAATCATGGTTATTTATTAATTGATTTTCATCCTAAAACTCCTGAATCTTTGAGATTAAGAACTGATATTTTTCATCCTTGGGTGACGCAAAATGAATGCGGACCTATCATTTATACAAAACTATAAAAAACAACTGGTGCACTAATGAGATTGTGTCATTTCTTAAAAGTTTTTTCAACAAGTACACATCATCATGGTGTCATTCATCCGATCATTAGAACAATTAAGTCAGCAGACAAATCCATTTGCAAGAGAAAAATTACTTAAGAAAGGTTTCAAGAAAATGTTAAAATGGTTTATGTTAGCAAGTAGAATCATACTTAATAAGAAAATTAAATTGCCAAAACAAACTTTAACATATATGGATAAGCAAAGCGAGGATCTATAGCAGCTTGAAAATCCAAGAGCAGATCTTGCAACCAAGCGAAACATTATTTTAAAACCAGGTGGTGGTGGATTTTTTGGTGGTGTTATTATTCGTAATTTACTTCAGTGGGATGGTCATAAAACAAGTCGAAATTTTTATTCACCATTCAAAAAAACCAAAAGTAAGAAACGAAAATCACTTTAAAAAAAACGAAATGTTGGTAAAAATTACATGCATGCAAATGTTTTAGTCACTCCTCAGAAAGAGACAAAAACAAAATCAGTTTTAGTGAGTAACCTTCGAAAACAAAAAATAGTACCACCATCAAAGTTGACACATATATCAAATACAGGGAATAGAGTATCACATCATCCTATGGGTTCTAGACAAAAATGGGACATATACTACTAAAAGAAAAATTCCAACATCGGCACTTTTCACAGCTTTGAATGCACCTAAACGTGTTAAGGAGATGAGTTCTTATTTTTTGTTGAATAAAATGAAATGCATGTTGATCTATCATATCAGTTTATGAATGCACCCAGTGAGAGCAAGATGGTAAAAAAATCTCGTAAGATTCTTCTAGTTAAAAAATATGGTAGGGTGTTATTGGCACTAAGTCAAACACCTCCAGCATTTCAAAAACAAATTATGAAAAATGCACCTAAAGAATTGACTAATTGTATGTCAGAATGTTTTCATAATCTTTTAAAAGGAAACATATATCTATCCCCCGTTCAGAAACGAAAATTACAACCAAAGCTTGAACAACTAAGATCTATTACTAGTAAATCTGTATCTCTTAAAAAGAAAAAACAAATTTTAAATCAAAAAGGTGGTTTTCTAACATTACTTTGTTTACGTGGGCCTGCTATTGGAGTTGCAACAAATCTTGTAAATAAATTGGTGAGTAAAATATGAAGAGAATGGCTATTGTACCTTATCAAATGTTAGAAGAAATGCAAAGTTTTAGAAATGAAAAATCTCAAAGACCAAGATTACCACCTGATCCTCAAATTACTAATACAGCACAGTTGCAGAATGAATTATCATCTGTGTTAGGAAATTCTGAGTTATCAGAAAGTGAGAAAAAACTAAAGTATGGTGAACATTTATCAAAATTTCAGTTGTCACATAAAAAGGAATTACAACCATCAGTGGTTATGGCTGAGCCAGATCGAAATTCAATGTTTTTACGAGATCGTATTATAGAAAGTGTCCCTGTTACAATGAGACGTAAAGCAACTTCATTATTATTTGCTTTATCATCTCATTCACACATGAGTTGGGATGATCGGGGTATTTTAGTATTTTAGATGGAGAACCCATAAAAGGTTCAAATATCATTGATGTAGTCAATGATGTTCTTCGACATCGAAAAGGTTTTAAACCGACTGGTTGGGAAATGTTCAATCATGGTTTAAAAGCTATTAATATCCCTCAAGATTTTGTTGGAAATCGCGAATGTTGGTTGTGGATGAATAGAGATCAGGTGTCAAAACCCAGCAAACAGCAAAGTTCTCCAGAAGATAGATGGATAAAAAGTTCTCTATCAATATCTGAAAAACATAACGTCGGGATAGGAAAAAAACCATATCGAGATGCAGAAACACCAAAATCAACACCTAAACATAGAATTTCTGAAAAATGGGATGCTTATTGAATGATTTATTAACTGAAATATATTACAATACAAAACATTCTGCTGGTTATGGGGGTATACAAAAATTATACAGAGCAGCTCATAGAAAAGATAAATCCATTACAGTTGATCAAGTGAGAAAATGGTTGAAAGGAGAAAGAACTTACACTTTACACAAGCCCATTCATAAAAAATTTGCAAGACGAAAGACTGTAGTGGGTGGAATTAATCATCAATGGCAGATCGATGTAGTGGATTTACAAAGTTTACAATCTCACAATGACCGATTTCGTTATTTAGTTTGCGTTATCGATATATTTTCAAAATATGCATGGGTTTTACCTATTCACAATAAATTAGGAGAAACATTAACAAAATCTTTTCAAAGACTTTTGAAAACTTCTGGACGTAAGCCATTATCATTACAATTGGATAAAGGTTCTGAATTTAAAAATAAATCTGTGCAAAAATTTTTAAAGAAACAAAAAATTTATTTTTTTACAACAGAAATTCCTGAGACAAAAGCTAGTATTGTTGAACGTTTTCAACACACATTGAAAACACGAATGTAGAAATATTTTACACAGAAACGTACATTAAGATATATTGATGTATTACAAAATTTTGTTGATGGATACAATTACAGTTTCCATCGTAGTATTCAGAGAACTTCTGCATCTGTATCAATAGAAAATGAAATAGAAGTAACTCAAAATTTGTATGGTAAAAAATCTAAAGAGAGAAAAATAAAATTTAAATTTGGCAATATAGTACGTATTAACAAAACCAAATATACATTTGAAGGGGTGTTTACCAAATTGGACAAAGGAATTATTTAAAATCACCCATGTAAAACATACACACCCAACAACTTATACACTTGAAGATATGGGTGGTGAAAATATACAGGGAACATTTTATCCACAAGAAATTCAAAGTGTAAAAGATGATAAAAAAATATATCATTGATTCGGTTCTTGGACAATGCTCAAAACGTGTGGATAAGAAACTCGTCAAGGAACTTAAAGTACAGTGGGAAGGTTATCCCTCGAAATGTGATAGTTGGATATCAGAATCTTATTTAGTTTAAAAAGAATATGTCAGTAAATGACAATGCATTGAGTGGTGAAAGTGAAAGTGTTGAAGTACAAATTCAACAAACACAATTTAATTTTTGTGGGAGTCTTGTTGCAAAAAATCAAGTGACTTATTTCACACAAATAATCGTTAATTATGCATATTATGCATTTATAATTACAGCTATCATTTATCTTAGTTTACAATTCCCCAACAAAGAATTGTGGTTGGTATTACTGAGTAGTTCTTTATTAGGATATATTCTTCCAAGCCACGGTTTAAAATAATTTGAAACCACATGATAAGAAAAATGAATTCATTTTACGTAACACTACTGAGTGATAGTTCTATGGATATGTTTCCAAATAACACACAATGTTGTTTTCAAACACAATTATCTAAACCGATTCACATTAATAAAGGACATTGGGAAGTGGGTTTAGTTGAAGTAATTTTACCATCTGAGCAAGCAATATAACAGATGATGAAACAAATTTTAAAATCATTGTGACAGATCCGAAAATATCATCACGCATTAATGATATTAATAAATCGTTTTTCAAACATACAGTACATAAGGGTGTTGCTGCTGTTGAGCTAAGTATTTTGCCGGGGGCATATGCAAATGGTGGGCATGCAGAAGCAATAGAATCCGAAATTCAAGAAGAAACTTGGGGGTATTTTAAAAGAGTTTGGTCTGTCATTTCGTCTTGGTTGTTCATCTCGGCATTCACATATAAAAATTGTACCAAATAGTATTGCAACAGTTGGTCTTGAATTATCAGAAAGTTTAGCACAAAAATTGGGATGTAAAGATGATATGTTTTCAGTAATTTTTCCTAACACAGCAGAAGTTGCATTTAAATATAACGTGGATTTAAATATGGATTTTAATCAACTCTTTATTTATTCTGATATTGCAGATTATACATTTCTTGGTGATATAGAAGCACCTATTTTACGTGTGATACAATTTAAAACACGTGACGAATCTCTGCACACTCATAAAGAATTTGATAATGTACATTACGTACCAGTATCAAAATCTTCTTTTGATCAGATCAGTATAAATATAATTGGGAGCACTGGTAAAAACATTCAGTTTTCAAGTGGTAAGAGTGTCATCAAGTTACATTTTAGAGAGCGTAACAAATTACATTTATAAAAAATGATGCCAGTATATCGAGGTGTATCACGGCAATACGGATATGGATTAGGGTCTATTTTTCGTTCAGCAATAAGATCAGCTGTGCCATTAATAAAACCAATTGCAAAAAATGCATTCCGAACTTTATAGAGAGAAGGATTAAAACATGATATTGAAATAGCAAACGAATTGATGAGAAATCAAAAACCACCTAAAGAAGTAATGCTCATTCATGCAAGAGATCTCATGACATCCATGGGTAAAGCTACATTGGGAATAAAAAGACAGAAACGAGAACCGAAAGTCTGAGGTTCGTTCTCATAGAGTCCAGACACGAAAACGACAATCTCATCCAAAATGAAATTCAAGGCTACTTGATATATTTGATTAAATCATGATGTTACATGGATCTTGCGGACATTTTTGTAGTGGTTTTTTATCCAGATGATGTATCACCAACATCGAGTGGTATAGAAAATATTGGTGAAATTGAGCAATTTCCTATTGCATCTTTAAACAATTCTTCACCAATAGAATTTTTAATTCCAAGACAAACAACCAAGTGGTTAGATCTTGCATCATCTACACTTGACGTTCAATTTAAAATTACAAAACAAGATGGGAGTGTATTGGGTGGAGATACAAAGATAACTCCTTTCAATAAATTTTTTCACAGCATGTTCAGTAAAATTGATGTTACACTGAACGGTAGTCTTATAACCACCAATACAGACAGGTATCCTTATCGAGGATTTTTGGAAAATGTTCTTAGTTATTCAAGAGATGTGAGAAAAACTGATCTGGCTGGTAGTGAGATGTGGTATGCAGATAGTCCTGGATACCACACAGTAATAGCTAATGATGGTGTAACAAAGGTTTGGTTCAGCATCATAAATTGATTGCAGACAGTAAATCTGTACAACTAAGAGGAAAATTACATTTAGATCTATTTGTGCAAGACAAATATTTACCAAATGGTGTGGAGATGAGAATAAAAATTCATTGTTCTCCAACTAAATTTTGTTTGGTTGGTGATGAAAATGGAAAAATAGAAATTCAAAAAGCCATATTCAGAATACCGGCATTGGATTTAATTCCTAAATTTGCAAATGATCTTAATACGCAAATAGATCAAACAAATTATAAAATTCCTATAAGACGTGTAGAAATGAAAACATTTACCATTGGAAGTGGTCTTCAATCAAAAATAGAAGACCATCTGTTTCATAAACAGATGCCAAAATGATTAATTCTTGGTTTAGTTTCGAATAAAGATATAAATGGAGATATTGGCACAACTCCATTTAATTTTCAACATTTCAATTTGAACAAGTTGGAAATCACAATAGATGGACATTCCATTAAAGCACGTCCCGTCGAACCAAATTTCGAAGGTGGACTTTATCTACAATTCATATTTATCATTTTTTGAAGTGATGGGGTATTTTGGACAAAATCAAACAATTAATGTATGTATGCAGGATTAAGCAAAAGGATATACCCTTTGGGGAATTGATTTGACACCTGATCAGCTAAGTAGTGGACCATTAGCTCATCCTATAAAGTCTGGCAACCTTCGAAATGATCTTCCAGTTTGCTCAAGCTCTTCCAGAGGTGATCAACGTTGTTGTCTATGAGGAATTTGATAGTGAGATAGAAATCAAGCAATTCAGAGAAGTGATATTTGACTGTTAACAATGAATAAATGCGAACATTGCAAGATGTGTGAAGAAAAAATACAAACATTATTTCAAGAATGTGTTGTGATAGAACTGATAAAATCCATTAAACAGAAAATGAAAAATATCTGTGAAGAATGTCGAACCAACCCAACAGCATTAATAGCTATATAAATTACATAATGTTTACAGAAACTGTGTCCAGTGACTATACTATATAATATACACAAGAAAGCAAGAATAATTGACTTATTAGAATATTGTGCTCATATAGACTTTGAAATAGACGGCCAAAAAGACATTCAAAAGTGGGCAGAATTAGTTAAAAGAGACTGGTCATATTATACAGCATATCTTGATTAACGACTTCACAACAGCCCTTTTCAAGGCTAAGAAGATATGAAAACCACTCAACTACAATATATACTGAACAATTCTCCAAGATTATCATCCTTAAATGGAAAAGTGTGTTCAAGAGACTTATTACCAAAAGAAAAGCTTAAACATAGAAAAGCTTATATTGTGAACACAAATTCATCAAGAGAACCAGGCGAACATTTGGTGGTGATATATTTCAAAGACAATCATGCCGCCATCTACTTTGATTCCTATGGCTTACCACCAATAGATGAAGACATTTACAATTTCATAGTGAAAAACACAGATTCATGGACTATTAACACAATGAGACTACAATGTGCTCGTACTGTGGCGTGTGGAATGTACTGTAAATTTGCTTTAGATCATCTTGCGAGAGGATATGATTTAGAGACAGTTCTTACTATCAAATTCCATCCAAGAAATTTCCAAGAGAATGACAGAGAGATTCGTCGATGGTTTGAGAAAACCTATAGACATTATTTTTATGTAACCAGCATCTGGTGTCAATTCAACCCCCAGAGGGAAAATGTTTTATTATATTTGATATTTTTCTATTGTATAAATTTATTATGTATCAGAGCGAGGAATTTTTTAGTTTTTCTTTTTTTCAATATTGCTCGTGATGCCACTTTATTTTTAAAAAACACTAGATCTCTCAAATTTTTCTCAGAAAAAAAATCTTGAAATAAAGTGGTATCACTCAAAAAAAATCTCGATGTAAAAGGTTTTCAAAAGACAGGAAAACTCAGATCTCAGTGTATATATGCTTCTCACTTCATATATTAAATATTGGTACCTGAAATAAATCGTATTGTCTGTTTAAAAATGTAGCAGTGACCACTATCCCCCCCCCCCCCCCAACAGTAAAAAATGAGTCAAAAGTCACTTCTCATTTTTCACTGTCTGTGTTGATTGCCTTTAATATTATTGTTTGCCAACCAAACCTTCCACACAGTAAAGTGTTATACGGTTTGAAGTATGGAGGGATTGGTTGATAAACATATATTTGTCAGTTTAAAGGTGTTTGGAACAACCTACCCCATGTCTGCCACTCTAGACCAAAGCATTTAACACTGAATTCCCCACACCCAAATACTGACACTCGAGGGACTTAGTGATTGGAAGGGATTTTTACTTTTTTTTACTTTTTCCTGCCTCCAATGTTGTCACTATAGGTACAAAAATGTCACTATAGGTACAACCCCCTATGGAAGTTCCTATGTTAATTTTATACCTATAGTGACAGTCCTGGGGTGTGGGGAATTCAGTGTTAAATGCTTGTACCTATAGTGACAGCCTTCACTACTTGTAACGTTGGGGAAATGCTTTACTCAGTATGGAGACTGAGATAATTTTTAAATGTTTTTTTTATACTGATTTTGGATGTGGGCAACATAACACTTATACTTGACAGAACGTGCTTCTGTTTTAGTCGACTATCGCTTTGATAATCTATCGTATCAACAGGGTGGAGTTTTCCAATCAGAGATCAGACCCACTCTGATTGACCAACTCAGTTTTGATAAAATGGAGTTTTTGTGTCACGGTTTATTAGAACCGACTAACCAGTTTCTCAGACAAAAATGACACGCCTTTCTCTATCATCCATCTTTCTCCGCCATGTGTTATTAGGCTTTTATACACTCTATAATTCTAACAATTACGTCTGTTTGTTTAACGACACCTTCAACTAGGGTCAAATTCAAGCCTGAAAATAAGCAGACTGTCATCTTCAAAATGAGGTCTCCAGAGGGTGAATTTGGTGATGCTACCCAGCACAGCAGGGTAGCATCACAAAATTTACCCTCTGTGAACCTCAGTCGGAATCAAGGTCTCAAGCTAAAACAGAAAAATGTACCTAGAGGATAAATTGGCCCACTGTATGGGATAACATGAGCAAATTCACCCTCTGGCAACCTCATTTTGCAAATGACAGGTTGCTTATATTCAGGCTTGATCAAATTGTGTCGGATAGTTTTACAGGTAAAGGGAGGAAGTATACAAAGAGAACCACCGAGCAGCGGCGAATAACTGTCAGACTCTCCAACTTACAATTCCGATACAGGCAGAGCTCGCAGCGGTTGAAAGCAAGTGCACTATCGACGTGCAGTGCGCCTTGGTACACAGCACAACCGTACATCCACGAGGCAATTATTGTTAACTCTGAGCAATAGCGATTACAGAATTATTTAACCCTCTAACTTACGTAAGGGAATAATAGGACAGCGCTGTTCACAAAATTCGTCATTCAAATTTTATTATTTTTTTAGATTTTTGCCTCCAAAAGTTAGCTTACCCTCATTGGAAGGTCCGTCGAGATTGTTCCAATGATGGGAGGGTGGGGCATAAGCCATTCAGTCTGATTTCTATGCAAGTGTTGTCTACCTGTTGTATTGAGCGATGGGTTAAAGATGGAGTTGGACTGAAATTTTAAGAAAAGGGTGGATATTCCAGTCGAAGTCATATCGAGCCCAATTTCCTCATCAACCACAACACCTCGTGTTCTTGAGTACGAAACATGAGCAACTATTTTTATTTCCCTTGATACGCATGCCTGAAAATCTGATTTGTGCACATCGCAATGTTTACTTTTGCGCTAGATGGAGAAAATAATTAAAGTTGCGCGCAGGTTAAAATCGGACACCCGATGACTTGACGACGATCTGTTTTTTCACTAGCTGGTCGAGTAAAAATGCAAAGACTCAAGAAGGACATTCCCAGTTCGCGGACCGCCCGACATTTCGTGTACTTTAAATTTGCTTCTTGGATACTAATGTTTACACTGAGCCAGCTAGTGAGAATTTGGTTGGATTTCCACCATACACGGGTGTGGCGTCTTAAACCACCATTTTCATTCTGTGCATTTAATTTCCTGTATCCATCAACTAATGTAGTGATACAATTTACATTTTGACTGTTTTGTGTTTCTTCTCTTTGTTGTAGAGAAAGAAAAGAGGCGGCAAACCTCCAACGGAGGAAGAACTCCAGTCGTGTATTGTGAACAAAGAGCCTGGATCGCCCAATTTGTCAATTCTGTCTTTCAAAGGTGGACTTCATGGAAGAACTATGGGTAATAACATAAAGACAGTACACGACCTCATTAACCGATACGGTCGTCTAACACAAAGACCGACAATGCAGATTATTACAGTCGTGTTTGATCACCTTGGACCTTTCGGTTTAAAGTTTAATGCTTTAACCACTGCGTCATTGCGCTCTGCGATGAATAATAAATGATGGAATTTGTACTTGTTTGACCCTTTACCTAACATGAAAAGCAGACGACACTTGAAAAAAATTATTGAATAACTAATTTTTTGTCTCAAAAACATAGGTTATTACTCTTCGCTGGAACGAGCTCGACGAGCTCGTTCCCACGAGGGGTCATAACCTATTTTTTGAGACAAAAAATGAAAAATTAATGAAAATTAATTGGCGGTTTTTGAGAATAGCGCTGGCCGATTTTAACCGTTACGTTGGGTAAAGGGTTAACACGAGATCACTGTTAAGTGCCAGTTGTTCATTGATTTCGACTGACTGTATATATACTGTCCAAAAAAAATCAAGCCCCCCCACCCCCCCCCCCCCTCTCATAATACCAGTGGGTATACAGTAAATGGGTAAATTCTCATGAGCGAAAACCTGCTATTTTCAGTTGGGGAATATGCCTAAAAAGTGAAACAAGGGTTTCTAGAGCATATTTTTTATTATTATTGAATGATCATTAGGCACCGCCGACGTTATCACAACGTCAAAAAATGCCACGTTGTTCAGTATCTGGTGAAACCACCTCGGGCATCTCAAACATATCTTAATCGGCGTAGCATGCTGTCGATGACCTACCGAATTTGTCTCAATGTGATGTTGTCCTATTCCTCTATAAGCGCACGATGCAGACTGTGTCATGAGGTGGTACCCGTCTATTAACCACTTTCCTGCCGAGCATGCCCCACAATGTTCTAAAGGATTGCAGTTGAAGTCAGGGCTCTTTGCAGGAAAATCCATCCAGGTCACGTCCTGTTGCATATCTTCGAATTCGCGCACTATTCTCCTCCGTGAGGCCTGGCATTATCTTCCAGATAATGAAACCGGTTTCCCAGGAACGGCGACCGTAGGGGATGGCAATGGGCTTCAAAATGTGGTCCCTGTACATCTGTGCGTTTGTGTTTCTGTCGACGATTTGAAGTGGAGTTTTGCCTCGACAGCAGACTCCGGCCCAAACCATGATGCTTCCATCACCAAAATGGCCAACAGGATGAACATTCCTGAGAAGCGCAACAGAGAGTGGCCTAAACAGTCTCGTCAAAAACGCGGCACGGCATATGTCAGATATGCACGGCAGTGAAGTGGTCAATAGTCAGCACCAGTTTTTGAGGATTTATGCCTGCTCCCATAGAGGAGTGGGGAACGTCACAATATGAGATATTCGTTACCCACAGGTATTATGGGTGGAGGAGGTAACCTTTTCTGGACCCTATAATTCATGCACAGACTGAATGTGACGTTTGAAAACCAACGAAATTCTCAGAAACATGTTGGAGGTGACATATATTTCGAATATACATGATGTACAGTAGAACCCTGTTAATTGAATAGTTTCTTTTCCAATGACAAATATTTAGTTAACAGGAGTATACAGTCAAAAGAAACCTAATCATTTTCATGTGCTCAAGAGATACACTTAGCATTTTATTCTATTATATAAAAATAAAATATAATAAGTATGTCAAACAAGATAGAGTAGATTAAATGTCTGTGTTGGATGCATACATTCTTAAAATAATTGGGTTAAAATCAATTCAAATTAACGGGAATGAGTAATATTTACTCAACCCAGTTGTTTTGGGTTCATTTTCAACCTAACTGATTTTAGAGTGTACTGATGTTAACATTGGTCTATAAACAAGGAAACTTTGGTGAATGTCAAGTCTATTTCCCGACATATTACAAGATTTTTTATTCAATTAACCCTTCACCCAACGTAACGTCCAAAACCGGCCAGCCTATTCTCAAAACTCGCCAATTTTCATTATTTTTTCATTTTTGGCCTCAAAAACATAGGTTATGGCCCCTCGTTGGAACGATCTCGTCGAGCTTGTTCCAATGAGGGGGCCATAACCTATGTTTTTGAGACAAAAAATGAAAAAAGTTAGTTATTTCATTTTTTTTTTTGCAAGTGTTGTCTGCGTTTCATGTTAGGTAAAGAGTTAACAGGATATTACTCTATAAACTATAACAGGTCAAATCTATACTGAAGGTATGTAAATGTTTTTTTTTGTATTTGGAAGTTATATTAAATTAACAGTTGTATTCAAATAATAGATATCTAATTAAGTAGTTCTACTGTAATTTTGAATTTTATTCACACAGGTGCATTGGGTGTAAGTCATTCAAAATGGCTTCACAAACTGGATTTCCCAGCTCCAGATTGGCCGATCGCTACGTTTCCAGTCCTCAAATACCCTTTAGAAGAATTTGAAAGAGAAAATGCCGAAGAGGTGAAAAGATGCTTGGAAGAGGTATGAAACTGAATATACTAATATAAGTTATGGCGTGCTTAGTTGGTGGTTACAGTGTTATATGAAGCGAAGCAAACACATTATTGGGCGAGACGGCACGCCGAATCCGATATTGATTTTACTGAGCCTCATATGACAACATTTCTTCCATGGTGTCACACCATAATGTATTTATTTTCACTTTTACAAGAACGTATTTGCAGTCCGATCGTTCGATTTTGTTGTGTTTTCAGAGGGTACTTTCCTCTTTTTCTCCGCCGCATCTTGTTCTGTCAATTTTCCGACACGTTTCATGGTTCAACCCACCAACCTTAACACATATGTTTTGATTAAAAAAACAAAATGTCCTTTTCGGGTGATGCAAGGGCGCTTACTAATTTTTGTTGGAGTTATACATTATTGACCGGTTTATATAGGTTCCGCTCCACATTTTTCTAGACATATCCAAAAATGGCATGCCACACATGCTCTCCAAATGCAAATGTTCTTTAACTTAGTGTTATCTAGCCCATAACTTGAATTAAATTTTCCAAATCCACTAAAACGTATAACACTATGTGACAAAGCAGAAATAAACAGTTTGAATGTGGATGAAATAATTTACTGTCTAATACATGGACAACTGCAAGAAAAAATGCTGAAACCTGTCATTTTCAGCCATCCTGCCACAAAAGCAGAATTTTCTACCCCCACTTACCCACCCCTGGAGCACATCATGCTGTGTTTCTAAAATGTAAAAAAAAATATATGTTTCGGCCTCATTTTAGTTACATGTCTCGTAACAACTTTGTGCAAAAATGACATTTTAAAAAATAGTCATTTTTTCGAAACCACCGTTTCCCATAATTCCTCTGGAAATTTACCCTTATAATAGACTTCAGCTCTGTGATCAAAACTTCAAATTTTGTCGTTCAACAAAAAGGCTAATGCAATCATGTATCTGATTCTAAAAATACATCTTCAATTTACATGGCATTAGTTTCAACATATGCCTTTAGTTTAGAATTTTATCCTGGTGCAGTCCGTCCCCAAAAGATATCCTCAAATAGTACATCAACACGTCACAGGTATCCTCAAATACCCATATGAGGATAAGAGGGCTTGTAGTTTACACCTCATTCAGGGATTTCCCCATGCCCCTCATGCCCATCATGTCCTCATACGACAAAAAAAAGGATTGTCGGACCACATACGTTTTCCAAAAAGGAATTCTGAAAAAGGGATTGGACAGAATGTGTTAGTTAAATACCCAGAAGAGTCGTAAGAGTAGTCACTCGTTCGAGTAATTACTCTATGGCTTATTTGCTGGATAAGATTTGAGCCATTCGAGCAATATTTGTCGTTCCAGCTCGATTATCTTTCGTAGATGCCTTCGTTATAAACAGGGGCGATAACTATATATGGATATGTACAGATTACGGGAAATGAAGCACTGGTGATTCTAAAACAAAAACAGCTAACTCTAGATAGACTGCTAGGATAGTCAGAATGGTGTCAATTAGAGGCAAACCCGAGAGAAATCGAGGAATTAGTGGGAAATCGGAACAAGTAAAACAATTGTTGGGTTTGTTTGGATAATTCTACGAAGTATTCGAACAAATAAAATTACTCTTATACAAAGGAACGCGTCTTATAGCACTACATGCTACTCTTATAAGCCCAGAATAAATGAATCTGAACAAAATAAAGTCCGTTTTTGGCGATTTGGAGGGATTGTCGGGTTGTTTGTTGTAATTAAAGTTACTCCAATTCAATCGAACACAACCTTCGAACATACACCCATCCTATTAGAGGGTTTTGGGTCGCATAGCAATCACGTGCTACCATAGAAAGCAAGCTGGCGGCCTTCAGTATACAAAATGGACGACGGAAACAAGTGTACTCCTAACAACACGCGCTGCGCATGCATAGTAAGACTACGTATCACTCTGGGGATGACGTCACAAAATAGCCGATCACGCGGACTGCCATTACAACCGAACATGACGTAACTGGGTCACGTGGCTATGA
Source organism: Pictodentalium vernedei (assembly GCA_031216915.1). Classification (NCBI taxonomy): domain Eukaryota; kingdom Metazoa; phylum Mollusca; class Scaphopoda; order Dentaliida; family Dentaliidae; genus Pictodentalium; species Pictodentalium vernedei. The sequence goes on from CM062296.1 coordinate 227,107,844, forward strand.
TGTCACATGAGATCCGGCATAAGATCCGGCTGAATTGGCACGGTCGGGTTCATGATCTACTACTACTCACAGTTATGTCACGGGAGGAGTAAATGTTTAGTTGCCGGAAAGTGCTGATCAGTAGAGGGTTACAACAAACCAACTCCACCCAAGTAGGGTTAGCATTGGTTGAAGACAGGTGCACCATTGGCGTGCAGTACGCCTTAGTACACAACGCCATCGTGCCCCCACGTGGGCATTGGGGGTGAAGTGTCTTACCCAAGGACACAACGCGGTTGCCGCTGGTGGGATTCGAACCGAAGACCTCTCGGCTGGCAGCCTGCACCTCTACCTACTGATCTATCACGCCTCCAAGTGAAGGGTTAAAACACCCAATATTTTAAAATATTTCCAAAGAATGTTTGTTAGCTTTTGACCTGTAGAAGGCCCCACCGCTTCACAGAACATCTATGGACGCGTCTCTGCTTTCTTGGAAATGTTCATTGTATTTCATCTCACAAACAAACGCGAATGGACCTCTCTGCTTGGGGGCACGGTGGCGTTGTGTACTAAGGCGTACTGCACGTCGATGGTGCACTTGTTTTCAACCATTGCTAACCCTGCTTGTGTGGAGTTAGTACGTTGGGGAGTATGACAATTGCTCGCCGTTGTTTGGTGCTACTCTCCGGGTACTCCGGCTTCCTCCACCCGTAAAACTGTCCGACACGAGGTGACCCTGGCTGTCGAAAGTGTCGTTAAACCCCAATTAATAAATATCTCTTTGCTTGACGCTCTATCTTCCTTCCTTTCCGACCGTTTTCAAGATATAAAACTGAAATTTGGCATCCGCGTGTAATTTTGTCCAGATAGTAATTTTGAATGGACGTTGCTCATCTCCTACAACGCCTTTTGTGTGTGTAATTCATTTGTGAGGAGGTGGAATATCAGGTATGCCTGGTATTCATGACTATTCGGATATTAATGAAGACAACTAACTCACATAATTCACGCAGTACTCTCCCATACACAAACACCGATAGCATGACGACAACGCTTAGCACCACATCACGTGCATTTCCGTGGTAGTTCGGCTGCTGGTAATGAACATATCTCGGTTTTGTTTCAGGTAGAGGATTTGATAGAGAAATATAGCAAAAAAGGCTGTCCAGTAGCTGGTATTGTTTCTGAACCAATACAGTCAGAAGGGGGAGATAACTATGCAACTCCAGAATTCTTCCAACAATTACAGATAATCGCACAAAAGGTAATTGTGTTTGAAGAATCTCGGAATTCTGGAAAAGGGAGCACAAAGTTACATCTCTGATGAATAAGACACTAAGTTCTGTAGGTCGTAAGTGATGTTACATCTTAAACATAGAATTTCAAACTCCTATCATTAGATGAAAACTGAATTCGACAGTTGTATAATAACAGCACCCCGAAGCAATATTAATCCATTTCGAAACACCCTTCCCTTATTGCTTGTATAGGCAATAAGTGAAGAGCGTTACGAAAGCGAATAACTGAAAGAGAAGTGGGGACTAAACCATTATCTGCACCAATTTTTTTCTTGAAATTCTTCTAGATCAAGTCATGGCAGACAGACGCAACTATGGCTTATTTTTGTAAAACATTCAGAAGGCACTGACATAAAAAATCATTGTTTGCACTTCACACACAAGCCAGAAAATAAGCAGACTGTCATGTGCAAAATGAGGTCCCCATAGGGTGAATTTAGTGATGCTACCTTGCACAGCAGGGTAGCATCACTCAATTTACCCTCTGTGAACCTCATTCTGAATCAGGGTCACCGAACTAAACAGAAAGAGGTACCCAGGGGATAAATTGGCCTACTGTATGGAGTAGCATCATCAAATTCACCCTCTTGGGGCCTTATTCTTCAAATGTCAGATTGCTTATTTTCAGGCCTGTTCACATAACGTACTTAGTAAACATCTAGTTCTGTTCACAAAAAACGACATTTTATTCTTAATAAACCTTTAACCCTTTTGGTATCTTCCATTTCAGTTCAATGGAGACAATTGGAAAGGTCCATATTTATTATTTGGAATGGACCAATTAATATTTTCAGCGTTCAGTCATGGGGCTGCACGCTGAAAATATTGATTGGTCTGCATCACACTTTAACCCTTTAAACTCTTAAGACCGAGTTTTCGGCCCAAGGCATAATTGCATCCCAGTCGTTCCTTATTACATGTATAAGAGGTATGTACACGGGCATTGGTGACAAAATAATAACTGCAGTTTGCAGCCAGACGGCTGCAGACTGCAGTTATTATTTTATCCCACCTGTATATTGATATTGGACTGATCCCTCTGACTGTAGGTGTACACAAAGGCCGTACCATTCCAAGAAACGGGGGTTCAAAGGGTTAACTTAGTATCCATCCTACTTAATGAAAGCATGACGTATTATGTTCATGGACCGGAAAAGCGGCCTCTCGAGTTCAAGGGATTACGTGTTTGCTTCAAAAACATAGCTCGGTTGCGCTCGTTACAATGAAGGGTCATAAGCTATATTTTTGAGACAAAAATGAACATTTTACTTATTTAAGACTAAGTGTCGTCTGGTATTCGTATTAGATAATGGGTTAAGAAGACAACTCTTGTTTTTTTAGTATTCTGTTTACAACAACCAGTAACAAACTTTTTGGTTACTTGGTGAGAGAACATGCTTGTTTTGCCAGGAAGAACATCCAATAGCAGGCCAAAATAAAATTATTCGTATTTTTTTTTTTTTTTTGGAGATCTCAGGCGAGAAATGAGCGACACTAATGTACGACGAGCGGCAGTGCTATTGCATCTCTAATAATATTTCTTCCATAGGTTCAACTCTCGCACTCTCACACAAAAACAGATCTCATCGTGTTTCATTGGGGTAAAACAAATTTTAGAAAAGTATTTTCTCCAAATGTATTTGACAAAAATTATTTCTGCAGCTGATGAAATATCTCTTGATTGAACAATATCCTACTAAACTGTAAATTTTCGGTATTTTTTAAAAATTTTTATTAGGGTTTAACGACACATTAACAGCCAGAGTAATATCATGTCGGAGACAGTTTTACGGGTGGAGGAAGCCGGAGTACCCGGAGAGAACCACCGAGCAACGACGAGCAACTGTCAGCTCTCCAACATCGTAACTCTGAAGTCTGCATCGCGGCACAGGAAGGGTTAGATTGGTTGAAGACATGCGCACGTTCGACGTGCAGTACGCCTTAGTACACAGCGTCATCGCGCCCCCATGGAGGCAATCGGGGTTAAGTGCCTTGCCCAAGGACACAACGCGGGAGTGCGAATCAGTCGCTGAAATGGTCACCCATCCAACTACTAACCGACGTTGATTAACTTCGGTGATCAGACGAGAACCGGTTACCGCGACGCCACCGCGCCCCCAAATGTTCGGTATATTTATTGATAGGGACGGAACCAGGCTCATCCTGCCTATCCAAACCATATTTGCGCCATTGTGCAGTTGTCAAATTAAATAAAAAACTACGGGTATTATCTATTGCTGGAGATTGACAAAGCCTAACGGTCTGTATTCCTGTCAGTCATTGATAATTTAAATAATACTTCAAAGCTCCTAGGTAATATCTACAGTACATGGAGAGTGTATTATCAATAAATCACCCGTGGAGTAATGATTTCTCTCAAGCAATAAATGTTTAATTTTTGCAAAGCGTAATTAGCATAGGCAAAGTTTCAGCCAATGGATCTCCGGGTTAAACCCGGAGGTCCATTGGTTGAAACCTTGCTTGTGCTTCTTGTTTTTCTGTACAAAAATTGATAGTAATACCTTGGGTGATACTTTCATTTCATAGGTGATTTGGTGACAATCCACCCTCCACGTACTGTATGCGGATCAGAACTTGCTTCGAAAATGGTTTTGTGATGTTGAAAAATGTTAATATTTTGATGATCACGTCACGTTTACATGTTCAACATGGCTCACTGGTAGGGAAGTTACCAGTCAAATATGGTCTTGTGTCCGTGAGTGAAGGATATTTCGGTGTATCTCGAAGTGTTTATTTATTTAGTTGGGTTTAACGACGCGTTCGACAACCAGAGTCACCTTGCAACTGACAGTTTTACGGGTGAATGAAGCCGGTGTACCCGGAGAGATCCACCGAGCAGCGGCGAGCAACTGTCAGACTCCAAAACGTATTAACTCGCACAAACATGGTTAGCATTGTGTTGAAGTCAAGTGCACCATCGACATGCAGTACAACTTAGTACATAGCACCACCGGACCCCCACGTGGGCAATCGGGATTAAGGGCCTTGTCCAAGGACACAACGCAGTTACCCCTGGTGAGGATCGAATCGTGGACCTTTCGGTTTGAAGTCCATGTCGTAACCACTGAGCCACCGCGCTCCTAGGTGTTTTTAATTGAATTAGCTACTTATTGATTGGAATATCTATAACAGGAACACGAAAGAACATCTGCATGTCTTTGTGAGTAAAGGGATATCACATTGTAACAACGATTGTCTGCGTGCAGACTTCAGTAAAAGTGGGTTAACAAACAACCCATGACAGTCGAATTCCGAACAGAATTAAACTGGTGGACTGTGATCTTGGAATCGATCCCGTCTCAAGCCACACAAGTGATGATTGCTGGCGCCTGTATCCTAATTGGGTAGATTCCTCTCTGAACCAATTCTGCGTGTGGGAGATGGGCGTCACATTTTTGTCAATGTCTTTTTTCATCTTTTTTTTTGGTGGGGGGGGGGGGGGGGGGGCGTTGATAAAACGATGTTTATTTCTATTTTTGTGTAAGTTTTCAACTTTCCTCTTCCGAGGACAATTTACAAAATGTAGTGATACTCATTTCAAACTTTTATTATTTTTATTTTGTGGAGAGGGGGTGGGGGATTGCTCTGTACATAACTTATCAATAACGCTTCGTTCAGAATTTGATTATTGTCTAATATATTCGCGGAAAGGGTTATTATTCCCTTCCTTTATCAAAAGATGGTTTTGTTTTCTGAGCTAAAACGCCACAGGTTTTTTTAAGGAAGGGATAGTCGAAAATCAGAAATTGACGAATTAACTGTTTGTTTGATAACATTACAGAGGTATCTGTCTCTTTTGAAAAGGGTTAATTTTGGTTCGAGTTCACCTGCTTTTTTCTGATGACTGATAACATTATCAACGTTCTCACAACAAACTCCAAACTGATCGATAAAGAACAATGAGGTGTGTACTTTAAGGGGACGTCCAACCAAACTTTGGTCAAATTTCATGTAATTTTCTTCCAAGTCTAAAAAAGACCCAAAATGAATAACCCCAATACATTATATACCAAAATTCTTGGAATGAAACATAGAACACGTGGAAACCGGAATTTGTCATGGAACTGCTGCCATGTGTAGATAGCACCGCCTGAAAGTCTGCTATGGCATAAGTAAGAGAACAAAATTTTTACAATAAAATACGTCAAAATAAAATAACATCGATCGATCGATCGATCGATCTATAAACATTGAAGTACATACTCGAAGAACTCTTTTCCTAATTCTTGAAAGTAATAAAGATTGAGACCAAATGTTACAAGTGGATTGCTCACTGATTGGAATCAGACATTTTCTTTTGTTTATGTTTTGATTTGGGGAGTTCAACAAAGGTTAACTTGAAGGAGTCCACTAGAAGAAGTATGGAAGGACAAAAGAGTGTCTCCCAACATAAAGATGTATGTGTCACTGTGTTGGTTTGGAAAGAAACTATGATATTCTTCTATGCAGAATACACTGCATAGTCATACACTGCAGTTGAATAAATATATTTACAAACCCCTTGCACTGTAACCCCCTTTATCCCATGCATCAATTTGATAGTGATTAAATTGTTAAATTTGTCTGGTTTATCAATAAGTAACATAGCTTCGTTTACCCTTGGACACCAATACACTCATGATATCTGTTGGAGAAGAAATGAGAGTAACTGTAACCTGTCACTGCAATAAACCATCTAATGTACATAATAGTACATTGTTATTCAAAACACATCAAATCAACCCTACATAACAATTATTGCATGTACTTTCCAAAAGGAGGCTTAAATGGCATATTGAGATCAGAAGGGCACATCCAGTAGGTCTGACATTCATACATAGGTGTTCACATATTTTTTTCAAGAACGCAGTACGTAAAGTAATCCCCAAAAGGTGACAAGTGAGCTCCATTTGCCAAAAATTTCCCGGGGGGGGGGGGTGCTCTCTTCCTTGTATGACTCTACCTCCAGCACTTATGGCATATGCCCTTCTTTCTCAAAGTTTAACCCTTTTTTTTCTTTTTGAAGATCCTGGCGACACACATGTTCCAAACACTACCAGACAGGTAACCCTCCGAGTAAGTGTATCTGAAAAAAAACATGTTACATTGCAAAACATTCTTTTTAGACTTTAAGTTCTGGACCGTTAATGTTTCTTTCTTCCAACTATAACACTTAATTTATTGATTACTGGGTGAATAGAAAAACCCTGCCGTAATCAACATATTGAGTTCCAGAAGTCTCCATAACAGCTCCGATAAAAGTGTCAAACATCAGATTGGTGGCTTCTACAGAATATTCATTAGCTTGTTGCTTGATAAATAATAGGAACAAAATATTCACAAGAAATATTTTGTTGCAATTAATTTGAAGGTGTCAGCAGGCACTTTCAAACAAATTGTAACAAATCAACTAGTTATAAACAAAATTTTCTAACTCGAAAGAGTGAAAAAGGACCATAACTCTGGAAAAAATGTGTGGAAGAAACACATGCTACAGCAGATACACAGGCATCGTTTCCCCATGATGTTCGATCATAACACCAAATTTCCTTCAAATTGGAGTAGCAGTGGTTGAGATACAAGGGAGAATGTTGGTATTGGTTAGAGGACAGAGGTCTCCACGGCACTAGATGCGCCTTTGACTTTCCAACTTCCAGGTCCGGGGCATAATAATCACAACACACCCATCTTATCAATTCATATTTTCAGTAAAATATACGGAATTATCAATTTTAATTAATTTATAGATGATGGGAAAATATTGGCTTCTTTCGCCTTCTCGTACTATTATTAGTATATCTGCACTGCACTGCAGGCAGTATGATGCTGACAAACGAAACTGAATGCATGTGGGCTGGTTGAAAAGTAACTCGGCACGGATAATGAAGATATTGCGAATATTTTATTTGTTTAAATGCCAATTGCGGGTAATTTGGACCGTGGATTCGATAATTCGTTTGGGCTTTGACCATCACGGTTACGCTGGCAGCGGTTATGTTTATTATGATATGCAAATTGGGAGATAGTTTCCGGTAAAAGAGATTTGTCACATTTGTCAATGTAAAACGATGACAAAAGTCTCTGATCGACTCTTGTGTTGGTATAGTTGATTGCCAGAAAAAACTAAAAACACAGCATCGTCCAATCGCACCTTATTTAAAAGCGCGAATGCATCATTTTCAATCAGTCTTCAATCGGTCCTTTGCGGACATCAAACACAGTCGCGGCAAATTCCATGGTTACTAGGAAGTAAATAACTTCACAACATCGGGGGAAATCAAGACGCTCAATATAGTTCCAGGTCACTTGGAATATATTTCGAGAAAAAGTGATTTCTGCAGCATTCTGCTTACGTTGTTATGAATATTGCCTTATTTTATGTGTATCGTCCCGATTTTATTCACTCGGTTGTTTTTTTACAATTGGTTCATGTTGTCTTTTTTGGTTTATGTTGTCTTTTTAGTGCGCAGTAATTCAGATTTTTTGTCAACAAAAAAGTTCAGACGGCCTGTAAACAAAGAAGAGAATTTCGAACCATATTTTGCAGTTATGACATTAGCAGCTCAAGTATTTGCTGTTACTTGTTTGCAAATCCGCCCATACATTGTCTCGAGCAAATAAAGGACCTTTCATTCTGACGATCGTCCAAAATGAATATTCCTGCAAGAACCACATTGTAATCACATGACCGGAATAAACATCACTGAAACATGGCCACATCCGGAACATCCAAAATTTGTGTTGGTGGTATTGCATTCGAACATCAAAACACACCAGAGTGTGTGTCATAAAAATGTTTTCTCCGAGTCTGTAGTATGTTATCATTACATTGAGGACAAGGCTTTCGAATTACCGATCATTTTGTGGTTTTACCGGTTCGTTACTTATGCCATTGGCAATTAAAGTTCACCAAAATCATAAAATTCACTTTTTTTCCTGAAAAAAAATTATATGTACCTTTTCTATGCACTTTACTCATTATTTTGATATATAATTTGCCTTTCCTTACTTCTCTTATATGTTTCTGAGGCATTGGGAAAAATGTCAACAAATTGACCAAAGTTACGTTGGAGGACCCCTTAAATGTAACATGTGGATGTAAGAGGGGACTGTCGGGCCAACAAAAACAGCATCGTCAGCACCATCATCCGCGACAGCAGCAACAAAAAAGTGACCTAAGCTTCCAACGATAGTCTGAAGCTCCTTGCCGAACGCAGTGACACTGCGGGCAGTGATATTTTAAGGTTCGCCATTCACAGTTAATTATTTCCGTTCAGTTTTTGGCTCCTGCAGACATGGATATAACCCGCGAATGATCACTTAGGTTACGTGTGGGCTATGTCAATTGTAAAATATGCGAAGGAACTGCAGGCCACTAAAAGTAATACAGCATAACCTTATTAAATTACTAATCTCGCATGCTTCACCCGAAAGACAATCTTTTTAAATTATCTCGACGCCAAGGTTGAGTATTGCATGCACACATGAATAGAATGGTATGCTGTTTCCATCTTAAAAGAACTTTCGCCAAAATAAAAAGCTTCGCCGAGATTGTACGTTAATTATTTATATTTATTCAGGGGGAAATTCCGTAATGACGTAAAACAGCGTAACTGGCGTAGTAAAAACAAAGAAGGCGGCGAAGCATCACTGCCTCCTTTTCCTATGGGTTACAGCCATGCTATATAGCGTAACCTGCCAACGGGTTACGATATAAACCCTTTATTTCCGGGCCTGCTCCAGACAAATTACCATAAGTTATAACACCCAATTGGGATATGTAAAAATTAAAAAAAGAATATTTTCTGTAAGGTGCTTTCTAGGTAAAGGGTTAACTCCTTCGACGAAAGTTTTACAAAAGCCAGACTGACCAATGACAATCGTTGATAAATTTTAGTCCGCATGACCAACTGTGTTCACAGGCCAAAAATGTTTGCAATACAAGAGTCGGGTGTGTCTGTGTTGTATCTAAAATTGACGGTTATGTACCTGACATGTCCTCGGCAGTGAAGGTAATTTTTCGTTTCGTCTTCGTCTGCAATTGACGTGTACGTCCAAGTGTTTCGACCGATCATATCCTGGAAGCCGATGTTTACGCAGTGCATAAGTATTTCAGAGATAGTAAGAAAAAACGTTTATTGCCTGAGGGAGAAACTGAAGAGGATATGGTGTTGTCATGTTGCGTTGAATGCTGGGCTTGTACATATTTTTAACCGCCCCCCCCCCCCCTCCCCCGTTCGATTTATTTTGCGGTCTTTGCCAAAGGTCATGGTCATAGCTACAGAATTCACAAAAATGTTTCCAGGAGTTGGTTTACGCTATCTTATTAAAGTTCCACTTATCCCATTGAAAGAAAACTTAACATAAAGATCAGTGAGAGGAGGAATCGTATTTTTATTTATTTTATTTATTTTGGGGTTACAACAATCAAGATCACAACAGTGACCTTTAACTTACACATTTTCCTGGTTTCCGGTACCTCATTGAAACCCCGCTGGGCCGACTAGCACCAAACTTGACATGTGGTTTACGGATGACAAGAAGGGGAATCCTTTTCATTTTTGGGTCAGTCAAAGGAAAGGTCACGGTGACCTTTACCTTACAAATTTCTGTTTTTTGGTCTTCCTGGTTTATGCTTTCTAATTTTAGTTCCGCTGGGCCGGAAAAAACAAACTTGACATGTGGGTTTGGTATGTGGAGAACCCTATATATTTGGTGTCATTGCACTAAAGGTCAAAGTCCAGGGGACCTGAACTTGAAATTAGTTTCTGCTCCATAACTTCAGATATTTGCGAAATCGCTGTTTAAATGTTATTATTTCAGACGGGTAGGGGAGGATTAGCCACCCATGGCTGCCAACCCTAGTCCTAAAAGACACAGAGATTCACATTTTTGGTAGAGGGTGAAGATATATAGAATATACCCATAGCACCTTAGTGTACCAAATGTTCACCACGAGTGGTGAAGTGGTGCTAACCGCGAACCGTCGGCGCGCGGTTAACGCCACTTCACCACGAGTGGTGAACATTTGGTACACCAAGCTACTTTGGGTATATTTTATTTATACCGTGATCGTCAGATTATTAAGAGTCGCTATTATTTTTTCTCGATTTTACTGAGCACCAGACGTACATACGAGCGAATCTGTTTTTGTTTACACGAGCATAGGTGGGCGGTACTTCCGCTGTCAATTTTATCGCCGAAACGAAATGAAAAAAAAAACTGAGCCTTTTTCGTTTTAATAACATAATAACATACTATTTCGAGTTATGCGTGCTTTATTAACATGAGACAATGCATGTTTGTTACTTGTTTGCATCTTATGAGGTAAACCCGTTTAAAAACGTAATAAATAATTGCCACTTCCATTTCACTCTTCGCGAGGCGACGTGGGATAAATTTAGACAAGTTTGCATTCAGGTCGACGTCACCAAAGGTCAACGGGGATGTAGTTCTATTGTAGGTGTAATTTTTTACTATTGAAATCCCATTGCTGGCGTGTTCATCACGGTTGGAGTGTAAAGCTAAAATTTATGTCTTAGGCTTTTCATGTATAGTAGAATAGGTAATCATGGTATAAACTGTCATCGCCTTCACAACCAAATCCAAGCCTAAAAATAAAAAGCTAATTTCACAATCCGTTAGCGGATTACGCTATATAATATGGTCCTAATCTGTAGAAAAAAGTTAGGATTTTCCTCCTTCTTTTTTCACTAGCCAGTCAGTAGTGCAGGTGATCGCGGGGCCCTTGCCAGACCTTGCAAGGGGTCTAAAACTTGCAAGGGGACGTCGGACACTTACACTATCGGGCTGACTATGGCTCGAAGGGAGAAAGTTTTGAAAATTGGTGCCAAAAGAAGGAAAATCATTCACTCCAGCAGTCGAACGAGATGTGTATATTACTCAACCGAATACCACAGTTTTCCTTTCGATAACTGGCGTTGGCCATGTGCCTGTATATTTGCTGGCAAATGGGTAGTTATAGTATTTTCCGAAACATACTTGGCGAAAGACTGTATCGCGTATCTCCTGTTCTGTTTGTTATTCAATTATAATCAACCACTCAAATTAAAAAAATAGATGAAGGAGACAATTTTCGCATTACTACCTTATCGGTGGGTCTTCATTTTCCCTTGATTTCACTCAAAAGCTCACCGTTGTTGTCATTTTACGCCAGCAGCCGACATGTTTGTTTACCAATGACGTAACGGATAGCATAATCTATTTTTACCTGAGGGTTTCGAGGTTGTTGCAAGGAGTTGTGTTTTGATGGATTTGGATACAGATCAAAACATAAATCTGAACCGTTCCACAACATCGGTACGTTTGTTGCGAAATTCGGGCCCAAGTGAAACTTACGATCACAAAGTGATGACCGTTTCTGTAAAATAAATAAAATGCGTCGGTAAATAACTGTTGAGGCTTTCTAAATAAAATTTTGAAGTTCACCCTGATAAATTTTGTAACAGCTTTAGAAACATTGTGCACGAAAGCAGACTTGTGATTTAATAATGTTTTTCTGCCGAAAATTCCTTTTCGATGAAAATTCTTCAGTAGAGTCGAAGTTTATCGCCGATTGGGGTGGGGGATAAACCCCATATTTTTCAATATATGAGATTTATCCCCACCCCATTCGGCGATAAAACACCGATTTCAACAGGTTTCTGATTGAAGACCAAAACACTGATTTCAACAGATTTCTGATTGAAGAACCAAATTATGTAGCGTGTTTAGTTAGTTAGTTATTGGTGTTTAAAGCCACATATTTATGCACAATGGCTAATCATGACCACGACATTTTTACGGACAGAGGAAGCCGGATTACCCGGAGAGAACCATCGAACAATGGCAAGCAACTCTCACCTCCACAACACGGTAACTCCACACAAGCAGGGTTATAACATTGGTTGAAGACAGGTGCTCCATCCACGAGGAGCAGTAGGCCTTAGTACACAACGCCACCATGCCCCAACGTGGGCAATGGGGTGAAGTGTCTTGCCCAAGGACACAACCCGGTTGCCGCAGGTGGGGTTCGAACAGAGTACCTCTCGGCTTGCAGCCTGCACCCTACCAATTGAGCCACCGCGCCCAGATGTAACGTTTTTTGCATCCAACGCGGATTACTTATCGAAAAATCAAGCTCTTAAGTATGTTGCTGTCAGAATACCGGCTTTTACTTCCATTTCGCCAAATTTACCAACATGAAACCTAAAACAACCCTCCCCCCCCCCCCCACCTCCACCACCTGAAGTCCACTCTGGCACTGTCCTGCCCTTGAACTGCGTAGAATATAATTAAGTCAAGCGAATCGCATTGAAATCAAGTTTGGGGAAATGGGCTAACCATCTTTGGTTTATCGCATATATGTGTCTTGCAAGGAAACAGATTCAAGACAGTATGGGGTTGAGATAGCTGGCGGCAGATCCTCGATCTGGCATCACTGACTGTGTACACGGTGCTCACAAAACATGCACTCCACCTCTCCAAGTGACATATAGACACACGTTCCAATTTTTCTCTGCCAGTGAATTTATAGCCCATACTCTTTGAAGTCTGGGCAGAGCATATAACTTGAACTAAATTTTAAAAGATTAACATGGCTATTTAGGACGTGTCATGTTTCGACCCCCTCCCCTCCCCAACCCGTCCGAACCAGTTCAATAACATTGAACTTGGACTTCGCAAAAGGAATTCGCGTTCGTTTTTTTACATATGTTTTGGGTCGTCGGCCTTTAATACCATTCAAATAATCGTTAGAAAAAAAAATTGTAACATACTTCGCGAGGGTAGGTTAATTTTAGGCTTGTAAAACTACGAACTTGGACTTCGCCAAAGTAATTCGCGTTCGTTTTTTACATATGTTTTGGGTCGTCGGCCTTTAATACCATTCAAATAATCGTTAGAAAAAAAAATTGTAACATACTTCGCGAGGGTAGGTTAATTTTAGGCTTGTAACACTTACCGTAAGTAGTTTTCAGTGTGCGTGGATTATCTCTCTTCCACGTTACTAAGAGGAAAAGTTACAACGTCTCAGTTATAGCTCAAAGTTTTAACTTTACAAACAAAATCTTCAAATATGAAGAAATAAAGAATATATAAATCGAATGCAAAGTCACAGGGCGGAGGCAGGGGGTGAGATATTCCGTCATGGCCTGCGTGTATCTTTTCATCTTCCACCAGTCTTGGGAGCCAGAAATAAGCTTTTTAAAAGCAAATGTTTTTTTTATATTTAGAGAGGGGAAACACACGAGATTTTATCCTATCGGGTGGGGGTGAAATGTAGGGAGGAAGTTAAACGGCTACACCAGAACTGACACATATCATTAATTAACGGGAGGTCATTTGAATTTGTTCCAAGAACCATGCGCGCATGAGACGATGGGGGGGGGGGTGCGGTTGCCACCCCTCTTGGTCACAGGGAATTCAGCTATAATCATTGTTACATGTATGTCGTAAAAACGTCACGTTTCTCGATGACGTGCGCGTTCATTGTCGCGGGAGTGGGGCTCCCCCCCTCCCAAAAAAATAAAATCAACGTCTAGAAATTTCGAATTTCGAATCACTATTTGACTAACACCTGGAACCTTCACATACTATGGTAGAAACCGTGAAATACCTCTTGGAATGCAACGCAAACAGACAAAATTACATCCTGTGCAGGAGGTGGGAAGTAAATTCAAGAGGGGCAAAGTTTGGATCGGAGGTAGGGGTTGTCTAAAACAACTGTTTTTTTCAGCCTAGTATCTATATTTTTTATTTTCAACCCCACCTCCTTCTCTATTTTAAGTTGAGTTTTAAAAGTTATTTCAAATTGAGCACCAGTCTTTCTCAAATTTGTTCAATCTGCCTGAATCTGCGGCAAATTTCATCCACTATGCCTGAAACGAGCAGATGAGGAGGCAAATATTCTAATCTATTTTACTAGTGTACCATCAACTCACAGTAGATAAGTCGTCATAAGTGGAAATTATAGAAACCGAAAGTTGGAACTCGCGAGGCGGAGAATATTTTGATCCACCCAAATGGGGGTGGTCTGTTTGAGTGGGTTCAGGGGGCGGCCAGAGGCGCCCCCCCCCCACCCACCCACCCCCCCCCCCCCCAAAGAAAAAAAAAATACGTGAAACGTTAAAACAATTGAGAGAAGAAAAGGAAGTATGCCAAAAAAGAAAGCGGACTGTTTTTATATGGGCCTACGAGCCTCATCGTTCGGACGCCGAACACCGACATTTTCTGTCCGATGCCGATTGGATTCGCGGCAGCAAATTCAGTTTCGTACGCAACCGTACACATGTGCCGATGTCAATGAGTTCCTAAATCAGTTTTCTCTCTGACAAACGCTTCCGGTAAAAATAACACATCGGACCCCAGATCTATTGCCGCAAATGCAAACATGTGCGCTCAGCTTCACTTACAAGCCACACGGAACGCGCTGCGTGACGCAGACCAATATGCCCAGGTTTTGAATTTGAATTCGAGAGTGAAACAAAGTTACAGGTATCACGGAACAAAATATTTTCCCACATGCGACAATAGTAACGTTCAGGCGAAAAAATATGATCGCACCACTTCAATTTTGCCATTCAAATATCTTTGTCAAGTATAGCCCTTCAGACAATTTTTTCTCACCCGAGAACAAGGGTCATGCAACAAATAAGAGAGAAAAATTGACACGAAAGGAAGTACAGGTCACGTGCATTTTTCAGGCAATTCCCAACAAAAACACACAAAAAGTAAATTGTATTTTTTAGGTTTAAGAGTCATCAAATCACCCTCTTTTTATCAGGCATATTCAACAATAGTGCAAGATGTCAATAGAATGTTTCAAACCTTTATTGAAACAATATATTTTCCAAAGTCTGTTTATTTTTAGCGATTGTGTTGCGAAGTTGGCCCACAGAAGTTAAGCAAGCTCGAAAGAAGAGCTGTAGTTCTTCCATGGAAATTATAGAAATAACAGGACAGTTTTCTATTAGTTTGAATGGGACTCATATTATTGCTGTTAATTTTCCTCAGAGCCGATATTCGTAGAATTGGATAAACCAATAAGAAATACTCCGACTAACACTCGACCGACTGACCTACACTCAGTGGAAGAGCTGATCAGAGATAACGCCGGTAGTCGAGTTTTAGTTGATAAATATCACGGGCGGAAATCTCCGAATTGGTACTATTTGAACTGTCATAGCTGTCCATAAACAACCCATAAACCCATAAATCACACTCCCAGAACAAACGGGCATCACATAATGCAAAAGTTGCAGAACTGTAAATTCTATCACACAATTCCCCCGGTCAACAGAACCCCGACGGAATGTGTTTGCGGAACAACCACTGTATAGATTGCATGCAGATTGCCGACAGTCTGCATGGCAGTACAAGCGTCTAACAATGGTGACTGCCACGTCACGGGAACTTTCCCTAACTATTCCGCTGACTGGTAGTCGCGTGATCAGGTTTGGCATCAAAAATCTAGTGGATATAAGCACTGATTCCTGGATGTTTTGGAAGTTGTCTCTGGGCTCCCGACGAGCAAGTCCCTACCTACAAGAAGTAAGATGGATGCCGCCACTGTTGCTTTCAGGTATGAACTTTGACTGAACATTGTGAATTTTACTTTATACCAGAGAAAACGATTGGCAGTTGAGTTTTATTTGTTAATAAAAATCGTAGATAACTGGTCTTCGTTGTGCTGAACACGACTGGCTCAACCTGAACCCAGAATCTGGAGCCTGTGTCTGGTATCGTCTGGTAAGGAATCACAAAACGCCACAGGCTGATGGGACTTCGCGGTTGGTGGGGCTCCGTAGTTCTGTCAGTAATCACAACGCTTGGAGTCAGAATTTACGATCGCATTCCGTAACAATTGCATCATTTCCGAGTGCAACCTTTCAAGGCGGGTAACTCTAATTCAAGGTGGGTAACTCTAATTCAATTTTTTAGTTCCCTGATACCTGTTGAGAGTATCTATATTTAATAATAGAGGTTCCTCATTCTTATAAAAACCGATGCCAGATCCACTGTGTGCCGCGACAGATTAGGCGGACGCGCGATGACAGCTATTGAGTCATCGGGAATTAAATGACTTGACGTGGACACTGTAGACTGAAGATTTTGCAGCGCTAAAGGCAAGGAGGCATCACACAAAAAGTCAATCATCAATGACTGATCAAGTCCAGTCTTTTCGCCGGCCATCAAATCTGTCGTAATTTTAGAAGTGATTGATATCTTGGGTGTTCGGTCACATCGTCTTTATCAACAATTATAAAAAATATAAACTTCATCACGCAGGACGCTAATGTTAACTGTATTTCTGAAAGTCTACCTTTATGATGTACTGTGCATTTATGTAACATCATCAGTACTAGATGTAGAGATCGTGCCACATGGGGGGGGGGGGGGGGGGGGTAGGGGGGCTTAATGGGAAACCTAGGAAGGACGTCATATTCACGTGACCCAGTCGAAGAAAGTATGTTCGAGTCACTCGAACGAGCAATTGTTCTATAGCTCATTTGCTCGATGGGATTCGAGTCGCTTGAGCAATGACTTTTCAGTAACTCTTCGATGGATTCGTGGCTATAAGAATCATATAGGCTTTCGTTATACAGACTGAAGATAACTCTGCATACATGTTATGGGAAACCAAGCACTGGTGATTATAAGACTTGGACGAGGGAACGAACTAGAGCTAGTTTGGGCTAGACATACTGCTAGTGTTAGAGTAGTATCTGTAATAGGCACAAAAATAGGGTTCTTGGAAAATCTGGACCAGTACTTTTGTGTAATAGAACATACTCTCGATCCTATAGCACTACGTGCTACTACTAAAATCCCTAGATGGGGAGTACAAGTTCGTTACGGTTGTTTTGGGCGCATTTTGGTGATTTGGAGGGATTGTCGGCTTGTTTGTGGTAATTCTACAAAGTACAACTACTCTTATACAAAGGAACGTACCTGTTATTGAAAAAAGAAGGATTCATGAGGAATCCATATCAAATAGTCGATTTGGGTGGTTTGGATGGATTGATGGGTCTTTCTGGGTAATCAGATTTACTCCTATTCAAACGAACAAACCCTCCGCACATACCCCCGTCTTGGTGTAGGCCATTCAGGCTCATAGCAACCACGTGCTACCTTAGAAACCAAGATGGCGGCCTCCATCAGACAAAAATGTCCGACAGAAGTATTATCACCCTAACAACACGCACTGCGCATGCGCACTAAGACCACGTGTCACTATGGGGATGACGTCACCAGACGGCCGCTTCCGCGGGCTACCATGACAATCTAACATGAGTTAAATTGGGTCACATTACTGTGCCATCACTTCTTAGGTCCCCTCACTAGGTCCCCACAATGTGGCAAATAAGGCCAAGTGGCCGAAAGCTCCAGTTACCGAAAGCTCCAGTTACTGATTGATTTTATCATATAAAATGTCACACTATCTACCTACCCACTGAAAAATGTTGCAGGCTGAATGGGAACATAGTTTATTTAGTGGCCAAAAAGCCCTCGGGGATTGAAATCTTTTTTCCAATTTTCCCGGGGATACTCTCCGCCGCCATCTATAATTCTATTAGCATCCCACCTTAGGTCTTGGGCATATATGACGCCCCTTGCTAAAGTATATCCAGAGGGGAGACACCTTTGAGCCGCCACTGGACCCAGTGGAAGTAACACGGGTATGTAGAAGTATTAGACAGTCGAGATAATAATTCATTGCTTAGGGTTTTTAAAAATTTCGTTATAATTAACTGCAGTAATGGTAGAAGTTTGTAGGGATTTATCCAAACGATGTATCGAACTCAGAAATAGAGACAACCAAAGGTAAAAAAAAAAACCGTTAGAGAAAGAGTCATGGGGATTGTAACCAAAATTGGCGAGAGCAGGTCAAAAGAAAGAGGTCTTTGTGTGGCCTGCGTGACAAAGAGAAGACAGGTTTTGAAGAGTACCTTGACAATGGCACCATTGTAAGGGGAGGGGTGGTCACTGTTGCTCAAGCTGAGGTCGCGGTCACTGGAGATTAGGGGGAATTGGGAAAGACGGTGGAAAAGGGGATCCAAATGTGTAACTTGGGCGTAGTGGTGACCTTGGAATACGTTTTATTAGGAAGTCCAAAATCTCAATCTTCTAGATCAAAATTTACTGGGAGTAGCATAATGAGGACGTGGGATGGGAGAATAAAGGACGTGGTTAGTGGTTGACACAAATGTGATGGTTAGTATGCTTATTGGAGGAATTGTGAAGAATGGGGGTACAGCGTGTCTTCAAGCAGTTCGTCTCAGTATTGGGAGGAAAGATGCGTGGGAATCGGGAGGCAGTTGGAAGCACATGGGTAACCAAAATCTTCTCAACTGAGAACCACGGCAAATCAGCGGCCAGCCAAACTGTTATATATCGACCCACGTGAATAGTGTTAAAGCCTCATCCATCTGTAGGGTTCGATCCTCTAATGCTATGGGCACACAGGCCTTACATTACACGTATTTACTCCAGCTGAATCCCGAGAAGCATATAATGTTTTATTGCGGTTGACTGATACCAGAGGAGACCGCTCGAACACATTCAGTCAGGCACCTCTACAAAAGCGATCGTCTTTTCTTCCAATTACAAGGTTCGAAAGGTAGTCTGGGTTCTCTAGAAACCCTCAAGCGGATCAGATTTTTAAAAATGTTCCCGGGGAGGGTTCCCTTAATCCCACCAGTAGGAGAAGACACGCCCACGAACATCCACACCAGGGCTACGCACGTGGTTACTTTTCGGGCAAAATCTTCCAGCCCCCCCCCCCCACCCCCTACCCCCCGCAGCCATGGAAAAAAGTTGGCCCGTTGGTCTATACGCCTGTGCTGGGTATAATCAGTGGAGTCGAAATATGATTAATATTATATAAATTCTCTGATCAACTTTGCCTAGTGATTTCTCCCTCAGAAGATTTATCAGGTGCTTGCTGAGAAATGGCGGGGGGGGGGGGGCAGCGTGATCACGAAGTGACGTATTCGTGACGCCCTCCCCCTCCTTCCCTACAATTTTCCAATAAGCTTTCTAGTGATTATACGTATTCGTCAGGGTTGTATTCGAAGATGCCAATTCTCTCGTGCTATTAGTTATATACTTTCTTAAAAGAAAATTGGTTACTTGGACTTGTGTCGGGTTATAGCAAAAACGGCACCGTGTGAAAACGGCACCTGAGTAAACGGCACTGAGTGAGCGAAACGGCACCAATTGATTGTGGGGAGAACGGTACCAGTTCCGATGGCGAAATTAATTCATTTAAATTCTGCCTTTTTCTGTGTTTCGTTTTGAAACCGAGTATTTAGCATATGGTTCTCTAATAAATTTGTGGAAAATTGAGCAGTTAAAAATGAGAGGATACATCTTCCCTCCCAACTATCTCATGGTTTTCTTGTTGTTTAGCAGTGACTTCTAAACATTAAAAGCAATAACACCCCTCCACCAACCCCACCCTTTCCTCGGCCCTGGAATCTATCCAACCTGGATTCACGATACACCTCCTTCTTTATTATTTGACGCAGAAATCAGAATCTTGTGTATGTGTGTGTGTGTGTGGGGGGGGGGGGGGGGGGTCCGAATTCAAAGGACGTGCCAAGGTAAAAAATTAAAACAAGGTCTTTTAGGCCATATTTGGATGGGGGCTGTCCAAACCCAAGAAATCCGGACTCCTGTGCCAAACCGAAAGTAACGGGTCCCGGATTTCACACGGTGCTGTTTTCGCCTGTACCCGTGTCACTGTCACACATACAATCAAAGCCTAAATGGAGGTCTGTAGCAACATACTGAGGGCAGTTGTCGGCAAGACATGACAAATTTGGAAAACTGGTGCGGCACGTATTAATAAAATAATTTACCTCACGACTACAATACATGTATATTTTATTTATTCACTAATTCACTAACGCGTTTTGAACAAGACTTGAGTTTTATTTTGAACCATCATCACAACGAACCACAGGGGTCTGGAAACGTTATTTTAGTTATTTAGGATATATATGTTTTTTAAACATATATACCCTAAATCACTAAAATAACGTTTCCAGACCCCTGTGCAACGAACTGATATTCCAACTTCGTCAAAACACGCCTTCTGCAAAGGCAAGCCGTGAAAATTCAAATTTACCTGTTCTCAAATGGACGGTCCCAGTTACGTCACTTGTGCATTGTTGCAAAATGGACGCTGTTCCGAAAATACACACAAATTCCCATAGAGAATTAAAAAATTCGTTCATATAATTTTCGAGCGAGCTAAAATCACAGAAACGTAACGACGGCGAAGTTAAATATATTACACGTAATCGGGAGCTGAAAACTAAAATATATTTTCTTGATTTTGTATTATTCCAGAGTTTATTTACCATTGGGGGGTTATGGAAAGGACAATAATTGGCGGACGGTGTGATTACTGAATACACAAACAATTCATAAAGTCCCCACAAAGTAGATCTTCTGTTTCTCAGGCCATTTGTGTAAAATTGCTTGTGGGATGGTGGTTTTTTATTTTATTTTTTATTTTTGTAACTGTTTCTTTGCCATCAAAGGTTCATGTTTTTGGTTTGTTTCATGTTTTAGGCCTCACAATCTACAGAATAGCATGGGTGGGGTGTATTTCGTCCCCTGAGTGCAAGAAGGCTTTGCAGTGCTACAGCACTGCAAAGCCTTGTTGCACTCAAGAGACAAATTTATAAATTTTATTAACTTGGGTAAAATATCAGACATAAACTATTTAATTTTTATTTTATTTTATTTGTTTTTAAGTTTGCATTGATTATAAAAAGAAAGCTTGCGATAGCCAAAATGACCATGTTGGAGGAGCCTGAGAAACAGATTCTTAATTTTTATTTTGAAATCGTAAAGCAAATTTCCAGAAGTCAGTCAAAGAAACATGTCCATCGCCGTGTGAGCCCAGCAACGAAGAGAAGGTGTTGACTGCCTGTTAACGAACTAAGCCGTCGAACTGCGCACCTCACGCCACTTGAAAGAAGCACATGTCTCACACCAGAATTACGATGCCGTCCGTTAAGAGTAAACTATAGCAAAATGTCTAGGAGCAACTACTTCAAATTTCAAGTGTTTTTCTTCTAAGTAGTCTACCAAACATGGCGACACCATTCAGAAAACGTTTATTAACCCTTCCAAAAACCTTATCGTTTTATTAAATATGTAAAGAATGGTCAGAGTTTGAATTGACGTGAAGACATCAGTTAGCGCGCTAAATTGAAGAACTGCAAACAGCTATATTCTATTTTATATCCTATTTTTTGAGCTGCATAATATTCAAAGACATCCGACGAAATTTAATTGTTTCTTGTATGCCACACCCCCACCCCAGAATTATGGTATCGGTTGGAACTTTTCTTGAATGGCAACGCATTTGTTGATATGGCTTTTATTGGAGATTAAATCTTTAAAAATTCAAACAATACGCTTTGAAATTAGCTCAAATTTAAAATCTTTGAAGCAAACGTTTCAAGTCCGGAACCTTTCAGTTTAGGAAATTAGCAAAAGTAAAAACGGATGGAACAGTTTCAGTTAACCGGAAGTCGATGTTCGAAGTTTGAAAGCTGTACGATGTGTGTCACCAAATTATGGGCTTTTTTGACCGGAGGAACTGGTCGCAAAGATATTTCGTACCGAGGATCTCACTTCACAAACTACTGAGACTAAAAATCTTTGCACTATGTTACAAATTTATTAACTGGACTGCAGCGTACATGTAATACAAAGAGTTGACGGAAGCAGTTACCAAACTCTCCGCCCAACGTTCTTACAATCGGTTATCCGAATTACCCAATTTACAGAGTTAACATGATTTTATATGTACAATTTCCAAGTAACATTATTAAAATAAAACAATCAATATTGGTAGCTGTGAAAATAACATGTAGACTCTTGTATTAATCAAATGGGCATTGTAATGGATGGATTGAGTGAAAAACATCTTAATG
This sequence comes from Pictodentalium vernedei, assembly GCA_031216915.1. Lineage (NCBI taxonomy): Eukaryota > Metazoa > Mollusca > Scaphopoda > Dentaliida > Dentaliidae > Pictodentalium > Pictodentalium vernedei. The sequence goes on from CM062296.1 coordinate 227,130,078, forward strand.
TGTTAATCCACAGTTTATTAATTTATAAATCCGTTATTCTCAAAGTATCTGAATTAACCCATTGTTTCCAAACTCCACATTTTAGCCTGGAGATACTTTAATAATGTCCAAAATAGCCTATAATTGGAAGTGACCTAAAAATAACAAAATGACGATAAATAAAAGAAAATAAAAAACAGCTATCTCCTATATTTTAGCTCTACAACACACTAAAGTTTTAATAAAGTGTCCGACGCATTTTACTTTTTTACCCTAAATCTCTCTTAGATATTACCTCTGAAATCGGCCATAACGGTTGGGAAGTGCATTCCTACCTGTTGTACATCACCCAGCAACGTGACTGTGCTTATCAAAGCATGTCATTTTAATGGTCTTATAGAGGGTTTTCGTAACATTTACTTTGTGAAAAAATATTCTGTTGGGTGTCTAATAATGCAGCCAGCCTTTAATAAGGATTATCTCCGTGGAAGCCGCAAAAAGTTGGCCAATACTTAATTAGTATGGTAATTAGTGTGGTAACAACTTCTGTTCTATTGGTAAAATTGGACCCGGTAACCAGCGCTTGTGGCGAGAGTGTGGCGTGAGTCCTCTGAAGAAGGGCAGGGAGAATGGGGGTTCAGGAGAGGTTTGTGTCCCCTCTCCTAATGTTCCATGTCGGCATTTTTTGCCTAAATTGGAGTCTTAAACACCGAATCGTTCTTATTCGTAATCACATACTTTCTTACGTGACTTGAACATTGTATTTGGCCTTATGCTACACACACAGTAGGTTATACAAATTGAGGTCTCTAGGGCCCGATCCCATCTATGGGAATCCCAGCTTTATCTACATTGAGGTACGTACGGTACGTGTTAATTAAAGGGGAAGTTACACTACGACTACAACATGTATATTTTATTTACCCACAAATAAATTCCCATGCATTCTTCTGTTTTTAACTCTCTTTAGTATCTCTGTTTCCATGGTCGATTCGAACACACGCTCTCTCTCTCTCTCTCTCTCTCTCTCTCTCTCTCTCTCTCTCTCTCTCTCTCTCTCTCTCTCTCTCTCTCTCTCTCTCTCGCTCTCTCTCCCGCTCATGAGTTCATAGGTCATATTTCTTCTTTTGCTGTTTTCACTCGGAAAAAACTTTTATTTGTTTGGTTGGAATCTTTCTCTTGAGAGAGAGAGAGAGGGCGAGATATATATATATATATATATATATCAGCAGGAGGGACAGAGACGTGGAGTTAATGAGGTGGACAGAGACGTAGAAACAGACAGAAATGGCTCGAATCGGCCGTGGTGACAGATATAGGGTTAACTTGTATTCTAACGGTCTAATGTTCTACGAATGCATGCCTTGATGATCAAGTTAGAATATTTTATCAGTTTTTACATGAGCCATTACAGTCGGTATAAATCAGGTTTACACCCTTCTCTCCGATGAGTCATCTTCGCGACACCCCTCTTCTAAAGTTGACAGTATAGATACACACGATTGGCCAAATTCGAATTCGTACTTGATATACATTCAGATGCCTAAAGTGACATTGGACACTAATAACTATGCTAAATGGTTGGGAAGACGACAGTTGTTGTTTTTTCTTGCAGAATAGTATACCATTGATGATTGATGAGGTTCAAACAGGATGCGGAGCAACAGGAAAATTCTGGGCTTATGAACACTTTAACCTTCCGGAATCTCCTGATATTGTTGCATTCAGCAAGAAGATGTTGACCGGTGGGTTTTTCTACAAAGATAATTATAGACCACTCGAGGTATGTATCTAGGCTCTCCCTCATTACCTCTTAAATGAGTGTTTTCAACAAGAAGCAGAGTAGCTATTCAAACCAAGTTAATATGCTTTGTCTCTATATCCCGATAAATTCTGTCTTTTGACTGGTAAGAATGCCTTGGACAAATAGCCATGGCAAAGGGTGCACCCAACATCCGAGGTATATGAGAGTGCACAACATGGATAGTATAAGCGCACGCGAAACATCGGGGGTATATGGTTTAAATGAAAGCTTTTCGCATTCACTCGCCTCGGTATAAAATCGAACCAAAAAAGCCTGAAAATAGTATTCGATCATATTTTGCTGTTACAAGTTAAATTGGCGAATAATTAAATGAAACAACTTGAAAAAAATAAAATAAGAGCAAATATCGTCCCTTCAGTTCCAATGTGTTCTAGAATTTCTAGAATTTAGAATTAAAAGAATTTATTGAAACAATAAACACCTATTTGAGGCAGATTGCCAATTTTACAACAGCATTATTATGGTAATATAATGAAACAATATAATGAAACAATATAATGAAACAATATAAAACGAAATGAATGAAAAAATACATTTGGACAATGAAGAAACGACGGATACACCCATGAAAAAGTATATAACCATACAGCCATACATTAAGGAGGCATCGCAATGATTACCAAAAATCATAAAGCACTGCGGGTCTTCAGATTCCCGTAATATGAAGCGCCGGATTATGTTATAGATCGGTTTGCACAGATCTGGGAAGTTGTTCCTCATAATATGTTGGAAGTGTGTAATATTATCCACCTTTATGTTTGGTGTATGATCAATGAACATTGTGTACAGTTCATCACGCAACTGATCATATAATGGACACTCTATTATAAAATGGAATTCGTCCTCACCCGCCCCCGAATCGCATCTGTTGCATATTCGTTCATTGGTCGGAACGGCAGGCTGTTAATGCCTCCCTGTTTCGATCAGAAAACTGTGGTTGCTGATTCGAAGACGAGTGAGGAATTTCCTAGCTTCCAAAGACATAGTGTGCACAAAATACGGTTCTAAAACATATTCACTCTTGACCTTGCGATACGTTCTTAACTTATTTTTACCCTGTTTTTTTTATTATCGTCATAAATGGCATTATAAAATTCTTCTTCATGTCTTGTTTTCCTTTCCGTGTTAAAATCAATTTAATACCTTTTTCGCGACACAGTTGTTCGATGTCTGATATACCAAAGTATTCATGCAGAAGTTTCTCTAAATTATCGAGGTCATACTTCTTTGTTTCACAAAATGCTTCACCAAGCAATGTGGTAGAATCCTGGGAAGTTAATTTACAGTAATATTTGATTTGCTGTGTAATACTGCGTCGATCAACAAGGGATATCGTCCTAACTCAGCTCGTACTGCATTATTTGGTGCATTCTTATTTACCCCGAGTAACAGTCTGAAATATTTAATATGTACATTATCGCACGCGGAGCGACTTACATTTTTGTGATTAAGTTCCAAAGATAGGCACAAAGAACACACTGGAACTCTGGGGACGATATGTAAAATACTTTTTACTCGTTTCTGTAACAGCCCAAGGGATGTAACTCTCTCTGTTGTCTTCTGCGTTTGTAAAAACAAAAGTTCTTTACGAATTTGGTCCAACCTTTTACAGAGCGTGAGAAACGCATCCACAAATATTTCTCCACTGTGTTTCTATTGTGTTTCAAACGAGACAAAAACATTATCTTCGTCAACATGTATGGTATATGGAGAGTTAATACCCGGGTGTCTCTTTTAAACACCTCGCCTGCGGTTCGGTGTTTAAAAACCGACATCCAGGTATTAAATCTCCATATACCATACATATACCATACATTTTGGCGGAGATAACTTATAATGGGCATTTGGGCTTCAAGTATGTTAATATATTTTATTGTCGCAATTGATTTTAGTTGAACGCCGTCTCCAGGCCTAGGAATGTTTAGGGAAAATGCATATGAAAGCAGAGTCCTGCGAATCTCAATCTCAAATTTCGGGTAGAATCGAATCCGGAATCGAATCAAGCATAAGATTTCGAATCGAATCACGACTTGAATCAGAGTTTATGAATGTTTAAATTGTAATTGTTCTAACAAACGGACTCAGGGTCAAGGAAATTGCGTTTTTGTCTCGAATTTCAATTTTTTCCCGGGATGTCGCTCTTGCACTTGTCATCGCCCCTATCTCCCCTCTCCCCACTACATGGCTCGGATGATATTTTGTATGCCCCCCCCCCCCCCTAGTAGTTCAGCGATCTTAACGTAACGGCTACCCCCCACCCTTCGTAGGGGTGGCCGCTACGTTCAGATCGCCGAACTGGCCTACCCGCTAGATATTTTTCTTGTGCCTCCTCCCCCCCCCCCCCTAACTTTGATATCCTGGCTACGCGCCTGGCGAGGTGCTCTAGTGACGCGGGTTAGCATCATAACATACAAGAGAGAGAACTATTATTAAACACAACTCCCAAATGTTTATGATTCAGAGATTTGAGTATTTGACATGAATAGGGGCGTATGCCTGCTTTGGTTACTCTTCCTAGTTAATATCATAGATTCGGATGTTGTGGGTTGCTTTGAACCAACCAAGTTTTAGTCCAATTAAAGCAAGATCCTCGTGTTACCGAAGCCTGACTAGAATTGTCAATAATCAAGTATAAAGTGGTATCGTCGGCAAACAAACGAATACAGCTTGTAAGATATGTGACAATATCATTTATATATATATTAGAAACAGTAGGGGCCAAGAATAGATCCCTGCGGAACGCCGCAGTTGATTGATTTCCATGGTAACATTTCAGAATTAACTACTACTCTCTGTGTTCTTCAAGATAAGTACGATTTTAAAAACAACAATAGTTCACCCAATGTTCCATTTTTTTCCAATTTGTATACAATGCCCTTGTGCCATACTTTATCGACGAATTTACTGATATCCCAAACGACACCTCATTCTGACTTTTTGGCCTTCGTCGAGTGCACAACAAAATGAGTCCTAAATATCTGCGAGTTGAAGTACAGTGGAATCGTCTGATATAAAACCTGCAAGTGACTCAGAACGTTATTCTCCTGCTAGAAACACCACAATTTCCTGTATTTACATGTATCAAATACTTCACCGAGGCAATTTAAAAGAGAAACGGGTCGATAATTGCAGACTAAATTGGACGGCGTCTTTTTAAGAATTGGCGCATCGTTAGCTGTCTTCCACTGTGAAGGAAAACGTGGGTTTAATAGCAGTTTGTTGAACAATGTAGCAAGGAGCTCGGATAAGAAGTGTCTACATTTTTTGAGAAATCTAGGACATATTAAATCCGGTCCAGATGCATTGGATATTTTCAAGGATTTGGGGTAGAGCTGTTGGTTTTTAAATTTCTTGTTCGGTTTCGGTTTTGGTTTTTCAGGTGGAGTAAAACCTTGGTTCGGTTCGGTTTTCGGTTTGTTCATGCGGCCAAATAAAATTCAATAAACCTGCTCATTCTTATGTCCGGAATCATAACTGAATGGCAGTGAAATTGAGTGAAACTCAATGAATGCCCGAAATAACCTATAATACATGAAAAATCAGGAAGGCCAACAAAATAATTACGTAAATATACAGAACCTTTATTGTGCTTGGCCATTTTTCGAGGTCTGACACCAACACACAACTTGAGGAAAGCTGCAAACACAACTAAACTGAAATGTCGGAAATTCACAGAATGTAGTCTTCCCAGAGTAGTGAGAGTACCCAGACACTGCCATTGGCAGTGTCAGGGTACTCTCACTACTCTAGGATGGCTACATTCTATGAACGTTTGCAGCAAGAGAGTATTTTAATAAAAAACGAAAAACCTTAGATTACAGGATGTCGACGGTTTCTGTTTCGGTTTTTAAAAGAAACTAAAAACCTCGGTTCGATTTCGGTTAACCTACAGCTCTAATTTGGGGGAAACAAACACATCATGGACGGAAAAGTGTATTTTTGCCAGAAGTCGTCGGCCTGGGTAAAGTGGTGTAGGAAGAGTAGCATGGGAATCGTCAATCGTGGCAAATTCACTGAAATACTCATTAAAGACTTCCGCTATTTCCATGTTTCGAAGAGATGTTCATTGTGGGTACAGAACAGTCTTCGTGGATGGGTCAAAATCCACACGCCGGCAATATTTTCACACAAGCGTTAACAGTGAATCTCCGGTTCAAAACAATGGAATCGCCCTCCAATTTTCAGGTACGACCCGGTGAGTTTCCATTGAATATTTTTGCTGAAAACTAGTGATTATTGATTGACAAAAAGGCCGTGGGTAAAACAGCCCACGTGTGGAATTTGACCATAGCACGGCGGCTGTACTGTATATCGGGTTCATGATTGCAGATTTATTTTGTCCTAATACTGATTTCAAGGTTATCCACCATTTAGAGGAACTACTTGGTGGATTGTCTATGATGTTTTTAACCTTATTAAAATAATTACTGTTTGCATCGCGAACTGCCGAGACGACTTCGTTTCGTGTTTGACGACACTTGCGCTAAGCTTCAGCAGAACCACTGCGTTTTGTATTGCCATAAAACCATTTCCTTTGTTCCCGGATTTTATTATGCATCCAACGAGGTTGAGATTTTCGTACCACATTGTTCTTGTCTGGAATGTATTTGGATTCCAGTCCTAAAATTAAGAAACTCATAGTCTCTACCACGGAGTCTAGATTGGAGTTATTAAATATAACATCCCAACTCGTATTTGAAATTTCGTGATTGAGTTCTGTGTAGTTGCCATCATAATAAAGGACACTTGGAGTTTCTGGATACTGTTCTCGTGAAATTAACTTCTAGATGTACTGGACAATGCTATCCAGTTAATCCCAGAAGAAATAGGTCCAGTGTTTCGCAGCGTGTTACATTAACCGTGTTTCTGACTGCAACAGGAGCAAGTAACGTCGCTGACGATTCAGTGCAATACGCTGACGTGGAGACCAATTGTCGCAAATTAAATTTTTTTGCAATATCACCAAAACTTTCTCTTCTCACCCTGAGTTCCAATGTATTCTATGTACCAGTAGGCACATAGAACACATTGGAACTCAGGAGACGTCCTGTTCCAATCTGATTATCATTGGAATCATCTGTGACTGTAATGTTGGAGATGTTAGTATCCTTGGCATTTTCTATTATTGCATTTATCAGTGGCCAAATTTCAATGTCAATATTAGGTGATCGATAGAACAAACGAAAAAGTACATTGCCTTTTGGAGAGAATTCTTATACCCAGAGACAATCCAAATGAGTGATTTCAGTATCAGGCCTTGTTTTAAAACTAATTTCACCTCTAATATAAACTGCACCACCACCCCCTCTAGAGGCGCGATTTTTTATTATTGGGGCGTGGAACTCATCAAAATGAATGTTGGTGTTTTGATCTGATTGTCCCAACCATGTTTCCGAGAAAGCATATATGTCATAGCCTGTAGACTCACATCTGAGAAGGTCAACTTTCAGTTTCAGACTCTGGCCATTTAAGTGGCATATTTTCAGGCCCGCTGAAAACTGACAGCGAATGAAGGTATCTGAAGGTCCGGAGTTTGTTTCTGTGTCATCCGAGAGATATAATACAAGCAATTTTACGTATCTTGCGAAGGTATTTTTCGTGGGACTGTAAAGTAATGGACACTGTTAATTGTACTTAGTCCATGTTTCGAGGTTTCATTAGTATTATTTTTATAAAATATGTTATCATATTATTCACAATGTTGTGGACGCGTGAAAGAAGGGAACTTCCGAGGTAAAACGAAAGTATTTGTAGGAAGTATCGCCAAAGGCCCACAGAAAAGAGAGAAGACAGAGAGCAGTAAAATGTACCCTATACAATACATGTATAATGTTTGGATATTCAGGGAACAGTGTCTGGCGGGGTACAATTTAAAATATCTTAAACTGATAGGTTTAACTGTTGTACCACTCAGTTCAGTGAATTTCTTGCACGGAAAAGAAATATTTCATCTAATACCTTGGGTATGTACAATGGAGGATACCATAAGAACAAAAATCATTATTATTACGCCCCAACTTTTGTATTTTAAAAATACGTTGACAAGTAACACTCATTCTAGATCAAGCTGAGAACTGTGCTGCTTACTTCAAACAGTATTTCTGGACTGAGACGTGTCAAAGCAGTTGGTTGTGCAGCTGAGAACAGGGGACAGAAAGAAGAAAGTAGAAATGAATGCCTTAAAGTAGATGAATTTGTTGAGGAATGTAAGGAGAGCGTAACTAAATATGTCTAGATAAAAGAATAATATGGCAGCATAATGTCTGACGAAGTTACAGGCAAGGATTGATGGATAACATCAAATCCAGAAACTGATCTCATGTAAAAATTACAATATTTAGTGTTGAGGACCAAGAAAAACATAGTGTGGCATGCCACAAATGTTCCGAAGATGTTGTATAAATCTCAGTAGTTGGTGTCCCAGTTGAATCTTCCCTCGGGATTGTCGGACGCGGTACCGTTCAATCAATTAACATAAAACAGAAAATAATAATAATAAAATACGGACAAGTACAAGGAGAAAACACATTTACCGTAAAGTAGAATTGTGATGAAGAAAGGTAAGTATTAAGTCGTGTGTTCTCAAAAATGTTTGCAAGTTTGCCACGAATTAATTTGATGTAATTGAGAATTTGGACTTCAACTGTGACATGACGTAGGTTCTTCACCAAGAGTATAATATTGCTCAATGTGCATTCTCTATTCGGCGACTAAAGAGACATTTACTAAGGAGACGTTTCGCATAGCTCATCGACTGCTCGGTTCCCAAGAAACAGGTATAGACAAAAAGAGAACGTCGATGTACAGAGCGAGTCACAAAATTACGAAAGGAGACACGCCCGGAAACAGAAAAAAATAGCCTTAAATATTTCTCAACATAAGTAGTAAGGGGATGACACTCTGGTGTAAAAATTGAATACTGAAATCTCCATAGACATTAGTTCACCAGAGCAAATTACCGAACGATGGCACTCTGACGAAAAAAATGTCTATGGGAATTTTCCGTGTTAAAGTTTTACGCCAGAGTACATTTTGACCAATTTTCATGCCAAATGCAACGAGTTCGTTCCAATGAGGGGTCAGGAACCATATCAGCAAAGCTGTGCTAGTCGCCATTTTTTTCGTGGCGATTTGTATGATATAGCCATCGATCGGGATCACTGTGGTATTTTGGACGGACGAGACAACTGTTACTTATTCCCAGTTCCTGATTCAACATTCGTTATCAACCGATTTACGGTTGATAACGACTGTCGAATAAGGCGCCGGGAATAAGTAACGGTTGCCACTTCTCCTCTGGTCACCCCGTATTTTAGAAAGAATGTTCATTTAGTATGTACTTGCTGCGTTCATATGTGCTCGCAAACCCTTCCAAGAACTAATCAACAACAGTGGAGAAAGAATCTGTAAGTGGCAATAAGACATAATGGTCGACGCATAGTTTGTACCATAAATGCATTTTGTGCTTATCACAGTTATAAAATTTTATCAGATAAAAAGGATCCATTCAGATTCCTTCTGCGTAACCTGTCGCATTTCATCCACTCTTCCTAATCAGAGGCGGCGAAAGCTCAATAAAAATGTGTGTGGAGGAGGTGGAAACAAAAGTCCAAGGTGCACTGGGCCAACACCATGGTTCGGCAAGGTGAGAAAAAAAACAACTGATAAATGTATGAACGTACATTTTCTTTGAGACTGAGGTTTTAATGGGCGCGAATGAAGGTGTTAAAAGTGTGAGTGTGTTAAAGGGGAGTGTTCATAGTTCGTGATACTGTATCATTGAAATAGCTGTCAACTTCCTTTCGTGCCGCGTCACTTCGTACAATTTGAAATTAGACAATGACTAAGTTAAACGGAATGGAGTCGCATTTTGCTGTGCATATTTTGTCTTAAGTGATGCACAGTATCGGGGTCACCAGCGAAAAACGATACGAATTAATTGCCAATGAAAAGCCCTCAAACTTCAGCTCCTCCCTTGAAACGTGCTTGAAATGTTTCTAAGCTTTCATGAAGAGCACTGGACACCCCTTGAGAACTGTTTGATTTCAGTTTTAGCCCTTAACCAAACCACACGACACCAAAAATGTGCAATTTCAATTATTGTTTTCAAATTGTTCAAAACATTTCAACAAAATCATATCATGCGACCCCTCATAGGAACGAGCCCACATGATATGTTTTTTTCGATTTGTTTTGCAAAAATAAATACTGTAAATACAACATTTTTGCGTATTACACGCAACACAGGTCAATGTTAAAATAGAACAAAAGTTATTTTGTCAACTTCGACGCTCTTAATTGGAAGAATTGACATATCAAGTTGAAGATAATGTACCAGGTTGATTATTTTGCATAATAAGATGGAATTGCTGCTGCCTGTCCATCCTTGGGAAGTTTGCGTTTCCTTTCCCAATCAAAGTAAACAATTGCTTCCTCAAGGTTGAATACGCGAAGCAATCCATAATGAAATGAATTTCATTTTCAATCTCGTCAAATTGACAGATGTCACACACTCGTTGTTCAGCTGGAACAGGTGGTTGGGCATGTAGCTCTCTCTCAATGGCAAGATTATGAATACTGAGGCGGAGCTTTGTGAAGTATGTCCACGTTTACAATCATTATAAAATATGTAGACTGATGCGACTGATTCGTTCGGTAAACTATTATGCCATGTTTCATAGGTCCACTAGATCTACAAATTTAATTTTTTTTCTTTACTTTCTCGGGACTGAAAATTGCTAAACGATCATTAGAAAATGCTATAACCGTCAATTGGTAATTTGCCAAGCTAAATATTAAAAGTAATTTATTCCCTGAAATCAGCAAATGTCCAAGTACCCGCTGGTCACTTTTGTGGTATTTTTGTTATGATATGGTCATAGTTTTTTGTCTATTTCACCTACTCTAACCATTTTTTTCAACGAGAGCTTGATGTGGGTTGATATTCACTCAACCCAGTTAATTTGGGATGATATTTAACCTAACTGATTTTAGAGTGTATACTTTCCATTGATAAAATACTGTATTTTAAACATTCAACAATTGCACACCACTTAGGTAGAGGTGCCCGGCCCTCTGGGTGCTTTCCACAGCATGGGCGTAAATCCTGGGAGGTGTTTATGTGTATGGGGAGGGGGAGGCTTACACCCCCAAATATTCAGATCTGTTCGCAGGGCAGCGAGTAGGGCAGGTTAGCCGGTTACCATGGTCAGTGGCCCACGCAATTATTTGCTAGAATGTTTAGAGACAGAAATTTCTAAATATAGTAACAATAAGCAAACCTGTTCCAGTTGATAGGCTCTTCTACGCTACTGGAGTATACTCCAGAACAAAGGAAATGGTTAGGTAGACGAAAATTATTGCATATATGGACAGAAGCAGAGAATTCTGAAAGAATTCGAAATGATGCAACCTGTCGGGTTGTTTGTGGTAATTCTACGAATCGGGGAATCATTCCTGTTCAATCGAACACACCCTCCAAACATACCCGCGTTCCATTGCAAAAAATTTGGTAACATAGCAACCACGTGCTACCATAGAAACCAAGATGGCGGCCTCCAGTGTACAAAATGGACGACGGAAACACGTATCACCCTAACAACACGCGCTGCGCATGCGTACCCACACCACGTATCACTATGGAGATGACGTCACAACATGGCCGCTCACGCGGGTTACCATGACAATACATCAAGGCGCCACTAAGTCACGCGACATAACGTCACTTACGGGGTCCGGCACCGGGGTCCGGCAAACCATGCTCCGAACATACGAGACATACTACTCGCCGCCTATGTTCAATCAATAAATAAAATAACGTGTGCGTTTTTTTTTCACATATGGTGCATACATGGGCAAAAGCATAACTTCGCTGACAAAACGTAGCAATTCAAACAGCAGAGGAAGGTATTATAAAGACCCTGTTGCGCTTAAATTTGGAGAGAAAATTCAAAATGAACTATTTTTTAAGGAAAACACGTGCGATAGAACCTAACATTTTCCGACAAAACGTTGGGTGTGTGGGGGGGGGGGTGGCTATCATTCCTTTGCCCTGTCACTCTCACTGCCCTCTCACTGATAACGTAGCAGTACCGTGAAATTTGTCTGGAGTTTTACAATAAATAACACTCGCACTTAAATCAAACCATTAAACTGATATATTGACCTAACAGTTCAGGTGAGAAATGTTTGAAGCTCGCCCGAGCATATTTTGTAACTATAGTCAGACGGACAAATAGCCATCTGTATCATCAAGAAGTCTATGCATTTCAAAATCAAGATAGCAAGCACCATCATTAATTGATGGGACAAACCCCAGTGTCACTTGAAACAAATTTATGATCATTTCATTGAAAAATACTTGTCTCATTTTTGTCTTCTGTTTCCGTTTTTATTTTTATTTCTTTTCATCGTTCCCTTGTTGAAATGTGTTGCCTTATTCATCTTTTTAGAATAACACAGGTTACCTTGTTTTTTATGTAAATGTTGTTTCCTCTGTATGTACATTTTTTGCCAAAAAGAGGGTACACGGAATCACCTGTAGAACACATCTTGGTGAACAACCACTACCAAAACTTTCTTAACGGCAACCATTTTTGCCAAACAAGTGACGAAGATGATACAAAAATGTTATCGAAATGCCCTCTGTGTGTTACCATTGATCACTCAGATGCAAAGAAACAGCGTTTTTTCGCAGTTCGACAAATCAATTTTTTCTCGCATCGGACCGAGCCATGGGGCCCAATAAGGCCATATTCCTGCCCCCTGATGCAACCATTTTTGCCGAATGAGCGCCGAATGATACACAAACGACATCGAAATGCTCCCTGTGCGAACTTCCATTGATCGCCCAGATGCAAGGAAAACAGCATTCTTGTAGACCAAACAATCAAAATTTTCTCATATCTGGCCGAACCATGGTCCATCCCCCCCCCCCCCCCCCCCCACCCCACATTTTTGCCGGATGAGCGACGAATATATACAAAAATTTCATCGAAATGCCCTCTATGTGACATGTCATTGATCGCTCAGATGCAAGGAACCAGCGTTCTTTCAGTTCGAAAAGCCAAAATTGTCTCTGGGTACGAGGGCCCCTTGTTGCATTTCCCGGTATTTTTTTGGTGGAGTCCACTCTACTTGAATTGTTTCGACTTCTCTCCCTTTCCATTCACCGAAAAGTGATTGCAGAAACGGGAGCATTCGATCTGGAAACAACAGCTTTCTGAGGCAGCTGATAGATTCTCAATACGTTTATTTAAAAATGTATTCCTTTACTAAACACGAATAACAGGCGACACCAGTAAGAAAATTATTGAACAATTAAGTAGGCGTGACAACCGTTACATATTCCCAGTTCCTTATTCGACATTCGTTATCAACCGATAAGATTGTTGAATAAGGAACTGGGAATAAGTAACGGTTGTCACGTTCCCAAAAATTAAATTTTAATATTTTGCATTAAAATATGGATTATAACACATTGTTGCAAAGATCTCAACTAGATCTTTCAAAAGGCTTCGTGAGTTATGTTTTGGATTGGAAAACAATATCAAATTGGAAAGATGATATTTGTGAAGAGGGATGTTATGTCAGTTATAGAAGGTAAAGTGTAAAAGCAAATTTGTACCAACAAACTTTATTCCAGTTCTAAATGGATTCTAAAAAACAATAGATATCTGACATTAGCACCTATGATGGATGGGTACGTCCATTTGGACTACCGTGCCCTGCTATCGCTGAACAGGCGATAACAAAAATAATGTAGAGTCTCACTTTAAAGTTAAATATTATGAAAAAATGTTTCTATTTCAGCCTCTCAGAATTATGAACACATGGACTGGGGACCCCTCGAAAGTTTTATTCTTGGAAGCTGTTGTGAGAACTATAAAAGAGCAGAATTTATTGGAAAATTCAGTAAATACTGGGAAGGAACTGATGAAACAACTATTAGATGCTCAGGTAAGAATCCTTTGATAAGCTCGATAATTCAATCGCATTTCACGACATGGTTTATCCGTCAGTAGGGGGATTTTTGTCGTACTTCAAAACCAAAATCTTCACTTGGTCGTCGCAAACAAGATGTGACAAAGAAAAAATAAACACAATGAGATATTATCATCATTGCACAAAATCGTCACTTTATTCTCTCCTTGGTCTCTCTCAAAATCGCAACCAACTCCAAAAACTATGACTGCGTCCCCTCTTTTGCTGTTAAAATTGTTACAGCACACACGCATATATGACTTCGAAAGTACCAGTTGTCTCTACCAGTTCACGAAAGGCGGGTCCAACGAACGCCTCCACTAAAATATAAATGTACACCTGTTGGCATAATCATTACTATTCTGCCTGAGTTCCGATATTAACCCTTTACATTACGCATCGACAGTATCCGTAGGCGTAATTTAGAAATAGTCCAGCAGTATATACTGGACCGAAGCCAGCAGTATTTAAAACTCCGACATGGGGGAGATGACAGACTTTTGTATGCCGATGACACACACGAGGCAAAGGGTTAAATAATCTATTAAGACCCACCTCAAGAAAATTAGTGCTTCCTTTGTGTCAAAACGATAACATATAGTGCATCTAAAGATATTAAGGTGAACTAAAATTGTCACCACCAAAATTATGACGAATCTCGTGGGCACTTGCATTCTCAGGTCAGGGAGGCAGATCCAGAAAGTTGAAATGGACGAATAGAAACAAAATGTTGCGTTTAGTTGAAGTTGTGACATCGTTTTGTCACTTTTACAAGTCAGGTCTCTAATCCTCTACCTTACCTCTGGTATACATTTTCTCACTGGTGCACGCTGGCCCACACTTTATATTGGCACATTACACTTTAACCCTTTACCTAACACGAAAAGCAGACGACACTTGTAAACAAAATTCTTGATTAACTATTTTTTTTTCATTTTTAGAGTCAAAAACACAGCTTATGGCACCTAAATGGAACGAGCTAAACGAGCTCGTTCCAATGAGGGTCATAAGCTATGTTTTTGAGATAAAAATAAAAATATAATCAAAATTGAATGGTGATTTTTTGTGAATAGCTCTGGCCGATTTTGGCCGTTACGTCGTGTAAAGGGTTACACCGAATGGTCGACGGTTCGATCCAGAGGTAACTGTGTTGTTTCCATTGGCAAGACACTTAAACCCGATTGCCACATGCAGGTGCAGTTACGGTGGCGCTGCGTACTAAAGAGTACTGCAAGTCGATGGTGTACTTGCCTTCAACCGCTGCCAGCTCTGTTTGTGCACAGTTAGTAAGTTGGAGAGATTGACAATTCCTTGTGCTTCCTTCCAGGTACTCCTGCTTTCTCCACTGAAAGCCGAAAATTCGATATATTGTGCCACAAAGAAATAAAGTTTAAAAGTCTTACAAATATGTTAATAAAGCTGATGTAAAGAAAATCTTCCATGCTATTGGGGTGAACAGTTTTTATCTAGAAAGTATGATGGGTCATTTCAGTCAAAATTGTTTATATGACCGTGTGCAACTCAGTACAAGTACTATTATGCTGAATATGACTTAGTCCAAGGAAAACTGAGATATGTACCGAGAATGTGATATGAATGAACATTATCTTTCAAGCAGCATGTTTTACGTGTGCACATAAATACCATTTAAAAACAACAGTTGCATTGAAAGAGAAATTGTACCAAATAATTTTATATTTCTAGTTCCCCATAGTCAAACATTATGCACTCTAGATGTTACGTCTTTTTAATGTGAGCAGAACTGTATGAGTTGTATCGCATCCAGGCAAGAAGAGTGTTGTCTGAAATCAATCACATAGGTATCTCAAACAAGTGACACCTGCTTCCTAGAAATTGATGTTTTGTTTTTTTTTTGCAGTGGTTTCTTCGGGGTGTCTGGGCCAACTGCACTCTGGATTACATCTCTACCATACTTATTAATAATGCATCCTTAACACCCACTGTTTACGACTTAAACACTTCATCGCATTAAATAATGTCATCGGGGGGGGGGGGGGGGGGGAATTACGACAATGCAGAAGCAGCATAGATCGCCAACTAAACTCCACTTTTGCAGGATCTCATACAGGATCTCATACGTAACGTCATAGTTGTTGGGCTGTTATGGTGGCCCGAGTGAACGCTCATGTTGTGTCGTCACCTCCATAATGATACGTGGTGTCAGTGCACATGCACAGCGCGTGTAGTTAGGGTGACTCTTGTTTCCGGGGTCCATCTTGTATACTTGGTTTCTATAGTGGCACGTGGTGGCTATATGACTCAAAGTCCCACAATTGGAAGGGGTGTGTTCTGGGGTATGTTTGGTCGAGTAGAAGTAGATCTAAATTGACCTATCTACCACCTAAACTCCCCTAAAACTACAGTATATTACCGAAACGGACCAGGCAAAGCCACTATCTTTGATGGCATGTGGTTACTGTGAGCCCGAGAGACACGGGTGTGTGTTCGGTGGGTATGTTTGATTGGACTGGAGTATCTTTGCTGGATCGAATTCCTTGAGATTCCTCTGCTTCTAACTAATCCCGCTACCCTATTCTCCCACTGCCACATATTCCAATTACTTCTGTTGTTGATCCGTATCATTTACCACGACTTACCGATCAAATTGATAGATTCACTATTAATACATATTATGTCTTGACCGTCATCTTCGACTTTCATCATATGAGGCCATGACGTCCAGGAGAATCCACCCAAAAATCCCCAGGTGTGGACTAACCTCAGGTTCCTCATATCCTCATCTGGCTATCAGAAGGTCATTGGACATACTGATACCTACTAGTGTTATGTAGATCTTAAGAGTTTGTCGTATGAGGTCGTGAGAGCCATGAGGAAATTATTCAGTGAGGTCCAATATGTCATTCGTTTACATGAGATCATACAAAGTGGGGTTAAGTGTACGAGCTTACTTGCAAGGTTTTCTGTCAGTCACCCAACAAAACTTTAGAATTGGTTATGCAAATGATTACCTGTTAATAGAGTTGTCTCCCTTCCTTCGTGTAGACTTCTTTGCAACCGTTAAAGTGCATTGTGACTAAGACCCTAAAGGCCGCTACACACTGCCGCAAGCGACGTGTCGAAACGTAAAAAACGATAATGTCGCCGCGGAATTTCAATTTAGGCAAGAGAGAATTCTTGAGCGACATTTCTAGCTATTTTTTGTTATTTGCAAAGAGGAGCTCTTCTTGTTATTGTTGCCAACCCATCGAAGAAGGCGCCTCATACTGCAGTATTGAGTGCAATCGATAAATGGTCGGCGGCCTTATTTAGGTGAATAGCATCGGTTTGTGGAGGAATTGATGTTAGATTTCTGAAGCTTTCAGTAATATTTCAGAATAAACCCGACTCTGTTTGAAGAACTCTCAAATGTGTTTGCACCGAACATAACGAAGCAAAATACGCAACTGAGAAAATCAATTTCGGCTGAACAATGATTAGTTATTATTTACCCGGAAGTAGTATGTCTCGCACGTTTGGGGCCCTATTTGGATGACCCGGTGGATGACCCCAAAAGTGATGTCATGTCACATGACGTAGTGGCGCCATGTTGTGTTGTCATGGTAACCCGCGTGAGCGGCCATGTTGTGACGTCATCCCCATAGTGATACGTGGTGTTAGTGCGCATGCGCAGCGCGTGTTGTTAGGGTGATACGTGTTTCCGTCGTCCATTTTGTATACTGGAGGCCGCCATCTTGGTTTCTATGGTAGCACGTGATTGCTATGTTACCCAATTTTTCTGCAATAGGACGGGGTATGTTCGGAGGGTATGTTCGATTGTAGAAGAGTAAATCTAATTACCACAAACAACCCGACAATCTCTCCAAATCACCAAAATCCACCCATCTTTTACTATTTCGAATTCTTTCAGAAGTCTCTGCTTCTATCTATATATGTAATAGTTTTCCTCTACCAAGGCATGTTCCTTTGTTCCGGAGTATACTCCAGCAACGTAGAAGAGCCTATTATTTGGAACAGTTTATCTTATTATTACTATATTTAGCAATTTCTGGTCTATTCTTGTTAGTTTTGACCCTATTCCAAGTACTCTTGTTGTTTCATTTATCTAGATAATAACTAACCAATCAGATTTCCCGTAACCTGTATATAATATAAATAAATATTAACACTCCCTTTTGAACTTAAACTTAATGAAAATATAACGAAGGTGATCTGAATTTTTGAACTATAATCCCAATGAAGGTATTATCACCCAGTGAACTGAATTCTTCTAATAGGGAAGGGAAATACCATCGAGTGGACGATGTTAAAACACGGAATCCAAATTTTACGGACTCGGCTAGGATTCTCAATTACGGAATGCCTTATATGTATACAGGGGAAATCTAATTCAACCTTGATCAATGTTATAGTCGAGACTGAGATAGGTATAGCTAGGAAGTAATGGATGAGATATGGGGCAGAATAACAGAAGCGATAGTACTGGTACAAGGCCGCAATGGAACAAGACTGTTGTAGAAGCTAATGATAGGACAGATAGGTCATAGACCTGTAATGGCCTTGGAGCTTTGGCGACAAGATGGACGCGGTTGGTAAGACTACATTAGACCCATTGAGGGCTTTTACATAACCTAATGTGACAAAAAAAGGGATTCTCCAAAAGGTATCCTCGAAAGGTATCCACAATAGGTATCCTCAAATAATACAATACCAGGCCATAGTTATCCTCAAATACCCGTATGTGCCTATGTGATAGGGCATATTGTGTCACATTGTGCCTTTTCACATAAGCACATATGACACAAAGGGATTCTCCAGTAGGTATCCTCGATAGGTATCCTCAAATAATACAATACCAGGCCATGGGTATCCTCAAATACCAGTATGTGCCTATGTGATAGGGCATATTGTGTCACATTGTGCTTTTTCACATAATCACATATGACAAAAAGGGATTCTCCAGTAGGTATCCTCGATAGGTATCCTCACATAATACAATACCAGGCCAAATGTATCCTCAGATACCCGTATGCGCCTATGTGATAGGGCACATTGTGTCACATTGTGCCTTTTCACATAAGCACATATCGGAACATAAAACATGTGCCTTTGTGCAAGGGCACATTGTGTCACATTGTGCTTTTTCACATAAGCACATATGACAAAAAAGGGATTCCATAGCCACAGGTGTTTCCCAAAAATGGAATTCTATTGGATATGGCCATTGGATATAGGCTTTTATTATGCAGAAGGGAGATAACTCTGCATACATGTTATGGGAAATTAAGCAATCTGATTGGTTAGTTATTATCTGGGTAAATGAAACAACAAGAGTACTTGGAATAGGGTCAGAACTAACAAGAATAGACCAGAAATTGCTAAATATAGTAATAATAAGATAAACTGTTCCAAATAATAGGATCTTCTACGCTACTGGAGTATACTCTGGAACAACGGAATATGCCTAGGTAGAGGAAAACTCTTACATATATAGATAGAAGCAGAGACTTCTGAAAGAATTCGAAATAGTAAAAGTTGGGTGGATTTTGGTGATTTGGAGACATTGTCGGGTTGTTTGCGGTAATTAGATTTACTCTTCTACAATCGAACATACCCTCCGAACATACCCCGTCCTATTGCAGAAAAATTGGGTAACATAGCAGTCACGTGCTATCATAGAAACCAAGATGGCGGCCTCCAGTATACAAAATGGACGACGGAAACACTATCACCCTAACAACACGCGCTGCGCATGCGCACTAACACCACGTATCACAATAGGGATGGCGTCACAACACGGCCGCTCACGCGGGTTACCATGACAACACAACATGGCGCCACTACGTCATGTGACATGACGTCACTTCCGGGGTCATCCACCGGGGTCATCCAAATAGGGCCCCAAACGTGCGAGACATACTACTCCCGGAAGTAAGAGCATTGACAATATTACATATTATTACCAAAAAAAATTAAGAGCATTGACAATAATATTACATATCATTACGAAAAATATTGTGACATAATTAAGACATAATTAAGAAAGCGAACAAAACGTTTCCAGAAATCGCTCGAAGAACAGTTCGGTGGTCAGTACTATAAAACTTTTACAGTTGTATTATCTAGAATTGTATTTTTTAGTTATGACTTTAAATGGTTTGAAAGGAACCATCAGCATTTTCAAAGATCTGGCAATTTGCCACTTGGCAAATTGCCACATCTTTTAAAATGTTAATGATTCATGTTAGTCAGTTATATTAGCAGGTAGAAAATACAATTCTAGAAAATACAGTTATAAAAGTTTTATAGTATTGGCTTCAGCTGGACATCGCTCAGCGAAATTCGTCCATCATTTTTTCGTTATGTCGCATCGCGTTCAGTGTGAACACTCCCAATTCATTTGAACAAAACTATTTTCGCGCCACGTTCGTCGCGTCGCTCAGGCAGTGAGTAGCTGCCTTAAGAGCGGGTTTTGTAACAAAGAATAATCGCGTCAGTCATTCGTTGTTTTGCAGCGGTTCTTCGGACAATTACATCAAATCGTTCACGGCTCCTGAACCTCCGCTCTGCATTTCTCAACTCTCGTGTAAATAGACACTCTTCGGTTAAATTGTTATTGAAAAATATTTGTAATCTTCATTTTTACTTCCTGGTTAAAATCAAGTACACTTCGTGTTGACTCTTTCCCTAACTCGGGGGTACAATTGCTCAACAATTTTGTGGGATGACATTGAAAATTTATTTGTGACCCAAATATAACTTATGTTTCCCTCATTGCAACGAGCTTGACGAGCTCGTGCCAGTGATGGGCCACAGCCTGTATTTGGAGAGCCAAAATTCGAGATAATAAAATTTGAATGGGGATTAATTTGTGAACAGTGCTGGTCGCGCAAAAACATAGGTCAAAAGATGGAATTAATCGTCTCTACGGTTAATTATGCTCTCGTGCAGCAGCCGAATGAACGTTTACCAATTAACAAATGCAAGATTCTTCCTTAAATAATCACAGGAAAGACAATAAGCAGGTTATGGTATCATTTTGTATTTTACCGCCTCCCCAAACATTCCATTGCCAACAATTTGGAGTCATTGAAATCCCTGAAAAATAAGATTTGGGGGGTACCGCAAGCTATAGTCGTAAAATTGATGACTAACACGTGCAAAAAAATTATGACATTATTGCCAAGCATGTACATTTATTTCTGTGATAAAAAGCGAACAGCGAATTGCAGTTCACTTGTGATTTTTCAAAGAACTATACAGGTTTTGGACTAATACAATCTACTTTTGTCGATTAAATTTTTAATGTTACAAATTTCTGGAGAAGGCATTCTCGAATCATAACAAAGTCATCGGGTATTACAGAGGGTATGATATCGGGCATTACACTCTAAAATCAGTTGGTTTAAAAGTTTACCCAAATCATCTTGGTTGAGTGAATATGAACCCCCTTGGGTTCATATTCAGTCAACCCAGTTGATTTGGGTTGACTTTAACATAACTGATTTTAGAATGTACAGCCTTAATTCCACTGTAAACAAGGCCAAGTTTTGTTTGTGATAAAAATAATATGTGATTGATCGGGACTCCAAAAGACATTCTCTTACCTGGGAATTTATGTCATTCTTTTTATGAAAGAAGTAGTATACCATGCACGTTTCGTACCTGATCAGGGTGATCTCGGTGAGTGACCTCGGTAGTGACGTCATGTCACGTGACTCAGTGGCGCCTTGTTGTGTTGTCATGGTAGCCACAACAAGGAGTAGTTGTCTGGTTCGGATTTTCCCCATATCCTCGGATACTTAGTAGAATTACCACAAACAACCTGATAACTATTTTACTAGATCGGATTCCTCGGAATACCCTGCTTCTGTCTATCCTGGTCTTACTATAGCTTATTATCTCCATACCCTGGCATATTCTGGCTATGTTATGACTTCTCCGGACCTCTATAAAGTATTCTGACTTCCCTAGTTGTGTTTGTGTGCTACTGCACAATGTATACAATTCACATGTAGCACATATGCATATGTTGAATGTGCCGACATGTGCCTATGTGCCAGTGCACAATGTGAGCATATCACATGCTGCACATAGGCACATACGGGTATCTTGGATGTGACAATATGTGCTTGTGTGCTAGCGTCACTAGGTGGCACATTATGCACTAGCACATAGTCACATACGGGTATTTGAGGATACGCATGACATTCACATGATAATGTTTCATTTGAGGAAAACTTTTGAGGAAAACTTTTGAAGATACCTTTTACATGATACTTATCTGAGGATATATATTTGAAGATAGTTATGGTTCTTAGTACCTGTTAGGCCCGGCCTTCTAGACCATCCCAAGATAACCTGTACAGAGTCGTCACCATCTGTCGTGTGATCCAACACGATTGTAGTCACCCAATACTATAGTCTTCTACCACCCCTACAGCTTTTATTCCACTATTATTGACTTGTAGCACCACTCCATACCTCCTAGCTATGCCTGGCCTTGTCTCGACTCTGCTCTCGATCAGGTCTTTTACAGGCGTAACCAGATTGCTCCATTCATCTAAGCCCGTATCTGTATTTACCGGTATTTGCATTCCCTTGACCTAGTGCGCTAGGATGCCTTGCATATAAGAAAAAGTCTGTTGGAGGTAACTAGATGTGCTGGTGCGCTAGTGCACATTGTGTGCACATCAAATGCAGCACATAAACACATGCTGGATGTGCTGATATGTGCCAATGCACAATGTTCGCACACCGCAAGCAGCACATGGGCACATACGACGACAAGAGGATCCTGGAACCACAGAAATATCCTAAAAAGGAACTCAGTAATGGGGATTCTTATCAGACTCCGTGAATTGGGATTATGTGAACAAGCACATTCCACCAAACATCAGTCACACATTCCGTGGAATCTTCTTTTAGGATATGTATGTGGTTACAGAACCCCTTTCTCGTCAAATGTGTCAATGTGCTGCATGTGCTGTACTCCCAATGTGCACTTTTACATCAGCACATATCGACACAACCAATGATCCAAGTGCGCTGCATGTGATATGCACACATTGTGCAGTGTCACGATAGAGCATGTCGGTGCAACCAACAGTCTGTTTCTTATATGTATTGTACCCTAGCATGTACAAGGTCCAGCAAATGTATAGAATGAGACAGTTTTTTAATGAATGGAGCGATCTGATTAAATTCATAATTTTGATGATGATTTTTATTACCTGGTAAACGCATGCGTGGACCACTGCCCGCGCGTGTATTATGACCATTGCAAAGCGACTGTACTGTAGCAAGCTCGCACTAGTACCCTAAGTCAGCAGTATTGGTGAAAGGCCCAAGCAATGGACAGCTGGGGATGACTATGGATAAGTCAGCAGTAGTGGCATTGGCGATATTAAGGTTGTAGGTGGTCTAGGCGAAATGGGTTTACCAGATATCCTCAGATAAGTATCCCCCAAAAGGTATCATCCAGTAGTCACCACCAGTCCCCAAGTCACCACTGTCTTCAATCCCCAAATACCGAGATGAGTTGTAGAGTAGTATGTGGAGTCACTCGTTCGAGCAGTAGTTACTCGATAGCTTATTTGTATGGTGTATCATTTGGGTCAAAAGTCTATTTTTATCGCGATGAGATTAAAATACACGTCCGACGTATATTTTTTATCGGTGCACCTGGATTTTTCAGTTGCAACGCTATTTCTCAATACAGGTGCACCTATAAAAATTAGCGGTGCATCTGTAATTTATACGTCCAACGTATATTGAATTACACGTCCATCGTATATTTTATACGTCCGACGTATAAATACACGTTGGACATGTGTTTCAGAGAAAAATAGCGATGCACCTACATTTTTTCCAGGTGCACCTACATTTCTAAATACCGTTGCAACTGTAAATTCCGGGTGCATCGATAAAATTTACACGTCCAACGTATATTTCTGACAAAATACACGTCCATCGTATATTTTTTCGGTCAAAATACAAGTCCAACGTATATTTCCCCTGAAAAACACGTCCGACGTATAATTATTTATCGTTGCAACTGTATTTTACAGTTGCAACGCTATTTCTGTATCCAGGTGCACCTGTAAAATTTAGCGGTGCACCTATAAATTATACGTCCATCGTATTTTAAAATCCACGTCCAACGTATATTTATACGTCCGACGTATAAGTATACGTTGGACGTGTATTTTTCGTAGAAATTAGCGGTGCACCTGTACATTATTCTAGTTGCACCTCCATTTCAAAATATCTCTCCAACTATAAAATCCGGGTGCATCGATAAAAATTACACGTCCAACGTATATTCTAGAATAAAATGTACGTCCATCGTAGATTTTCCTCGTCAAAATATAAGTTCAACGTATAATTTTCTGAAAATACACGTCCGACGTATATTTTTTATCGATGCACCTGGATATTACAGTTGCAACGCTATTTTCGAATACCGGTGCACCTATAAAATTTAGCGGTGCACCTATAAATTATACGTCCATCGTATATTAAATTACACGTCCATCGTATAATTTATACGTCCGACGTATAGATACGCGTTGAACGTGTATTTTCATCGAAAAATAGCGATGCACCTACATTTTTTACAGGTGCAACTACATTTCAAAATACCGTTGCAACTATAAAATGCAGGTGCAACGATAAAAATTACACGTCCAACGCATAATTCTATAAAAGGAAACAAGGTGATCCGATTACCTAAAATGGAGATATAAGTTCAACATGCGTTTTGTTTCTAGCCAATCAGAAAATTACCGTTGCACCTAGTTACTATAAATAGCAGCTAATCAGAAAATACCTTTAAAACTTGTAAATCCTGGATTCGACATTCGAGATAGGATATACGACATACAACATATGCCATAAAATATCCGTGATCATTGCGACCACTCAAGTAATTCGTGTTTTGTTTGGCCAATCCCACTGATGCTTTTATTCTGATTTGTTCATGATCGGGACCGTGGGAGCACAGAGGTTCGTTTCAAACAATGATCCAGGATCAAAATAATATTGTAAAATAAGTATAACTGGATTTTATAATATTATTTTATTCCTGAATCGTTGTTTGAAACGGCCCCTGTGCCGTAGTGGGAAGGGTACCCGTGGCGTTGGAGTAGCCTCAATTTTTTCACCAACGTTCGTTGTATCTGGGCCCATGGGAGTCTCCATGATAATTGATATTTCAAAAGGGGTTCGACTTTGATGAAACAGATACACCGAGGGTTTGGCAGGTGCCCAAGGGTATCCGGCTTATTCGAACCTTGGTTCTTTCGGGCCTTGGTTTGTTCGTACCCTGGCTTTTTCGTCCGTCCAGCTCATTGGGATTTGGCCTTTTCGCCTTTGGAATTTGTCGTGATTGCCGAAGGCACGATCATACTGGAGGGGGCGAGACATGTTCCCCGGAAAAGTTTTTAATTTAGTATTAAAAGGAGCTCTCTGGTGGACTTTAGTGATTTATTAACATTCTTTGTTTTAGAAAAAAAACGTAAAAAGGGGATCGTTCTCGGTCTGACTCCCTCACAATCTCCTATCCCGCCCGGCGGCACTTATGAGGCCCCACGTCTTAACACCCGAAACACTGTCGTGATGACCAACAACCATAAGGACAAGTCCATGATTGGGTTTGTTTTGTTTTGTTTTTTGTTTTTTTTTTGTTTTTTTTTTTTGGGGGGGGGGAGGCCGGATTTCATAATTTATGAACAGAGGCCAACAATTCCAATTTTAACAACTACTTAATGGGGATGATTGAAGATAGCCGATTTCCCTTGTGACTTGCGTTCCTTTGGATGGGCTATTTACTTAATCACCACTTGTGCAGTTTATAAGACAGCTACACCGCTTTTTTATATCTATTACCATTTGGCCTATGTTGGCAACCTTTCTCGGGTTTTGCCTTTAATTTTATGCGATTGTGCAAGAGGGATAAAAGCAGGCCTACAATTACTCTCTATGTTAAATTTTAAGTCGTTTAGGCATAATTACTCTTTAAAACACAAGGTCAGAAAGTGCCTTTTGATCAAGTGATGGTGTTTTGAATTCCGAACACAAACCTCCCATGGACTTGTCCTTATGATTGTTGGCCATCATGGAATGGTTTCGGGTTTTTAGACATAGGGCCTAAATACAACGAACGTTGATGTAAAATTGATGTGAAAATTGATATCCTTCCCACGATCCCACCTTCAACCAAGAAAAAAGTAGTTCAGTTCATCACCAAAGGGACTGAGGGGTAACCACACCACTGCCTCCCCCCAAAGACGAATAGGCCAAACGAAGAAATATATCAAAAATAAGCCGACGCATAGCCAGGTTATAGTTAGGGGAGGAGGAGGGGGGGGGGGGGGCAAGAGTAATATCTAGCGGGACTAATTCAGCAATCTAAACGTAACGGCAACCCCTTCCCCCTACGAAGGGGGTAAGCGCTACGTTCAGATCGCTGAAGTACTAGGCGGTACACAGAATAGGATGCGCAGCATCATCCGAGCCACGTAGCGGCGAGATGGAAGGTGAGCACAAGATGGGGACATCCCGTCGTTGGAAAAAAATTGAAATCCGAGACAAACGCAATTTCCTTGACTCTGAGTCCATATGTGTCCGTAATTTGTAAGTTGTGAAGGCATTAATAATTAGGCCACATCACGTGGGGGGGCACTCAGTTGTTTTGGGGTAGGGGCACATATGTCCCCCCCCCCCCCCCCCGCCCGGCTGTGCAACTGGAAATAAGACAGTAGTACCCGAACGTTCGTCATTCCCCAGACTTTTTGAGGGAGAAGACGGTGGTAAATGTCCATAGGAACCAGACTTTGCGGAGAGCAAATGTTTTCTGTGCAAAATTTGAACACCATTCCAAACTGCATATATAGCAGGGGTATGTTATGGAAAAGAGATGGGGATTGCGGGCTTTTTGTTGAAGGCTTTCCCCACGAAACGGTTGACGTTGCTATTGAAGTCGCCATGATGCTCACTGGACGTCATTAAAACGTTGACCGCTGTTGTTGTCCACTATACAATCTAATATGACGTAAGGATGGCCGGGCTTCTCGAACGGGAGCGATATCGCATTATAGTATAGGCATCATAGACCCCTGTATGTCCTGTTTGTTCCTGGTACTCCGAACCAACCTAATGCTTCATATTATCCCATGACTCGTTTTGGTAGTACGTGAGGCTTGTGCGGCTAGTATTGTGACGTGGGGTGAAAGTGATGCAAGGTTGTCTGGTGCGGTAGTATATGGTGTGTGGTTTGTGCTCCTGCTGGTCCGGTGTTAGCTTCTGTATCTACTATCCATCTTGGACGGTGTTGTGGGTAGTACGTGATGCTATGTCAAGCAGTAGAGTGGGTGTGGTAGTATATGGTGTACGCACTGCACCCCATTTAAGACCGTGTAATGCTAGGTTACGTGGTATTACAAAGTAAGTTTAGACGATAGTAGGGGATGTACGGTCTGTATCCCATAGGTCTACTGTTATCCCTTAACACTATAAAACTGCCCAATAGTTTGTAGTGTCCCATGGATAGTTTGGAATGCTAAATCATGTAGTGGGATGTGTGTGGTGTATGCTTGGTTTCTGGTTTCGTAGTAGAATATAGATGGTCTTTTTATATTCTAGGACTTGGCTGAGGGAAGAGGTAAATATCTGAGATAGCAAGTCTGTAGTAATGTTACAAGTCAGTAGTAATGGCACAAGGCTGACAGAACACTATAGTAATGGTGAATACAATAGGGCCAATCATAGGACAGATAGTCAAAGACACGGTGGAAGCCGATGGTAAGGCCACCAGGAGCTATTTCGGAGCTTGGAATTCCACTTATGTGATCCCACTAAGAGAATCCCTTTTTTATCTCCGAATTTTAAAAAATGCGGGGCTATTGTCGTGATCTCCGTCCGTACGTCCGTACTTCTGTACGTCCGGTTTTGTAATTCGAAACGCTGCAACTTTCGACAGTTGTTCAATAGGGTCTGTGCAATCCCAAAATACCACTTTTAAAGTTTTGAGCCACCAGGTGGCTTCTGTGGAGCCACTTGAAAAATGCGCTAATTTTTCACTTTTCTTTCGAATAATCCCAACCTGTGTAATTCAGAGTTCTATAACTGCACTAGGGTGTTGCTAAATGATCTGTAGATGTGAAGGAAGGTTTCAGATTTTTTAGGTGCCATGTGGCTGTGCCATCGATGCCTCTTTCGTGTTTTCTTAGACCGTTTCCGGCGAAAGGCTCCTAGGGTATGTAATTTGAAATGCTAAAACCATGCTTAAATGTTGCAGTAGGGTCTGTAGATGCGCACGAAGGTTTCAAATTTTTCAGGTGCCACGTGTCTGTGCCACTGTTGCCACTTTCATATTTTCTTAGACCGTTTCCTGCGAAAGGCTCCTAGAGTATGTAATTCGAAACGCTAAAAGCATGCTCAGACGTTGCAGTAGGGTCTGTATATGTGCACGAAGGTTTCGGATTTTTTGAGTGCCATGTGGCTGCGCCACCGTTGCCACTTTCGTGTTTTCTTACACCGTTTCCGGCGAAAGGCTCCTAGGATATGTAATTCGAAATGCTAAAACCATGCTCAAATGTTGCAGTAGGGTCTGTAGATGCGCATGAAGGTTTCAGATTTCCAGGTGCCTCGTGGCTGTGCCACCGTTGCCACTTTCACGTTTTTTTAGACCGTTTCCAGCAAAAGGCCTTTAGGGTAAGTAATATTCGAAACGCTAAAATCATGCTCAAATGTTGCAGTAGGGTCTGTAGATGTACACGAAGGTTTTGGATTTTTTTAGGTGCCACGTGGCTGTGCCACCGTTGCCACTTTCCTGTATTCTTAGACCGTTCCCGGTGAATGGCTCCTAGGGTATGTAATTCGAAACGCTAAAACCATGCTCAAATGTTGCAGTGGAGTTTGTAGATGCGCACGAAGCTGTATGACTTTTGCCACTCAATATGATTTTAGTGTGTCATATAATACATTTCATCTTTGTATCAAGCATTCATACAGAGGCAAGGATGCAAATGCGGGGATACACCATAGTCTGCATTGCACACAAATGACACACCCTCTAGTTTAAAACGACTGTGTTTACAGAATCCCTTTTTCGTCGTATGTGCCCCTGTGATGCAGGTGTTGTGCATTAGAAAATAGGCACATATTGGCACATCCAGCATATCTCTATGTGCAGCATGTGATGTGCACTAGCACACCAGCAGATCCCATCAACCACCTATTGCTCCTAACTCCCGATTAGCATCTAGATCACCCCACGGCTTTCATAGATCTTAGACCACTACTGTTGCCTTACACATTTTCACCATCATCTTCATTATGCTTCAAAACACATTTTACGGAAAAAATTAAAAGTGTTCGGAAACTTCTGAATGATTGGTCATTAAGAAACTTAACCTTATTCAGAAAAGTTGCAGTAATAAAAACATTGGCATTCCCCAGTTTAATACATTCCCTCAATGTCCTCCCGAACCCATCAGATTGTCTACTGGACGAAATTCAAAATATATTTTTTAACTTTCTTTGGTCCAACAAAAACGATAAAATTAAGCGTAACGTGTTGATCAATTTAGCTGAAGTCTCAAGTTTCCTCACGTAAAAACGTTTTGCCACTCCTTAAAAATGGTTTGGGTTAAGAAATTAATAGATCCCGAAGTCATTGCCCAATGGAAAACACTAATTCTGGACTATTTTGAAGAATATGCGGGAGACAAGATATGGTTTCTGACGAAAAGAGGGATCCAGAAAATTGCTCTAAGTATGGACCCTTTCTGGAAAAATGTACTTTTCTCATGGTCGCTTCTTAAAAAGGGTGAACCCACAATCCCGGGCGAGGTCATATCGCAACCTCTCTTCTATACTGATTTTATAAAAATAGAAGGCAAACCCCTTTTTTTATGGGGAGTGGGTCAGGATGGGGGTCTTTTTTATAAACGATATAGTCAACAATGAAGGACACACTATTGATTTTGATGAATTTCAGAGGAAATATGACCTCGATATACCATTCACCATCTATTTAGGGGTGGTTAGTGCTATACCGAGATTATGGAAAAGAATTTTGCACAACATCTCGAGACTTGATAATGTCACTGACCCAACTGTTGATGACATTAAAGCCCGCACAAAAGCAAATCGGAATTTTTACCCCATATTTCTGGAAAAAGTATCGAAAGAACCTATTCACACTCAAGAAAAATGGACTACAATTCTGAAGGAAAATATATCTCACAGCGATTGGCAACACATTTATAGACAAACATTTAAATCAACTGACGATACATATTTACAGTCCATGCAATTTAAAATCAATCACAGAATTTTGTTTACAAACTCTCGTCTCTATAAATGCGGTTTATCAGAAACAGAACTCTGCTCCTTCTGTGGAAACGTGAAGGAGACTATTGCTCACTTATTTTACGAGTGTTGTTTTTCGAAAAAAGTTTTAGTGAGATTAGTAGAACGTATTAACGACAGCCTACCATTGAATTCACATTTAGCCGTAACTGAACGTGAAATTATTTTAGGACCCTCCTCCCAAGTTGACCGACCCATAGTTTGGAGCACATGCCTCCTTATATACAAAAAGTACATCTACAGTTGTAGCCGTAAAAATACACCTCCCGACTTCTCTGGTTTTCTAGGCGTTTTGAAACTTTACAGAAATATTGAACTGTACTCAACATATATCTACCCAATCGACAAGGCAGTTCTTATTAAGGAGAAATGGAATTGCATCAACAACTTTTTGAATAATTGAAATGTAGTACTTTAATTTTCTAATATTCTATGTTCTGTGTATTTAAAAAAAAAAAAAAAAAAAAAAAACTTTTGTTTTATTTATTTGGGATTAACAACACTTTGGGGGAGCACGGTGGCTCAGTGGTAGTCTGTTGGACTTCTATACTAAGTTGGATCCCGTCCGGGACGATCCACGTTGTGTCCTTGGTCAAGGCACTTTATCGCGGTTGCCTACATTGGGGCACGATGACGACGTGTACTGAGGCGTACTGCATGTGGATGGTGCACATGTCTTCAACCGCTGTAACCCTGCTCGAGTGGAGCTTGAGCAGAATTAGAATGTTGAGGAGCTGACAGTTGCTCGTTGGTACTCGGTTGTTCACTCCTGGTACTTCAGCTTCCGCCACCCGTAAAACTGCCATGATCACGATTAGCCATTGTGCATGAGTATGTGACTTTAAACACCAATAAATAAATAACGACACTTCCCATAACCAGGATAACCCCGTGTCGGACAGTTTTACGAGTAGAGGACACGGGAGTACCCGGAGAGACTCCAGGGAGCACGACCAAACAGCTGGCGTATTAACGCCACACAGACAGAGAGAGGATTGGTTGAAGACAAGTGCACTATCGACGAGTTTAATGCCCTAACCACTGAGCCATCAGATTCTTTATTCACGGTACGCATTTGTGTAAAATGGTTACAAATAAACATATTGCACAAATGTAATAAGTAGTATACCGTGGGAAGTGGCATTGCCAGATTGGCTGTCTACCTGCACCCTCTGGAAGATGGGGTGATTGCAAACAGACGGTGACCAAACGAATGAACCAGTTATGTGACGCGTGATGGAGAATGGCGATCGAATCATTTCTTTTCTGGGGCCGGAGATTTGGTGCATCATTTTCGCCAGCGGAAAGTTGGTGCTTCAAGGTTGGCAAGAAGCAACCTGGCATCGTGATCCCACATGCCGGGTTGAATGTGATAACACAAACAAATATAACACTCTTGTACACAAATGTCGCAGTTTACCGTAAAAAATCACACGCTTTTTCACGGTGCGTGGTGTAACATTTGAAATAAGTTTAGCTTTCAAGTCGTTAAAATCTCGTTTCTGTTTTGTCAAAAAGATAAAAAAACAGCTATCAGTTAATCACGCCAACGTTTTTTTTTCAGAGTAAGTATCCCGAGCTGATTTCGAAAACAAGAGGTATTGGAACTTTTTGTTCGATCGATTTTCCAGATAATGTTTTCAGGGATAAAGTCATAACCAATTTGAGACAAAAAGGTAAGAAATTTGCAATCGGGCTCGGTGACGCTGATAAAGGGGGCGTGGGGGGAGCGTTAGGCTACAGATGAACAGAAGCAGATCTCATTTCTGCGGCATGCGCCCTCCCCTCCAGCACTTTTCACCCTACACGCCAAATGTGAGTATCTTTTAAAGTCACTTGGTTTTCCGCCTGTAAAGTCATTGAAATGCTGACAGGATTCTGAGTGAATCGAGTGTGGATTTAGATTACTGGGGGATGTTGCCATCGGTGCATATGCTGTTTTATAATGGGGGTGGGGGTAGTGGGCTTCTGAATACCTCCGTCCGATTCATAAAACGTTCCACGACCGCATGCATTAATTTCACCGCGTGCACGAGCATCTACATGGGAACTCTACAGTAGATGATTTTCAAAATGCTTTACTGAATGGTCAAAATAATAAAGGGTCCAGTTTCTGGATTATAGCGCCACACCCACCCGCCAATTTTCCCCTCCAACTTGGTGCTAATTCCCCACAATTTAAGCGACCTTCCTTCAACCATTGGGAAAATGGGCATTTGGCTTCCTCGTTTCCCTTAATAATTGCCCTTCTAAATTATTATGAAATAGAATTCCTTTTGAATGCCGTCAGTACAAAATTAATTTCAAGGGTGATTTTGACCACTCGAGTTTTTACCTCGAAATCGTCAATGGTATCCCCAGGAAAGGTAAAAATAATTACTTTATTTTAAATAATTTCAAATGCTCGAATTACGTCTCAATGAATAGAGACAAAAGTTACCTGAAACGGGGGAAGTGACAACCTTTACTTATTCCCGGTTCGTTATTAGACACTCGTTAACAACCGAAAATCGGTTGATACGAATGTCTAATAAGGAATCGGGAATAAGTAACGGTTGTTACGTTCCCTCTGAAACTGATATAATGTTTTGGAAAAGACCACTGTATGAGAAGGTAGAGGATTGGCAACCCGCTATATACCCGAACTTCTACCGTGAAATATTAACGTTAAAATTATTTATTGGATATGATTTTCTTTCACATGATAGTCCATTATCACACTCGACTGATATGGCCTTAAACTCGGCTGATATGACGACGATCTCGGCCGATATGAATTTACCTAGAGTTGCCCCCCTTGATGTGTTAATAGGCGCAACCTTTTTGTCTAGAGCACAATGTTCCCAGTTATTCGTCGAACGCATTCAAGAAAATTGGCGTTACCAATCGTACACGAATGGGTGGGTATGTCAGTTCGGTATGAATTTTAGTGAATAATTTTGTATGACGCGGAATTAACTGGTAGAGTGATGAACATGCCTGGTTAGTAAAATTTGTTTTCATGTCTTTGCCTTCTTAAAACTTATGGGAGAGCGCTTTGGGTATTCTCTCTCGTAAATTGCAACAAGACAATTCCTTACAGACTAAATAATTTCTCTTCAAAGATTATATGAAGCTACTCCACAGAATATGAATATGAAGCCTTTAACTTATGGCACCCCCACTACCTATTAAAGCCCAAATTTGGGCTTCCAGCACCCAACCAGTTAATGGTGGAAATAAGTAATGATTAATTGATGAAGAGATGAAAAAAAAGAGAGTTGTACAGAAAATTCATCGTAAACTAAAATTCAAGACCGTAAGCAGAGATTCGTCTAAGTGGTAGAAGAGATAGTTCAGCTATCCGAACGTTGTGGATTCCGCGCGGGGGAAGCTGAGGCGTTCGGATAGCTGGACCTGGAGTAGGAGAGGAGGAAACTTCGGACATCGTGAAAAATAATGAGAAACAATAACATTGTGAGAAAACTGTAACAGATCGGGAATCTTTTTTGTATTTATTTGTTTTGATTTAATAAATAAAGAGGTTATTACTTGCTTAGTTCTCTCAGGCTGCAGTTACTTCGGACTGATATCTCGATCAATATGAAACAAACCAACTGATAACCTCTAAGGATTAAAAGTCTTTTGAGAATGTCGATCTTTTTATCGGTCCTTTGCAAGTCTGGAAATAGGAAAACTGTCAACTGCAGAATGAGTCTCCCAGAGGGTGAATTTGGTGATGCTACCCTGCAAAGCAGGATAGCATTACTAAATTTACCTCTATGAACCTCATTATGAATCAAGGTCTCGGGTCTAAAGAAAGAGGTACCCAGAGGATAAATTGGGGGATTCTAGCCCACTGTATGGGATAGCATCAGCAAATTCACCCTCTGGGAACCTCACTAGATTGCTTTTTTCCAAGCTTGGTCCCTGGAGCAAAAGCGATCAACTGATATTTCGTTTCTCTTCAGAACACCAAACGGTTGTCCAGTTATTTTGAATAGACCACTTAATATATTTACTTTGCTGCTGTTCTGGACTTAAAAGACTTTTAAAATTAGGTAAAAAATCACCCCAAAGACCTCTTGCTACTGACTGAAGCCTGACTTATCAGCTATATTTCTCAGTTTGACTTGCTACTGACTGAAGCCTGACGTATCAGCTATATTTCTCAGTTTGACTTGCTACTGACTGAAGCCTGACTTATCAGCTATATTTCTCAGTTTGACTAAACTCAGAAATATAATCCATTTTATTATATGCTAGCTTGTCAATTATCGCAAATTATCTGAAAGATATTTCTTGATATCCATCGACTTGCTGGATAACTAGGAATATCCCTCACTAGCTTCCTAAATGACATCATGTTTCGGCGCTGCACTTCGTCATCGATATTGTTACAAGCGACTCAGTGCCGGCTTTACCAGGAGTACCAGAGGTTCATGTTATTCCAATCCGTCTCGGTGATTCTATGACTGAAACACTGGATGTATAATAATAATAAAATAATAAAGTAAAATAATTAGATGTATAGAAAGTGACTCCGAGAGTGATATTGAGCCTTGAACTGGGTAACTTTTTCGAAATTCCTTGTTAACTGAGTCGCCCAGGAAGTTTTTTGGATGAGTCGGCGCACTCAATTTCAAATTCCTTTTTGTAAATTGACATTTAAAATGTTCTAAAAAATTAACATTAATTAAAAATATGAGAATATTCTCATTTGTAGTATTATAATATTATTAAATTTAATCTGTTAGTTGAACAATTAGTTGGTAAATTACCGTGGGAATGTGGGGCTGTTTTTTGTTTGAGTGATTTGGCAATTTGGCAAGTACATGCTGGAAAGAACGATCAGCTGATCTTTTTTATTGTTTTGAGACGCACGTATTTGCAGTCGAATTGGGTTCAATATGGCGCAGTAAAACTTTACGTAGCATGTAATAAAAAGAAAATCTACACTATTTTAGAGAATAGCGCCAAGCTTCCTATTTTTGTGAATAATAAATTTTAGTTCACAAAACTAGCGTAGATATCCTCTATATATCTTGGTATGAAAAATCTTAAGAAGTTAAGATATATATCAAACAAGATTCATTTTTATAGTTGTAAAACCTCAGAGACTGAATTGAAGTGTGTTTAAACAATGTTGTCAAAAAAGATCACGAAGATGTCAAGCTTTGAGAATTTAAGTCTGTAAGGAATTCGTCGCTGTTGTCGTTTGTTTGTTTATCCACTTTTCGCGGTGTTTGCGTGCAGACTACTGATGAATGAATGAATGAATGAATGAATGAATGAATGAATCTTTATTTAGCAGCATACAAACAATATACAATATACATAAATACCAAAAGGAGACAGTTAAGCATGTATACCACAGGGAGATGACATAGCCAGATTGGCTGTCTACCTGTCATCTCCCAGAAAATATAGCGCGGACGTTGGAATGTTTAATATTTACACTTGAAGCTGGTGGCTGGGCTGGGAGGGAAGGGGGGGGGTAAGCAGAACTAAGGTAATAGACGAGAATTGAAATATCCAGACCCATTTGCCTACAGTATAGGTGGAAGCGTCTCGCTAGATGACCAAAAACTTCACTTCCGTTGACAACTCCAAATCCTGGCGTAGTCCGCTGAGAGCTCCCGAAGGCAGCTTTCAGCTGACTGGTGTCAGGTGTTGGGTTCTCAAGAAGGGAAGGATAAATACTCAGTCTACCTAATGAAACTTAATGAAATTTAGAGCTCAAGGACCCGCGTTAATTGGCACAGTTCTTGAGGGACGCTAGGCTAGTGTATCTACAAAATGCATGCACTGGAGTTTATTCTGCAAAATCTTACTTACTAGAGGCTCACCCATTACAGTAAGGATTATAGCATTCAATGTAGTGGGGATACCGAGACAGCAATTTTGAAGTTAGTTGTTGATGAAAATCTACCTACTAGAAGCGCACTCATTACTGTAAGGATTGTCGCAGTCGATGTAATCGGGATACTGAGACAGTAATTTTGAAGTTAGTTGTCTTTTAAAAATGTTTCTGTTGTTTATATTACGTAAGTAAAGATCTAGATCATTCCAAAGTTTGGGGTAAATGTGTATAGGAAAGTTCTCCAGAGACGTTGTCCTTATTCTAGTATATTCAAGCGAATCTCTTCTTCTGCTAGCTCGACCCGTAGTGTTGGTAACCGACTGAAAATGATTTCGAAAAGATGACGGCAGGCTATCGTGATACCAATCGAATACGAACAAACATGCGTGCAGTTTAAAGAGGTCGTTCACTTTGAGAATCTTGTTTTCTCGAAAGAGGGGATCGGTGTGAGCATTGTATTTGTTATTGTTTATTATGTGGATTGAGCGTTTCTGGAGAAGTATCTTTTTAATCGTTCTAGAATTTTCTCATACGTTTATCCCATACTCTAGGTGTGTGTGTATCAGGGCATAATAGAGCGCTTCACGGGGGAGTGTTGTCTTCACTTTATTCAGTGCGAAATTAGCATGGGCGATCTTGGAGGAGAGTTGAGATATATGGTGCTTGTAGGATAGACTATCGTCAATATGTATACCTAAGAATTTTAAGAATATCTCAGTATTATTTGAACCTACTCTACTTATGATTTGGCCGTTGATTAGAATATTATGACGAATTTCTGTTGTTTTTTTTTGTTTTTTTGGCCGATGGGTTCATTAGAATATATTTGGACTTGGTGGCGTTTACGACAAGTTGATTCGCACAACACCATTCAAAGATTTTACCTAACTCATCATTTATGAGTAGGGCTAGCTGGTTTGGGTCTGGTCCTGAAGAATGCCCCGTGGTATCGTCAGCAAAAGACAATAAATTGAGGGAGGTAGCATAATAGATATCATTGACGTATATCAGAAGTAGGGTTGGACCAAGTATCGAACCTTGAGGAACTCCGTGTGATATTGTTACCCTGTCAGATATATAGTTTCCGTATGCAAGGTATTGCGACCTATCTGAAAGATAACTTCTAAACCATTCATTGCCAAGTCCCCTAATACCATATTTCCCTAATTTATTAGTCAAAGTGTCGTGGTTAATTGTATCGAACGCCATGAACAGGTCCAAAAATAACGCCAATGTGCTGTTTTTACTTTTCTTGTTGTTTTCTTCGGCTATGGTTTTCAGAAGTTGCATAACTAGATGCACCGTACCATGATTTTCCCTAAAACCTTATTGATTCTGATGTAGGATTCCAAAACGATTTAAGTACTTTAGAAGTCTTGCTGACATAAGTTTTTCTAAGAGTTTAGAGGATGTGGGAAGTATGCTAATAGGTCTATAATTTGTGAAGTTATGTTGGTCGCCTGTTTTAAAAATAGGAATAACTTTTGCAATTTTCATTTTATCGGGACCAATGCCACATGCAAAGGAGCCATTGAAAATGTGTGTTAGAGGGTTAACTATGGGAGCGATAGTTCGTTTGAGATGATTCGAGCTTATTTCGTTATAGTCCTTGCTTCCTTTAGATTTTAGGGACTTTGCGATACTCTTCACTTCAAACTCACATGTAGTACTCATGTAAAAGCTATTTGTGAAGTTCTGTTTCATGAGGTCATAGGACGACTTGTTGGTCTTAGGTATTTTGTCACTCGTGCGTTTTCCTATATTTGCAAAGTACATATTGAGTTCTTTAGCTATATCTGTTGGGTCATTGAGTTTTTTATCATTATGGATAAAATATTGAGGTAAATTTGTTGCTATGTTTGGTGTTTTGATGGCGGCATTTAGTATATGCCATGTTTTACGAAGGTTATGCTTGTGTACGCTCAAGATACTTTTAAAATAATTTGCTTTGCATTGCTTTTTGACTTTATTGAATATTCTACAGTAGTTTTTGTAGTTTCTTGTGTTAGATTCACACAGGTTTTTTATCTTCTTGTTGTAAAATTTACTTTTATTATTTGATGAAACTATTAGTCCTCTTGTCATCCAGGGTTGCCTTTTTATGAATTTACCGTTGGTGCAGACACGTATCCGGGGGAAAGCCAGGTCAAATAATCCTAGATATATGTGTAGGAAATTATTATAAGCCGTGTTGGGGTTATCGGAACCCATAAGTGGAGAAAAATCACATTCTGATAGAAGTTGGTTGAAGTGTGCAATGGTTTCGTCATTTACTTTACGTACCCATGTATATGATTCTCTGTATGTTTTGTGGGGCACGGTTTCAATATGAAAAGTACCGAAGTGGTCATATTTAAGCAGATCAATATTAATGTCACCAGCAAAATAGGAAGATACATTTTCCTGGTTTAGCTTGTCGGTTATTTCATTAAGTTTGTTTAGAAAAATATCAATGTCCGCTTTCGGTGGGGTATTTGGTCTGTAGATCACCCCAATGACTCTTCTTGATTTATTGACAGTGATTTCGATAAAAAGAGATTCAACAATGTGCGGGACAAAAACTGACAAATTATGACGAATTTTGAAATCAATGCTCTCTTTGATGAAAAGTCCCACCCACCTCTGCCGTCATCGCCGTCTGGGCGGTTTTTTTTTTTAATTAGATTATGGTAACCGTCAAGGCAATATAATATATTTGCAGGGATATTGAAAATTTATGTTAGGCCAATGATATCAATGGTATTTTGGGGTCCTTGTAAGGTAAATAAAAGATCGTGTAGGGACTCCCAGTGGGCATTGATGCTCTGACAATTAATATGGAAGAGCGAGAAGGATTGTGATTCGTTTTCGATGGACGATTGAAATGTAATGTGATGCTCCCTCCCTCGTAGAGGTATAGATATGTTCTTTCGCACAGCAGTTATAGATATTCCAATCAATGAGTATTCAATTCCCTTTTTAAAACGTATTAAGTACGCGGCATAATCTTAATACTACGACTGTTGGCGAGTCTTCATTCATAATGGCAAATTAAGTCTCAATTGGACAATATTTGTAGCGTTGATTCAAACAACATACATTCCTGTGATTTTTTTAGACGTGATCGTCTGGAGTATTTCAGTTGGTCGCAAAAGCTAACCAGGGTTCGCTTTTCCGACCAACTGAAATATTCCAGACGTGTGAATCTAAACATAGGCGACGGACTATTTAAGCGTTAGACTGGGGTCAGGCCATACCAGCGTCAAATTCCTGGCAGAATTAGACAGGTGGTCCGAGAGCTTGCTACAAGGTACTCATTGGAGAGTGGTGGCCGAATGGATAAGTACTCTGGACTCTCATGTCAGAGGTCCCGCGATTGATCCTCGGTCGTTGAAAGTTCTCGAGGTGTCCGAACAGTCTCTGTCAGCATCAATTGTGGGGTTCATGCTATCACAACGTACCGTACTATCGGATGGGAACGTAAAATGGATGTCCTCTGTTCGGCTAAAGATCCTTTCGTAGTATTCGAGAAGACGTAGGCCGCGAAGTTGCCGCTACGAAGGTCATCCCACACACCTGTGCCATTGAGTCGAGGAGAGGCGTTAATATAAGTTGTACAACTTGCTCGCCAATCCTTGTAAAACAAATACGCTTAAAATAAATCAAAGCACGACATTCGATTTTACGATGAATGCTTTTGATAATCATGTGCTTTCCCTGATTATACCGTGACATTCCACATTTCTCACGACTCCTATATAACAATGAAGGTATTGACTGGTTTAAAATCTTTTAGTCTGTCTTTCTGCTACGAGGTAAGCCAACAGGTTTAACATGACTTTGTGTGGTTTATTTTACGACAAACTGATTTTATTATTTCAGGAGTTCATACCGGTGCTTGTGGAGAGAAGACTATAAGATTCAGACCATCGTTACTGTTCCAGAAACACCACTTAGATATTTTGTTTGATAGATTCCACTCTGTTATGGAAGAGATGAAGTGAATATTCTCTTCAGTGCGACACTTAAACAGATATATTTTTGAAGTCCACAGAATATATTCAGACTGTTGTTCACTGTTTTGAATGGGTGCAAAATTGATTACTCAAATGCACACCAAATTTTAGATGTGTGTGGAACCTAGAAAAATAACTGACTAAATTCGAAGATAATCATGCACGGTTGTAAGCTCTCAAGCAACCAGTCATATTCTGTAATGAATTCGACGCTGTTTTGGCCCAGCCCTCAAA
This sequence comes from Pictodentalium vernedei, assembly GCA_031216915.1. Classification (NCBI taxonomy): domain Eukaryota; kingdom Metazoa; phylum Mollusca; class Scaphopoda; order Dentaliida; family Dentaliidae; genus Pictodentalium; species Pictodentalium vernedei. Next base: position 227,170,291 of record CM062296.1, read on the forward strand.
TAGTCAATCGATTTGTTTAGATTCACTCGTCTGAAATATTCCAGTTGGTCGTAAAAGCGAACCTACGGTTCGCTTTTCCGGCCAGCTGGTATATTCCAGATGAGTGAATCTAAAAAAATACCATAAACATTCATTTTTTTAATCAACGCAAGTAATGTTGCTCAGTAGAGATTTGATTTGACTGATATTTTGAAAAGATTACCATCAAGAATGAAGGCTCACCGCAGCCGTAGCTTTAGTATTACGCCGCATTTTGTTTTCAAGACGAATTTAATACTTATTGATTGGAATATCTATAACTAGTTTACAAAAGAATATTTGTATATTTTTTATGAATAAAGGACATTACATTTCATCAACAGTAGTCTTCACGCAAACTCCACGAAAAATGAGTAAACAAATAGCCCATAACAACAAAATAATAACTCTTTGGCCAGCCGCTGATTTGTCGCGGTTCTCGAATGAGATGGCCTTGGTTACCCCTGTACACCCAACTGCCTCCCTATTCCCACGCTTCTCCTCTCCTCCCAACACTCGAAGACGAACTGTTTGATGACATCCCTTGTCCCATTCTTCCCAATCTTTCCGATTAGCATATTAACCCTCTCCTTTGAGTCTCCCCCAACCACATGTCCTTCTTTCTCCCATCCCACTTCCCCATTATACTCCTAGTGAATCTTATTCTTTTAGACTGGTACTTTGGGCTTTCTAGAAGAAAGTGTTCCAGGGTCTCCACCATGCCCAAATTACACATCTGGCACTCTTTTTCACTATTTTTCCCATTGTTTCCCCTCAGCTCCTGGGATCAAGACCTCAGCTTGAACAACAGTGCCCCCCCCCCAACCCCCCAAGGTGCCATCAAGGTTCTCTTCAAAACCTGGCTTCTCTTTATTACGCAGGCCACCCAAAGACCTCTTTGATTTGACTCCCTCTCGCCAATTACAGTTACAATCCTCCATGACCCTTTCTTTGACGTTTTTTTACACTGGTTTGCCCCAACGCCCAGGTCCGAGATCTCCAAAGAGTAGTTCTCGACTAGCTCCCTCACTTGGACCATCCACCCCCGCCTTGATATTTGAGTTGAAAATTCTCAGGAACATCACCTTACACCATCGGCTGTCGGGGAGATTTACCAAATAATTAAGATAACCGAGTTTCAACAGGTCTATCCTGTCCTTTATCCTCATCCACACAAGCTCACCCCTGATTGCTTCTAGCGCTGCGGCATTACTTGACCCCGTTATCCATCGGCCTGCATCGTTCTGCGGGATTTCCAAGCTCTTCACAGCCGTCTAGTTTAGGGGTACCACCTCCGTACCGTATGTTATACTTGGCAGACCCACCATTTCCCAAATGGTTTTCCCCACGAAAATCTTATTGAAAATGTTTCTCCCTATAGGTTTCAAGTGGTTAAGGATTCGCTTCCCCTTCAGAATCAATTTATTTGTGTGGTTTCGGTGGATGCGTCTTCCTGTAATGTTTATTTTAACCCTCAAATACTCGTAATCACCTGTCTCTTCTACACTGAGAAGTTTGCTGCTACCTTCCGGAATGCAGAACTCACCCACTCTCCACCTTCGAGTGGGGTCCACTTTGCGGCCCACAGGTATAACTTTGCTCTTGCTTTCATAAAGTTTGAGTCTCCATTTGCTCCCATATTTCCCAACAATTACCAACATTTTCGTTAGCCCCTCTTCGCTTTCTGACACTAGCACCATATCGTCTGCAAAAAAATAGCCCTGGGATCTTCAAGTCCCCAACTGCTACCCCCCTCGTCGCTATGAAAGAGTTCATCTCCTAAACCTTTGATGTACAATGCAAACAGAATTGGCGAAGGATACACCCCCTGTTTTAGGCCTGTCTCCATAGGCACACGTTTTGTTGTAATGTTTCCCAGGCTAAGTTCACTCTGTACATCTTTATATAATGCTTTCATAATTACAACAAACTCGTCTCCTAAGCCCAGAGCCTCCAGCTTACGCCACATACCCTCCCTCCATACTCTATCGTATGCTTTTTTGACATCCAAAAAGGCCATAAACATCTTTTGCTTTTTTGTTTTTGCGGATTCTATCATTTGAGATAGCGCGAAACGATGGTCAGTAACTCTCCTTCCCTTCCTGAAGCCATTCTGGATTTCTCCCCAAGAACACTTCTCTTCAATCACCTCCTCTAGTCTCCCATACAGGGCTTTACAGAAAACTTTTCCAATGTTGCTACTGGCAGAGATCTCTCGATAGTTATCCAACACGTCTTTTTCCCCCTTTGGGACCTATTGATTTTCTATGGCTAGATTGAATAGGGCAGTTAGGCTTTCCGCGAATTCCTCTTCCCCTTTTTTGATAATCTCGTTAGAAATTTCGTCCACTCCTCCCGCTCTTCCATCCCTTAATTTTGAGATCACCTTTCGCACCTCCTCCGTTTTAATTTCGCTGCACACGAAGTTCAATAGGTTTTCCTCGACCTGATTCGGACACTCAGGTGGACTCCCCATGCCCCATCGCTTATCGTTTACCTTTTCCCAGTGCTTGACTAGTTCTGCTGCGACTTGATCTTGCCCGTCTGTGACTGCCATCTACTTTAATACTCTGTGGGTTACTTCCTTTGTTACGTTTACTCACCCATTTCCAAACTACGTTCGAACTCGACCCCCCTGTCGTTCTTATCGTCCTAACAAGACTGCTATTTCGCATTCTCCGATTATCGTCTTTAATCTTATTTACTTTATTTCGTGCTTGTTGGTATTCTTCCTTTGCTACTGTGGCCTTGTTGCTTTCTGCCCCCTTAAGTTTTCTACTTCTCATGTATGCAGCACATTTAGCTTTTCTACCCTTTATGGCCCTTTTCTGTTCTTCATTCACTCTGTACCCAAGTTCCCGTGTTGGCACCCTGATCCTCCCTACACTTTCCTTCCATGTCTCCACTAGGCTCGCAACTATGGTGTCGGCCATCTTCTTGACACTGCCCCCTTGGGTACGGTTGCAAACTTTCGTTTCAGTTTTTCATTGAACTTCCCTTATTCAGCATACTTTTTGAGTTCCCAAATCTCCTTAAAGCTGCCTTTGCTTTTTACTAGATTTTTGGCCCTGATCGTTACTGTAATCAAGTTGCGATCACTATCCACCTACATTTTACCCTCATCATCCACTTCTACCCCTATTACCTCCCTCCATAAAATAATATCTGTGAGAATGTAGTCGATTATTGATTTTCAGTCGTTCCTCTCCCATGTCCATTTCCCCTTACACCTCGCGTCCCTGTTCAGAATCTTCAGACCGAGCTCGTTTGTGAAGTTCAACAGCTTCCTTCCATTCCTGTTGACTTTCTTGTCCCCACCCTCTATTCCTTTTTCATTATCACCTATGTGTTCATTAAAGTCACCCATCAGAATTATACCGAGCCCCTTGTTTTGTAGATCTGTGATATTGGACCTTAGTGTTGGGTATATCGAGTCATTCCACTCGGGTTTGCTACCCTCCACTGCACAGTACACAATCCCAAGGGCAATACTTTTGTTTCTCAGACTGATCCTGACCCATCCAATTTCTTCGATACCTAGGCCGAGGTGCTGACGTCTGCCAGGTCTGTGACCAGCGACGGTTTCAAATCCTCTTTAATGTACATGCCTACCCTTCCCCCTTTTTCTGGCCATCGGTTCGCCCTACACCTATCTACACGCACCCCTTACTTGGTCTACCCGTTCCTCGTGTCTTACCCACTGTTCGCTTAAGCCCACGACGTCAAACTCCTCTGCCTCGATCAATGTAGCAATTTCACTTACTTTCCGGTGGAGAGCCTGGATGTTGCTATAACCCACTTTAAGGGTATCAATATTCATTGGCTTCCGCCTACTGGTCCCATTATTATCTAGGCCCTGTATGTTTGTATATCCTACGTTGTGTACCTGTACTTTCCTTGGGATGCTATTCCTACTGAAGTGAATTTTTGGTCCCTTTTCCTTATCCCCCTTATCCCATTTTTTACAACTATGGTTCATAACACATTTCCTGTGTTCATTCCCCTCCCTATGCCAAAAAAGGCCCCACCACTGCAACATATTTCTTCCCAGACCTCTGTACCCCTTGGGCTAAGATGGAGACCATCCCTTCTACATAGGTCCTTTCTGCACCAAAATGATCCCTAATTGTCTACAAAAGGTATCCCAAGTTCCTTACAATACTCCCCTAATTCCTCGTTGACGCCAATGATCTGCGAATTACGCTCGCCCCAACCACCTAGTAGTGGGAGAAGCCCCGAAACCACTACCTGTGCATTCTTGGCATTCAGTTGAGTTATTAAGTCTTTATAAGTCTTAATAAGCTGAACTGATTTCCTCTCCCTGGTCCCCACGTGTACAACAACCATTGAGTCTGGGCCTGACCCCTTTACTAATCCACCCACTCTGTCCCTTAGGTCCTCCACCCTAGCCTCCGGAAAACACAAATTGGTCCTGTTGAAACTGTCGGGCCCACACACCACCCTATCTAACCCCCGCACTATACTACTCCCCGCAACCACCAACTGTCTCTTTCCTGTGCTACTACCCCTGTTACCACCTCTGTTCCCACCGAACCGACTCGCAGTCTTGCACTCCGCCACACTAACCGCCATGCCTACTTCCACCTCTTCAGACCCACCTGCTCCTCAGTATTCTCGAAACTACCTAACACACTGAATCTATTTTGGACACTGCACTCAATTTTTGCCCAGTCTCACTGCAAGCCTCCCTGTACTCGTTTACCACCTTCCTAACCTTCCCTCTGACTCCTGCCCTGACAGACGCCACATGGTCATCGTTATCTCCCTCACTATCCGATTCTAAACGAATACGCCTTTTGCCCCCCCCCCCCACCCCGACTCACACTACTAGCCTGGGGATTTCACACTCTAGCCTCCACTTCTCCCCTACCCTTAACTCGACGCACCTTCCTATTCCCAAAAGACCCATTGTCTACGTCAAAAGTCCGCTTCCTACTACCCACCACCTTCCACCCCATCGAATGCCACCCTAACTGGGGTAACACCAGACTTTCCTGCCTTCCCCAGCTTCCCACTCTCCTCCTGCACCTCTTCCTCCAACTTTACATAGGCCTCTAACAGCTGCATTAACGCAACGCAGATAGCGCACATCCCCAACTCCCCCAGCTCACGCCCATCCACATACACCATACCACAGTGCTTACACGCAACCGGTTGCTGGCCGCCCGTTGATAACTCATTAGACCCCCCCCTCCCTGTGCTGGCCTCAACCACTGCCCCCACCTGTACCCCTATACTAACCGTATCTACACTGCTAGTCTGAACCTCTCGCGTCAAGAAACATTTACTGTCCATAGCAACCATAGCCAAAATTAGAATGTATAACTTAAAATTTGAGAAACCGGTCGAAATCGTAAACAAACAATGATTCCTTACAGAATTAGACCTCCTGAGGGCTTGACATGGCTGTTTATTTTATTCACACTTTTTCAGTTTATTTGACTGGGACTGGCTTTTGGATTGGTATAATTTGATCAAAACTGCGAACATGGAACAACTTTCATCTCCCCACCTCACGCTAAAATCATTCTATTATAAATGGGGAGTGTGTGATTCCGTGATTCAATGATTCAGTCCGTCCGGGTCTAGCTCAAAATTTATATGTAATGCAACTAGAAATTTTCTGTAGAACGGGTGGGGCCACCCGTTCTGGGAACGGATCGGCTCGCTAGTTTAAATATAAACTGGTCAATTTAATAAAGTAAGTAAACCTAGCGTTTTAGTGCACCGAAGGCACGCACGGACGAGGTGAGGTTGATCACCCCCTTAAGGCCTCAGTACAATGGTACTATCCCACGTCCAGAAGTCGCAAGGGATGGAAAGAAAAGAAGCTAAGGGGGCCACCGAGACCCAGTCCACCACCATGTCTGGTAACCTGTAGAAGTTGTTTTTATAGTCAGTTTTAGGGCTTGTAGAGTCTGCCTTTTAAGTGGTGTTATTCTTTAAACTGGTTCGCTGCCCTCATTGATAAGTATAGTCTGTTTCTGGCAGTCAAAGTTTGATAGTAGTTCCGTGGGTTGTGTCTTTATTAGTCACTCAAGTATAGTCTGCCACTGTTGTAATTTGAGCAGATCCGACTGCAGTCACCATTGGCAAACCCGATCAAGCCAGTCCGATACACAGCATACATCAAGCAAACGAGAGAGTCGGTAAATGGGGCATGAAGCTTGCCAAAGGTTTGACGCCTCCTAGACTGGTCGATGCTCCAGATCACTGGAAGCCTGAGTTGATAGAGGTCTAGTGTCAGGAGGAAATTTGTATTTCTCCTCCACGACAAGACAAACCAAGGAGCCCAGTCGGACCAGAGTGAAGAATGAGTCAATTTAATATCAATCACCCTATATAAGTCGATAAGTTCCAATATAGAAATCCAACAGGCATGATGACAAGGCAGACCGGTAAAATGAAATTTCATAAGCCGAGGACAAAGTTTTCATCAGATCTCCCTTTCCATACGTTCCCCAGGTTATGGAATACAATCGATCAGAATACACAGAACTTAACCAGGGCACAGTTTAAAAAAGAAGCTGATGGCCTTATCCCTCGACAGATGTTCAGAGAATGTTTGCTGTAACTTTCGAAAGTGTCTCGACAGCGTTTAATTACCAGATAATAAAAATTATGTCTGTTGGTGCCATGATTCCGTCCCCTTCACGTTACTTTACTTCAGTTCAGCTCAGTACAGTGCTGAAAATTAACATAAACACTTCACTCTCTCTGGAGCCTCTTTACCCTCTAGGTGCAGCCAAGCGACGTGATCATTTGCCTAGGCTATCGTACAGTGTCCCCAATTGCTCCTTGTTGTTTCAGTTCATTTTTGTTCTTTGGTGTACATGAATACTAAATTAAGACCAGTTATACCAACATGTGTAAGACAGGGCCTGAAACCCGAGATCTCTTCAAAAAAGGATCTTGGCTTTTAGACCTGGCAACAGACTTAAAAACTTTTGGAATAGATGGGGTCGTGGTCATGTTACATATATAAAATTCTTTGAATCTATGCTTTGTATGATACACAATCAAGTCGCTTTTGTCAGGTATTGTCGGCCTATCCAATATTTCTTCAATAACAGTGATCCTTACAAACTCGGTCATTCTGTTAATAACACAAAATTTCTCAACTTAAAAACAGTTTTCTAATTCACTATCTGCTGTCGAGAAATTCTTCTATTTCTACAAAGGTCGACAGGAAGACAGATAACATTGCTATGTCGCTCCCGTGAAGTATATCAAAGTATGTTAAAATTAATTTTTTAGTTTACCTACTGTACTATATATGTAGATATATTGTGAATAAAGGTGAATTGAATTGAATTGAATTGATCGTCGAAATGTTAACACAGTGTTCGCCAATGAAACGACAGTGTCGACGTAAGTTACTTTCGTCTGGCACACTTGGTGAGTTTTTAAACTTTCTTAGCGGTTGAATTCTTTGTTTTCGAGATCCACACCATGAACAAAATTCCGTGCTTCGGTGAGGAAATGTGGCCAAACTGTGCACGAAACACTGCAATACTTATCAAAATGTATTTTAACATCACATTAAGCGAGCACAACATTTTCATCATTTGAGCACAACATTTATCGCCGCTAATTTGGATAACTAAGTTACCCCTCCCAACATTGGAACACTGAGTTAAGAAGGGTCACTGGAAGTGTAAGTGCAGAACATTCTGCAAAAGACCTCTGAAAAAAAAACACCAAAAGAAAAGTGTTTCCTGCTCAAGTATTAACCCTTTGAACTCGTAAGACCGACTTTTCTGCCCAAGGCATAATTTCGTCCTAGTTTTGCTTATCACAAGAGGTATACACACGGGTCATTGATGATAAAATAATAACTGCAGTCTGCAGTCTTATTATTTTATCCTCACTGCATATTGATATTGGACTGACCCATCGCACTGTAAGTAAACATGAAGACGATACCATTCCAGGAAACGAGGGTCAAAGGGTTAACCACAAAGTACACAACACAGTATCAAAGTGGATCAAAGAATGGACATCCAGAGAGCCAGAAAATGATAGATGAACTTTTGCTAGTTCTTGTAATTAGTCTGCGTGAAACACACTGACTATTGTTTCTGTACGATTATTTTTCTTCTTTTTTTTCCTTTTTTTCTTCTTTTTTTCTTCTTCTTCTTCTCCTGTCTTCTGTCTTCTCGATATTTTTTTGTCCGCAAGATAACTCGAAAACGAATTGCCCTATCTCGTTGACATTTGGCATGCTGATAGACAGTCACAAGTTCTCGGCCACCTATGTTTTTCAGCTACCTGGGGTATTAGGTTGTCTGTAGGGGTGTTTTGAAAGTGGGTCACGCCCATATCTCAGGCATGGTATGACATAAGGACCTGGGACCAACACCAAATGAGTCGACACTCAATGGAGATTCAAAATATGGGTCAAGGTCACGGAGGTCATTAAGTGCATTTTTCATAATTGCTGGAAATCACATTTTTGGCCCCACAAAGCATTCCTGAGGTACACACATGAATTTTGACGTAAAAAAAGTGGACGTGGCGAAAATTTTTGAAAGTGGGTCACACTCATATCTGAAGCATGGTATGATGAATGGACCTGGGACTAACACCAAATGAGTCAACACTTGATGGAGATTCAAAATATGGGTCAAGGTCACGGAGGTCACCTAGGGGCCATTGAGCGCATTTTCATAATTGCTGAAAATCACATTTTTTGACCCCTCAAGGCATTCCTGACGTACACACATGCATTTTGACGTAAAAGAGTGGGCGTGGCCAAAATTTTTGAAAGTGGGTCACACTCATATCTCAAGCATGGTATAAAGAATGGACCTGGGACTAACACCAAATGAGTCAACACTTGATGGAGATTCAAAATATGGGTCAAGGTCACGGAGGTCACCTAGGGGCCATTGAGCGCATTTTTCATAATTGCTGGAAATCACATTTTTTGACCCCTCAAGGCATTCCTGACGTACACACATGTATTTTGACGTAAAAAAGTGGGCGTGGCCAAAATTTTTGAAAGTGGGTCACGCTCATATCTCAAGCATGGTATGATAAATGGACCTGGGACTAACACCAAATAAGTCGACACTTGATGGAGATTCAAAATATAGGTCAAGGTCACGGAAGTCACCTAGGGGTCATTGAGTGCATTTTCTGAATCGCTGTAAATCACATTTTTTTGACCTCCTAAAACATTCCCAAAGTCCATACATTAATTTGTTTATGCAAAAAAGTGGGCATCGCCAAAATTTTTGAAAGTGGGTCATGCTCATATCTCAAGCATGGTATGACAAATGGACCTGGAACTAACACCAAATGAGTCGAAACTCGATAGAGCTTCAAAATATGGGGCAAGGTCGTGGAGGTCACCTAGGGGTCATTGAGTGCATTTTTCGGAATGGCTGCAAATCACATTTCTTGCCCCCCCCCCCCCCCCCCTCCCAGGCATCCCAAAGTCCATGCATGAATTTTTACATAAAGAAGTGGGCATGGCCAAAATATTTGAAGGTGAGTTATTCACATATCTCAAGCATGGCATGACGAATGGGCCTGAAACTAACACCAAATGAGTCAACACTCGATAGAGGATCAAAATATGGGTCAGGGTCATGGAGGTCACCTAGGGGTCATTAAGGACATTTTTCAGAATTAATGGAAATCACATTTTCTGACCCTCCTAATGCATTCCCGAAGTTCATACATGCAGTTTTAGATGAAAAAAGTGGGTGTGGGCAAAATTCTTGAGACTGCGTCACACTCATATCTCAAGCATGGTATGACACATGGACATGGGACCAACACCAAAAGAGTCAACACTCAATAGAGGTTCGCAATATGGACAAGGTCACTGAGATCGCCTAAGGATAACTGAGTGCATTTTTTTAGTATTGCTGGAAATTGCATTTTTGGACCCCTAATGCATTCTCTTGACCAAACCTTTTGACTGCTGTACACATATATGCCTTTTCTGGTTTCTTAGAAAAACTGTTCTGATTCCTTTATGAATATCTGTAAATACTGTTTATGAAAATCCCTTCCTGATTTGTTTAAAAATATGTTAGTCTCGAAAATAACCCTCCATAAATTCTCTTTCTATATAGTTTTTTTCCCGATAGATATTTTAACCCTTTTGTTACAAGCTTCAATTTACTGGATGCAGTAAATTCTATTTCTCTAGTATTAACATTATTTTCTATTTTCTGTTTCTATGATTTTTGTCTGATGGATTCTTTACTATTCTACTGAAAATTGGCACATATGTAGAGTTTCATTAGACGTTTCTCACCTGGATCATGGCATTTCTGAAGTTTTTCGTTTTCTGCCAAAACCATGCAAAATGTTGTCACAACGTTACGTTTTGTCATAAATTCTCAAACAAGACCCTGAACGATTTGGCTGGAGGTTTCGTAATGTTTGTAGCATGATTTACTACATCTGACTACATAAGCTGTATTACGCACGTTGCTCCCTTTTGACCTCAAAATTCCGAGCAAAGTGCAAGTTTGGCAAAACTGGCCAATTTTCACATGTGATTTCTCAGCGCGATGCGGCCACATTTTTTTTTCAAAACGTTTCCCAAGAGAAGTTTGAGCATTCATCTAAGAATAATTTGGCTGTTATATATTTTATTCAAAGTTTTAACCTTCACCCCGTTTTCGGGCCTTGAATTCGAGTACCCTTAGCTTCTTCATCAGATTGGCTCATTTTTAGTTCATTTTTCCTTCCATTTACGAATGATATATCGAAAAATGATTTACATGTTCGTATTCACAATTACCTATTCAGCATATTTTCTGTTGTATGTTTGGTTGTAAAGTTTAACCATATGCTCATTCTGTTTGCATAAAGAAAGATGCTGTCCAAAAAAACTCTCGCTGTTTCAGAATTTGCTACAATTAAGTGACAATTTACTCTAAGTTAAATTGATTGAGTGCTGAATGTTTTCAATGGCTGCATGTAGCAGTCATAGTATGAAAACTTTTGTTTTATATGTGAGTATTAAAAGTTTAACCCTTGGCAGATTTGAGACTCCCATATGGGTACTGTCTGAATAATTGTGATTTTCGTAAAATCACAGAATATTGGTAAACGTGCAGTGGTAGTTTGAAAAAGAATATCTGAAAATTCTGTTGACATTCATATTCACAGTTCAAGTACAAGAAGATTTTCTTTTATAAGGTAGTTGTAAAGGTTAACCCTTTACCTAACATGAAAAGCAGACGACACTTGCAAAAAAAATTCTTGAATAACTAATTTTTTTCATTTTTTGTCTCAAAAACATAGGTTATGACCCCTCGTTGGAACGAGCTCGACGAGCTCGTTCCAACGAGGGGTCATAACCTATGTTTTTGAGACAAAAAATGAAAATATTTTGAAAATTAATTGGCGATATTTGAGAATAGGGCTGGCCGGTTTTGGCCGTTACGTTGGGTAAAGGGTTAATCAAATCCCTTTTCCGGTTGCATCAAGATAGGTGCCGTCGAAAATAACCCCATTTTTCAGAATTTGGTAAGTTTAAGTGACAGTTTACTCCATTTCTAATTGATTGAGCGCTGAAAGCTTTCTATGGCTACATGCAGCAAGCAAAATGTGTCATCTCTTGTTTTATATGTTATTATCAAAAGTTTAACCCTTGGCCGATTTGAGACTTCCCTTATGGGTACTGTCGAAATAATTGTTATTTTCATACAATCACTGAATATTGGTAAGCGTTCATTGGTAGTTTGAATAGAATATCTGAAAAAGCGTTTCGATATTCAGATTCACAGTTCAATTCCAATAAATTTTTCTGTTATAAGGTTGCTGTAAAGATTAACCCAATCCCTGTTTCGGTTGCATACAGATAGGCGCCGCCGAAAGAAACATTTTCATTTTTTTAGAATGTCGTAGGTTAAAGTCGCAATTTACTCCATTCCTAATTAGTTTAAACAATATTTATTCATAAGAAAATATGATGCATACATATAATAAACTACAAGATGATTGTCATACAGTGTACACAATACAATGGTATGCATTAAAGTAATGAGTCAAGGAGAGATTTGTTGAAAGGATTCAGCAGTAAGCTTTTAGCTTGTATAAGCCGTCCATTCCTAATTGATTGAGTGTTGTCTATGGGTGCATGCGGCTAGCAAAATATAACAACTTTTGCTTTACATGTTATTATTAAAAGTTTATTCCTTGGCATATTTGAGAGTTCCCCAGTGGGTACAGTTGCAATAATTGTTAATTTCGTAAAATCAGTCCCTGAATATTGGTAAGCATGTAGTGATCTTTCGGTCCTATATAAAGGTGCAAATAATAAAAGTTGAACAGTTTATCAGACAGAAATAATTCCAAACTCGGCCGTTGACATGTATATAATGAATGGGAATGTCATTGCACTGAAAATAAAGTGGGAACGAACAGTTCCCACAGTTTCCACGCGAGGCTTGCTGTTTTCCACGTGGTCAGAACACTCGATTTTATGCCAAAATGTCGGAGAGGCTTCGACGAACAAGTTCTGAAAATGGCAAGCCACTGCCTTCAGCGGTCTGGACATAGTTCATGTATGTCTGAAGTGCTATTTTAATGTCTAATATGCAAATTTTCATGAATCTTTTCCCGCTAAAAAAACAACTCACCGCCGTTTTCTTTTCACTTTTTACTTCCGACGATTCTCAAAAGTTTCAAGGTTGCGATGGGATCCCTGGGTGCTATTGTTAAAGAAGCTACTTTGATTTACAGCCATCTCTCTGTCATTCGCACTCTATTGTAACTTTTAAGTGGACCTACCCAGAGAGTGGGGCACTACGAGAGACTGCGTCCATTCCCGCCTTCTTCTCTCGCCCGGCTTGAAAAAGACCAAATTCAGAAAATTACCTCCTCTCTTCAAAACGCTATCTGTCAGCGAATTCTTGGCGGATTTCCATGTAATTTTCACTCAGCATTCACGAATCATCGGATACCTGGCAAAGCGACACGCATTGTGCATTTCGTCGTGTCCAATTCGAAAGGAGCGTATGGGCATGCGCGTGAGGCTCCTATGGGCTAATCGCTCGGTTTTTGGATTTTTCAGGAACAGGTCGAGTTTGGCAGAGCTTCTAGAACAAACGTTGAAAATTTCGAGTGGCTACTCCATAAACTCTCTCCACAATCTACTGTACATGGAACGGAGTGTATACTTTTTATGACCTGCCGGCAGTCATAACCACCCTTTTAGTTTTATATGTTATTAACCCTTTACCTAACATGAAAAGCAGACGACACTTGCAAAAAAAATTCTTGAATAACTATATTTTTTCATTTTTTGTCTCAAAAACATAGGTTATGACCCCTCGTTGGAACGAGCTCGACGAGCTCGTTCCAACGAGGGGTCAAAACCTATGTTTTTGAGACAAAAAATGAAAATATTTTGAAAATTAATTGGCGATTTTTGAGAATAGCGCTGGCCGGTTTTGGCCGTTACGTTGGGTAAAGGGTTAATAAACGTTTAACCATTGGCAGAATTGAGACTTCCCTTATGGGTACATCCTTCGCAGGACTCAAGAAAGATACTAAACTGTTTTATTATTACAATATAGTAGAACACATTCTGAGAATTTCAAGTGGCTGCCTCGGATGGTCTGGTTACAATTGGCGTATGTCCTTTTTATAGGACAAATAGTCAGGGGGCATATTATTTTACCCTTGTCTGTCCCTCTAGCTGTCTGCATATAGGGTACATTATTTGTCCGTCTAACCCCTCCTATAATTTTCATGCTATTACTTTTTCTATTACACAGGATGTTTCTACATTTTCCAGATGTGTGCATATTGTCAGGATTTTGATTTGCCTCAATATTTCACAAAACTGCCGGTTGTTAAACTTAGTCCATTTTGTAGAATTTCACCTGTGTGATACGTGATTACCTGGGCTATCTTCTCCCCCAGTTTTGAAGCTAAGACCTTCTTTGTTATTACAATATGTTAACTGCGTTCACTAATATGAGTAAGGTTAGACATAGCAGAGAACAAAATGAGTAGCATGACCACGGTTCTGGAATTAACCTAGAATCCACAGGGTAGTGAAGAAATTGCGTTCTTCAGTCAGAATTCTGTCTGTGTGAGTTATCGGTTGAAATTTTAACGGAAATACAAAACCACAGGCAAACAAAAACCGTTACAACAATTCTTCGAATTTGTAACTGTTGTAATTTTTGCCTGAAAAATTTCCAATCATCTTGATTTTTGGTCAAATATTGGGCAGGTGAGAACCCGCTCCTACACCCCCGCCTCAACCCCCACCCCCGTAGATACGTACCTGTGTGGAATGGCGAGTGTCTTCCTTGAAGTACCTATCACAATTATGAATGAAGGAAATGGAATATTCAAGTGGTGTGATTTTAACTCCCTTAATACTTCAATGTGTGCCCGAAAGCTTTCATTTAATGTAGCTCATAGCTGTAAAACGTTTGTACCCTTCTGTCACATTGCCACACTGTACACAAAAGCCAGTCTTGAGATCCAACCAACTTTTTATTTTCAGTATGCCTCGTTTAAGACTCTAGCAGCCAATTTCATAAAGGTAGTCCAATATTTAAACCAGGTCTAACTGCTTTTCGGTTTGGTCTAAACTGAAAACAGTATTTCAGCACGAGGGGCTAAGTCTAAGTCTTAAGTCTAACTAGACCAGGTCTAAAACCGTTTTAGACCGCGTCCTAATTGTGTTTACATTTCACGAACTGCGTCCCAGTCAAAAAATGCACGGATTGTGGAATGAAAAGCGTGATAATTTAGACATGGGTCAGCCGATGTCTAACTGTGTCATATACCTGAATGCAATGTGAAGATGACAGACGCCGACATTCGTGATATTGGAGTCCTTCGTGAATTTTCTTCACCTGTTACATTACGACGTCGTCAGCGTGTTTTCAGGGAACGAGTAGATTATTTTGCACTTTATAATGACACTGAGTTTATTGACAGGTTCAGAGTTAGTAAAGACACGGCGAAACGCATCATTACGCAGATTGCGGTTCAGATTGAGCACCCAACAAACCGAAATCATTGCATTCCACCAGAGCTTCAAGTACTAACTTGTTTCCGTTTTTATGCAACGGGCGGTTACCAGCGTGTAGCAGGAGACCTTGCTGGTGTCAGTGCAGCATCAGTTTGCAGGATAGTGCGCCGAGTCAGTGTAGCAATTGCGTCCTTGAAACGGCAGTATATCAACATGCCAGATGCACCCGAGTCTGACGATATGAAGCGTAAATTTCACCAAATGGCTGAATTTCCAGGATTGATTGGCTGCATTGACTGTACTCATATAAGACTAGTGCGCCCATCAAAAGTTGCCAATTCTGCGATCTACATCAACCGTAAGGGTTTCTATTCCCTCAATGTGCAAATGGTTTGCGATGCAAGTATGAAGATTCGAAATGTGGTTGTTCGCTGGCCAGGGTCTAGTCACGATAGTCGAATCTTTCAGAACTGCACTCTACGGCCCCGCTTAGCAGATGGCAGTATCAGTGGTATTCTGTTGGGTGATAATGGCTACGCATGCGAGAAATACCTTCTTACCCCAGTTTTGCAGCCAACTACCGAAGCAGAGAGACGCTACAATCGGGCCCACCGCAGCACTCGTAACATCATTGAGAGAGTTTTTGGGGTCCTCAAAAAAAGATTTCCATGTATCAGCGTTGACTCACGTCTTCGTTGTCGTCTAGAAACTAGCAAAGTCATCATTGTTGCGTTATGTGTACTACACAACATTTCAAGAGACAATGTGGAATCAGACCTTCCCGATGATGGCTTGTATGATGATGATTTTGACTATCCCAGAGTGCGAAATTCAGCCAGAGGCCTTGCTTTTCGAAGAATCCTTATAAAAATCATTTTTCATAATTGTGTATCAAATTTCCCTAATGTCAGTAAACTGCATAGTATTGCAACACAAATTGGGAGTAAATATGAACAGGTGAATCTGGCTTATGTTTGTTTTCATTTGACTTCTCATTCATTATCGTTAGAACCCACTCTAAAATAATTCCAGGTCAAGAACGATGTTGTGGTGGAATCAGGATGACGGAATGTGAGTTACATTCCGAAAAACGTGACGTCCCTTTAGTATTTTGTTAAAAATGTCTTATATTTTTTTGTTTTAAATTTTTATTTTCTTTAATTTTTTTTATCCCGCAGGTGTGTTTATTTATTTTATTTTTTTTGATGGGGTGGGGTAGGGGCGTTTCCCACTATCAACGCCCGTACTTAATCCCCGCACGTAGGCGGGTCATCCCTCTAGTAATGATTATTATATACGGAGGAGAGGCATGACACAGAAAGGGACCCCCCCCCCTCCACTCACACACCCAGTTACCTATTCGCTGAAAAAAAAACATACAAGAAAACCATATCATGTTACCCATCGTTGGGAGGAGCTCGTTCCAATGAGGGATCATATTGTATTGTTTCCATGAATTATTTGGAAATTAGTTGGAGATTTTTTTTCCACGACCACTCGATTTGTCAATCACATGGGCTGATGCAATTGGAATGTGTCTTAATAAAATTACAACTAGCTGCAATGCACGTCGGGTGACTCTTCACACGGAGTCATGATTAAGATGTGTCGAACGACAAAAACCAGAATCCTAGATCCATCATTGACCCCACTCCCCCCCCCCCCCCCCCCCGCACACACACATACTTTCACTCGAACAACACCGCTTTTATAACGCATGGTTGAACGATCGATGTGTCAGGGAACACCTAAGGCCCCGTAAGGCCTGGGCTGACGTGGGGTTATTTAGTCCCGCTGATGAAGTTGCGGGAAAATTAGACCAACGTGGAGGGTCGGAATCCAAGTGTCGCGAACTCGGCGCAGAGAGCTGAGTTAGACCGACGCCGTGATTCCTTCTCTGCCAAATTGTCCTGAAATAGGTTCGATTTCCGTTAGGTGTGATTCCTATTCACTTCAGGCTGTATAATGGAAAGAATGATTTAAAGTAACAACGATTCTTTTATTTACACATAAAAATAAATCCGTTTCAATATTTCAACAATCAACAATTCAATTCTTTTCACAGAAAATGGGTCACTACGGTTAAATAATTCTAAAAAATCATATAGTCATTCTATAGCCCTGTACTGGCACTATAGTCTACACACTGGAAATGTTACTACCGTGAGCTCGCCATAAGAGCTTCACAAATCTGAAATGTTATTACTGTGAGCTCGCCATAAGAGCTTCACCCGCTTAGGCTCAAATGTCAACGTCTGCGCGTATCTGTACCTCTGGCTGTCGGAGGGTTCCGACCAGCAATGTTCGTCATCTATAAACCACCGTACTTCTGATTTGGCTCAGATATTGTCTACTCATACCTTATGTGCCTTTTGAAAGTCCTCCGTGAAAGTCTTATTGAAATATCCACCGTTCCTGGTTGAATTCACGATTCACAGATGCCCCTTTTTGTGCTAGGGCGAAATTGTCACTCACACCGATCTCCAGTCGGTATTACGATGTTCCGACAGCAAAATAAACTACTCAGAACGCAATCAGGCTGACGCTTCAAAGGGTTAATACGCACAATACAATTAACCTACACTTCTGACTATTGCAGGACGATACCTGCTACTCGACAATCTAAACTTTAACGTTCCACCTGGGGTGTTCCTTCTCACGAATTCGGCCCCGTAGCCGCCTATCAACTTTAAGCTAAATCAATCATGGAATGCCCTCTCTGGCGATTCCAGCCGTTTCAGGGTCCTGTGATCGAAGGTACCCTTATGCCAGGAAACAGAGTCCGCCTGTCCTGGACTTCACCAACGCGTGTGTGACCCCAAGTGTGTGTCTAATGCTCTGCTCTTCCAGGTATATATACTTTTTACCCTAAACTGTCAGGTGGACCGACGCTCATCTGTCCACCTGTCAAAACGGTGGGAGATGACGTGTATCGAGGCAGAATCAATACAAGTTATCTCACGCGTGACTTAACGCTGACTTCACTTGTCTAGAAAACCGATTCGTTCTTGCCATGATTGTTATAACTTATGATGACACGACATTTCTATCTTTTAGAATCTCGTTTCTCAATTTACCGTGACGACATCTTGACATCAACCGATTACGTCTCGTAAGACTCCGACTACTGTATAAATTAAACGAGATGATTAGACCTTATCTAACATACCGTTTCTCCCCTGGGTCCCTGCGCTAAAGCTGGATATACACCACGTGTGTTTTTTCTATGTCCAGCTTTACAGAGAAGTGAAATTCACGTGGGTTTTTCGCCTTGATGCGGAATATATTTTGAACTTACAATATCTTTAAATATGAGGCCCCTTGCCCCTATATTTAGGCTGGCTTTGCCCTGACAACTCCCTTCCCGAGAGAAACACCCTGTGTATCTCTTAAAACGCAAGGGGCAAAGCCACGCACGCTCGCCTCTCACACCCTTTTACAATCTACCATCATGTTCAAGACTACAAAACTGTACCCTAGTGGTCGTGGGGGGTCATGACCGGGCTCATGCGTCGGCCATGTCGATTCCCACGACACACTCGCTACCACATGTTCCCGTCTTGCGGGTTTACATATGATATGGGGAGTAGCCTTATTCTTAGATTTGCAGCACTCTCTCTCTCTGCAATACTATATATTTACACCCAAACATACACATTTTTATACACGTTCGCCCATTTTGCAAACAGTTCACTTGGCACTCACTCCGACGAGTAACACCGTCCGCGCCTTTGCGTCAGATGGGTTAATTCCAACGGAGTGTAACCTCGCCTCTCATTCCCCTATGACTTGTGAAGGGGCAAACGACCCCTGCATTATGTTGAGCCTCACCCTCGCAAAGCTCGACCAGGGGGTTAAAATTGTGCCTCACACACTCACACATTCAACACACAGATTTCCCGACCGCGCCTTTGCGACAGACGGGGTTAGTGTGCCTCACACTCACAACAAACTCTCGTCAATAAAAACAAGCGCGGTTTCCCCGGGCCTTAACACCGGGTTTGTGCATCCCGTACTTACAAAACTCGACACACAGGCTCCCCGTCCACGCACACGCGACAGACAGGGCAGTGTATCTCACATTCGCACTCACAACCAACTCTAGTCAGCAGTCAGAGCAATAATAATAATAAAATAAGAAAATTCCTCCGGGCCTTAACACCGAGTTTACGAAGCCCATCACCTCACCCACAAAAATATTTGCGACTGGAGCCCCCGTCCTAGACACCAGGCCCACAGCCCCCCAACTATTTCTTCTTTATAACCACCGACCATTGGTAGGGGCCCGGTTCCCAGTATCCCCTTGGGTAACCCTTGACACACCCCTACTTCTCGCCCCGCCATTTCTACGGGTATTCCACCAGGGTCCCCATACCATGTCGTTGTCGCATTCCCAAGAGCTTCCCTTGGCGCTATATCCCCCAGGCTCACTCGTCCCGGCGATTACCGTCGTTCGAACGACACGGGCCGTCCTTGGCCCTTGTGCCGTCGACCCCCCGGTCCATTGCGACGACTTCTTGCGCACATTGGGCGCTGTGCGCCCCCGGCACTCTCTACGTGGTCTCCGCCACCTAGGATGCTTCTCCTTTGATTTGTGGACCCTTTTCTCGGTCCCCTGGGCGCCCACCTTAGCGGTCCCATCCACTTTAACATACTCAACTTGTGTTGACCCGTGCCCTCTCAATTCTGGGGAAGTTTGCCCAGCCATTTGCGTGGGTCTGGCCTCCCCTCTCCCCACGGGTGACACCGACTTCTTGGGGCGCTCAACTCCCCCACATAAACTTGCTTGAGGGTCTTTCCCCAATGATCCCATTGGGTTCCCTCGCTGTTTGGCGTTTCGCCTGGACCGCCTGCGGCCCCTTCTCCCTAATAGGACAGGAGTCGTCTCCCTTGAAACTTTGCGACATTTCGTCGTGTAGGGGCCATCCCCTGGACCATCGGACTGGTTCCCCCTGGGAACCTTCCCTTCCTTACTCGGTACGTTACCGAGTGCAACCGCCGGGGGTCCTTGCCCACCGACTTGAACTTGCTTTGCCCTCGTTGGGCCATAACTTGGCCCCCTACCCCTGGACCATAACTCATCAGGGCTTGCCCTCACCCCTGGGATATTACCTATGACCAAGTCATACACAGGTGATTCAATGCACATGGCTTCCACTTCGCCACGATAAAATGGGGTATCCACCGTTATCCTCGCGATGGGGAACCTTCTAACGGTCCCATCTATCAAAATACACAAATGGTCACGACCCAACAATTGCTTGTCGTCAACCAGTTGCCTTCTAACCGCTGCAGAGGAGCCCCCAGAATCCCGGAGCAGACGGATCTCCCTTTGTCCCACATACCCTGGGTACACTGGCATATCAACCTTCTCCTGCGAAGTTGTGAGCCTCTCACACATGCCACTTATTATCGGGACAACCTTCCCGCCTTCCAGCCTTAATTCTCCCTCTTGTATACATTCCCGGAGGGGACTGTGTTCTGGACCGATAGTTTGACAGAACGCTGCCGTCTGCCTACTGGGCCCTGGATCTACGCGGTCACCGTACTTCCAACCCCTTGGCGCTGCGTTCCCGGCCCCCTGCTGAGGTGGTCTAATGTTCCCAGTGGTCCTTACCTGCTTCTGCCAGCAGTCCCTGGCAATATGACCCCGCTTGTTGCAGATAAAACAAGTGGTGTCCTTGGGAGCGCTCCCCTTCCGGCTGGTCTGCGACGCAGGAGGGTCGGGGTGGTGTTGCCTTACGGGTGCCATTGCCAACCCGTTTGCCCCACCCCTAGCCAATTTGGGTGCGTTTACACTCCCACCGTGGGCCTCGATGTAGCGTTCTGCCACAGTTGCCATCTCATCATAGGTGGGCGGACCCCTTTCCTTGAACAGGCCCAATTCCTTGGAGCATGTAGTTAAAAACTGCTCTCGGAGAAATAGATCTCGCAGGGCTCCATACGACTCATTCACTTCTGCGAGATCAGTCCAGCGGTCAAAGTACCGCCTAGCTCGGGCAAAATACTGAGGTACTGTTTCTCCCTTCTCCTGCTTAATTTCTCGGAACTTGGTCCGGAATCCTTCTTCAGTGAGCTGGTATCTCCGAAGGATGGCATTCTTCAGCTCACTGTAGTCGTTAAGAAGTGCAGGAGGCATACTGGTATAAGCCTCGAGGGCTTTACCTGACAACAAAGGGCTCAAGCACATAGCCCATGTGTCTTCTGGCCACATTTGACTGGAGGCAAAACGCTCGAACCTCTCCAAGTACGAGTCCAAGTCATCTGTGTTTTCATTGAAATGAGCGAGATGGGGGCGTGGGGCATGAATTGCTACCCCTGCACTCCCATCCCCTGAGCGCCGACTTTCATTCTCCACATCGGCCCTTGCTCTGAGGAGCTCTAATTCTCTCTCGTGCCTCTGTTGTTCGAGCTCTCGCTCTGCCTCCCTTGCCTCCCTTGCTAATTGGGCTTCCCTCTCTCTCGTCTCATTCTCTCTCTCCCTTTCTAACTGAATCTCCCGCTCTTTTGCCTCATTACGTAAGGCAATCTCCTTGGCCTCACGTTTCTGCTCATCTTTAACGAACTTCTGAAGTTCAGCTCCCTCAAGGCCCATTTCCTTGCCTAATGATACCAGTTGGGCGAGGGGTGTAACAACATCCATTTTGATTTTTTCTTTCTATCTTCAACACTCGTCAGAAAGAATGAAGAAGGAAAAGAAAGAAAGAAAAAAAAATATGGCAACTGGTCCTAATTTACCTCTGTAATTTAACGTAATTAAACGCACCAAATATTCTGAAACCTACCGCAGTTATAGTGGCTATTAAGTATCCTTTTGGGGACTACTGTATTGCGATATTAAACCCTCGAACGGCATCGACTGACCGAACGCGTCAAACCCTAAACAGAACCGCCGTTAAAATAAAACAAAATTTCCATATAGCCATTTTTTACCTTTTTAGAAATATCCTGGTTAGCGCTCGCCAATCAACTTTAGGGAACACCTAAGGCCCCGTAAGGCCTGGGCTGACGTGGGGTTATTTAGTCCCGCTGATGAAGTTGCGGGAAAATTAGACCAACGTGGAGGGTCGGAATCCAAGTGTCGCGAACTCGGCGCAGAGAGCTGAGTTAGACCGACGCCGTGATTCCTTCTCTGCCAAATTGTCCTGAAATAGGTTCGATTTCCGTTAGGTGTGATTCCTAATCACTTCAGGCTGTATAATGGAAAGAATGATTTAAAGTAACAACGATTCTTTTATTTACACATAAAAATAAATCCGTTTCAATATTTCAACAATCAACAATTCAATTCTTTTCACAGAAAATGGGTCACTACGGTTAAATAATTCTAAAAAATCATATAGTCATTCTATAGCCCTGTACTGGCACTATAGTCTACACACTGGAAATGTTACTACCGTGAGCTCGCCATAAGAGCTTCACAAATCTGAAATGTTATTACTGTGAGCTCGCCATAAGAGCTTCACCCGCTTAGGCTCAAATGTCAACGTCTGCGCGTATCTGTACCTCTGGCTGTCGGAGGGTTCCGACCAGCAATGTTCGTCATCTATAAACCACCGTACTTCTGATTTGGCTCAGATATTGTCTACTCATACCTTATGTGCCTTTTGAAAGTCCTCCGTGAAAGTCCTATTGAAATATCCACCGTTCCTGGTTGAATTCACGATTCACAGATGCCCCTTTTTTGTGCTAGGGCGAAATTGTCACTCACACCGATCTCCAGTCGGTATTACGATGTTCCGACAGCAAAATAAACTACTCAGAACGCAATCAGGCTGACGCTTCAAAGGGTTAATACGCACAATACAATTAACCTACACTTCTGACTATTGCAGGACGATACCTGCTACTCGACAATCTAAACTTTAACGTTCCACCTGGGGTGTTCCTTCTCACGAATTCGGCCCCGTAGCCGCCTATCAACTTTAAGCTAAATCAATCATGGAATGCCCTCTCTGGCGATTCCAGCCGTTTCAGGGTCCTGTGATCGAAGGTACCCTTATGCCAGGAAACAGAGTCCGCCTGTCCTGGACTTCACCAACGCGTGTGTGACCCCAAGTGTGTGTCTAATGCTCTGCTCTTCCAGGTATATATACTTTTTACCCTAAACTGTCAGGTGGACCGACGCTCATCTGTCCACCTGTCAAAACGGTGGGAGATGACGTGTATCGAGGCAGAATCAATACAAGTTATCTCACGCGTGACTTAACGCTGACTTCACTTGTCTAGAAAACCGATTCGTTCTTGCCATGATTGTTATAACTTATGATGACACGACATTTCTATCTTTTAGAATCTCGTTTCTCAATTTACCGTGACGACATCTTGACATCAACCGATTACGTCTCGTAAGACTCCGACTACTGTATAAATTAAACGAGATGATTAGACCTTATCTAACATACCGTTTCTCCCCTGGGTCCCTGCGCTAAAGCTGGATATACACCACGTGTGTTTTTTCTATGTCCAGCTTTACAGAGAAGTGAAATTCACGTGGGTTTTTCGCCTTGATGCGGAATATATTTTGAACTTACAATATCTTTAAATATGAGGCCCCTTGCCCCTATATTTAGGCTGGCTTTGCCCTGACACGATGCATGCATTGTTTGCAAAATAATTAGATTAGACGAAGTCCAGCTAAACATGCTTTAGTTGCATTTGGACGTGGTTGGTGAAATGATGAATGTGGCTAAATTTAGACTCCGTTTAAGGAGACCTCGTCTAACAGTTTGGACGTGTCTAAATTAGACATACTTTATGAAATTGGCTGTAGATGCCGTTCAATGGCTCAGTCAGGAGAGTAGTGACTCACTGGTTACGGCAGTGGACTTTAAAATCGAAAGGTCTAGTGTACGTGCCCCACCAAATGCAACTGTGATTTGTCTCAGGTAAGGCACTCAGTCCTGATTACCCCATTGGGGCACATGGAGATTGTGTACTAAGGCGCACTGCACTTGGTTCGACCAATGATCACCCTGCTTGTGTGTAGTTAGAATGTTGAGGAATTTTTGGACTCATTGATCTTTTTGGGGTTCGGCTGACTAAATTTCTGCGCACAATGCACATTTTTATTTGCTTGTTGAAAAGCTTCGGCTAAATCAACTAACTCCTCCACACTTTTAACTTTTCGTTCCTGTATGTGTATTTTAAGTCTAGTACTACAGCTATTCATCAACTGTTCTCGAAAAACTAAATCTACCAACTTATCAAAGTCACCACCAACACTCTCTAGTTCACACCAATACCTAAAATGATTCTGAATCCGTACCGAAAACTCCTTAAAAGACTCCTCTAACAATTGCTCTGAATTTCGAAATTTACTTCTATAAGCTTCTTCTGTTAATTCATATCTGGTTAAAATGGACGTCTTAATATCATTATAATTTCGACATTTTTCAGCTTTTAGTCGGGAATATGCCTCTAATGCTTTTCCAGTCAATAATGGAACCAATCTAACAGCCCATTCAGATTTCGGAATCCGATGTAATGTCACTAGCTTTTCAAAGGAATTTAAAAATACATCCGGATCCTGCCCCTCTATAAATTTAGGTAATTTTGTTTTCAAACAAGACTTTGATTCACCCGTAACTACGCCCGTTGCCAACTCTTTTTTTCTTAAGTCCAACTCTCTCATTTTAACATCTCGTTCCGTTTCGGCTTTTTTCAAATCTCTTTCGGCTAATCTCTCCTCTCGCTCAGACGCTTTTATATGTATTTCCACATTTCCATACACGTCGCTACAGACTCGCCTTTCTCAATCAGCTCAGACAACCACTTTGGCATACCGGTTGCCATTTTATACCAAATTCACAACAATTAGTGCAAACTAAAAGGCAATCTACACCAAGGACAAGCACTACCACAACTGAGACAATCCCACCGCTGCCAGCATTGTAAAGTACTTGCGTACTTTTATATTGCCTATGATTAGTTGTAAGTAATAAGTCAATTAAGTATTATTGCCTTTTATATAAACATCAAACCAACTAAAGTAAACAAAACACAAATTAAATACACATCAAATACAAATACTATGGACACCCGTTAGGTTAATGAAATCAGTCAGTCCGTAAATGAAAAATGAATTCGTCAGGATGTCACGAAATGAATCTATCTATGAGCCTAGTCAATGGAATGAAAATTTACCAGTCCTAACACACCAAAAAGCTTCAGCGTTAAATGTTTATATCATTTTAAAGTCATTTCCACATACACCGTCTGTTCACGAATAGTCCCTTACCCCCACACATAGTAAGCAGTTTTTGTTCACTATCCTATTAAAATATCAGTGGATCAATAATAGCCAGATCATTTCTACAACGGTTCAAAGTTCAATAACACGTCAAATGTCTGTGCTCTGAATATCGTATATACGTGCAACATCAGCCTTAACTATATTTATGTTAAAGTTTATACTTCAGAACAGATAACGCTCTCTTCCAACTTGCACGGAAAATGTCACCAGTTATTTCACGAAAATACCTGCTATAACTGTCAAACCTCTCATTGCTGTAAGTCAACTACTGCAACCATAAATAAGACTACTGCAAACTCATAGGAATATCAACACAATCGCCATCACTCTAGCAGCTACCCACAAAGCCCGCCATCCAAATTACATTCAGGATCGGCTCATGTTACTTTAGTAACCTCTCGCTCACCGTCGCGTAACTTCTCAACACTACGCACGGGCCTTAAATCGTTAAACTATTCCCATAGGGCATCGCTTCACTTCACCATAGCCAAAAAACCCCTGAGTGGAACGACAACACGACGTTGTACTCATGTCCTGCAATTGACAATTTTAGCACCAACATCGGATCTTCAAATGCACTCTAATATGTGATTCCAGGCTCCTAACATGGCTTTACTCAACGACTGGACAAACTGGACTGACCACGATAACCTGTGTTTTCCGTTTACAACACCTTATTAGCGTACCTGCTTCTCTTACATTTTACCTTGTCCGTGCAAAGCGATGGATTCATGACTGACTCGACGAATTATACAGGTTACTTACATTAACCATCTGTAGGCCGCAATAATGCGTGTACATATAACTGGCTGATTAAAATACACATGTTATTTACATTAACCCTATTTTAGTTCGTTACATGGTTTCTTATAAAAAATTGTTCTGATTCCTGTATTAATATCTGTAAATGCTGTTAACGAAAACCCATTTCTGATTTGTTTAAAAAATAATTTTCTCCAGAAAATAAGCCTCCATAACTTCTCGTTCTGTATAGTTTATTCCTGATACTTTAACCCTTTTCACACAGACTTGAATTTACAGGGTGCAGTAAATTCTGTTTCTCTACTATTTTATCAGATTTCAAATGAATATTTTGGTTCGGGTTACATGCAATGGAAAAATTAGATCGTTTGGTCAGAATTGTTAGTAATTCAAGAATTGTTTTCAAGTGTTGTCTGCTGTTCAGATTAGATGAGATTGGATGAGAGTTAAAATGTATGACTTATATTCGTGGTGTACAGAACGGCCGCGTGGACTGGTCACTTTTCACAGGTGGGCAATATTTCTACGGATGCAGTAATATTAGATTTCAAACACTAATTATAGGAATACCCATCAAAGAATTAACTAATGAAGCACCGGGTACCAACCGGTACTTCATTAATAAATTCATTTATTAATATTTTGATGGTGATGATTCTTTTTACCTGGTTATCGCTTGCATGGACATCACTGCCATCGCATAGTACACGACGACTTACTGAAATGTATTTGAAATCAGTTCCTCAAGTATATTCAGATATCGTTTTAAATGGATATAATATTTTTATCAAAAAGCTCATAAAAGATAAGGGTTGGACAAGAAAATTGGGGTCTGGAAATCTGAACCATTTCATTTTATCCCTCAGCCTCAGCTGGCCTCAGCATATATGAAACTGTTGTTTTGGTTAATACTTTATCACACCAGATTATCATAGAATTAAAGATTGTGGGAATTGTATATTTTTAATGCATTGAAATCCTATTACAATACTCTCTTTAATTTCAAAACTATATTTTCTTTGCAAGCTTAGCAACTAATCCCCCCCAGAACCCTCTAAGAATGATCAATGGGAAGTTAGGCCGATTTCAGTGGAACTACTTACAGACAGGGAAATCTACAGTGAGTGGTATGACTATATCGTACTAACTATTGAGGACTTTTTCCAACTTAAGGATTTCGAGATATTATTTGCTACAGTACAGCCACCGTGGAATGGTCATTTTTAACGGGTGGGTAATATTTCCACTGACGCAATAATATTAGATTCAAAACACTAATTGTAAACATAATCGCCCAAAAATTAATTAATGAAGCACCGGGTCATTTTCAAGAAATTTTCCGTCCCAACAGTTGTTGCGCTGCATCAAGTTTGGAGGCCCCAGGGATAACCCAATAGGGACATTTTCCCGGTGAACCATACGAGCCGTCCGCCTCTGGCTCGAACAAAAAGAGCATTTTTCAAAAACAAACGTTTAATAAGGGCCTTACCATTTTATTTACGGTTGTAGATCTACCGTATATATATATAGTTTTACCGGCATTTTACAGTGTGTTTCATTAGAGTCTTGTCAATTGGTATTTTAAACCCCTTTCCAAGCTCGTCTAGGGCGTGACACTTGCAATATTGCTTCTCAAATCACTAAACCGTTTCATGTTTGATTCTAAAATATTGTTTATGACAAAATGTTTGGGACATAAATACTGGGAAATAAAATTTAGGTTGACATTTTAAAATCTTATTCCTGCCTCCAATGTTGTCACTATAGGGACAAAAAATGTCACTATAGGGACAAAACCTTATGGAGAATCCTATGTTAATTTTGTCCCTATAGTGACAACATTGGGGTATGGGGAACTCAGTGTTAAATACTTGTCCCTATAGTGACAGTCATTGGGTAAAAATCCCTTCCAATCACTAAGTCCCTCGAGTGTCAACATTGGGGTAGGGGGAATTCAGTGTTAAATGCTTGTCCCTATAGTGACAGTCATGGGGTAAAAATCCCTTCCAATCACTAAGTCCCTCGAGTGTCACTATTGGGGTATGGGGAATTCAGTGATAAATGCTTGTCTCTACAGTGGCAGTCATGGGGTAGGTTGTTCCATACACTTTATACTAATAAAATGTTCACCATCCAAAAAATGCTACCTATTATACATCGCCCAACTGGTACAGTTTTTCTATTTATTACTAGAACACACCACATACAATAACACTGTCAGATTTAGCGTGAATCAGTGTTTTTTACATTTTATGGGAAGGAAGTGGCTGCTCCAATATCATTTCTCGGCATACAACTTCTAAATTTCAAATGCGCAAATGTCTTATAATGCGAGATGACTTAGATGAAAGTGTGTCTGACAGTCAATTTGTAAGACAAATAACACTTTCTCACTCTGACAAAAATTCCTCTCATGTTTTTTCCACATTACGGCTGAAAATATTTTACAAATAGCTAATCAGAACTCAGACAAACGTGTTCCATTCAGATACATTTTTTTCAAACAAGTGTTCCACACATGTTGTAAATTTTCAATAACTCACTGCATACAACTTTTCCATTCTCTTACATTTAATAACATCGTATTTGTAAACTGTTTTAAGCTGATCTCAACAAAATAGCTCTAGATATTACAGTGGGATAAACGCCCGCAGAACAATTTCATTTTACACTACAAAACATATTTCATTCACTGTATGTTTTGTAGTGTAAAATATTATTTTTTCTTCATTGTGGTGCAAAAAATAGAATAAATATCACTTTCCTCTACCCAAACTGAAAAACGCATTTGTTCTTAACTTTTATGCCTGTATTGAATTCGTAACAGATGGTTTTTAAAGAAAATTATATTTTCTTTAAAAACGTCTGTTACAAATTCAGAAAAAAAGGCGCAATTCTGAGATATCGTTCTGAAAATTAACAAATCTTATCCACATTGAAACAATTACCAACAACTTGTCTTTCAATGTGCCAAATAAAACATTTATCCTGATATTACGCGCGTAATGCAGAGAGCATAATTTACATTATTAGTTTTTTTGTCAAACGATTTCTGATATGGCTGGTACAACAGCAGGGGGTGTTTAGCACGGAAAAAAACCTACCAGAACACCATTTTCACATTTCAGATTTTTTATTCCATGATTTACAAAAGTGTAATTCTCACTGTTCATAATGTTCAATGTTTCTTGGCAAGTTTTCCTATTTTAGAAGTCCTGACTTTAGCTTTTCATTTTCTTGTAACTTTTTTTGGTGGTTCCTCTTTCTCTGGAAATAATACTTCTAATTCATTATCAGTTTCCATTTTTGTTTCTTTGGGTATATCCATGTCATATAATAATGTACCATCACTGTCATTAAACTCTGTTTACACAGTTTCTGTTAAGTCAACTTTCTTATTTGTAAAGTTTGTTTTTGTTCATGTAGAGCTGACAGTGGTATCATGCTCATCCCCATAGAGTGGTTGTCGATGTATTGTACATCAGGTGGTGGGAGAAATCTTGTAATCGGTAATCCATCTGTATGCTCTATCTGTTCTGACTACGGATAGACTTTAGTCTGTTGAGGTTTTATATCAGGTGGTGAACCCCATTTTGCTTGAGACGCAGATTATTTCGATAGCTTTTTCAGTCCACATTCATTAATCCAATGTCCTTTCTGATGACAACAATAACATGCACCTTTGTCTGCACATGTATTCGCCCGATATCCTTTTTGATGACAAATCGAACAAGTATCCTTAGCCGGTGTTGTCAGCTTATAAAGTTCATTGACAAGTCTTTTTACTTCTCCCCAATTAGATGGCTGATGGTAAATACTTTTAGCATCATTTACCTTCTCCATTCTCGGATCGTTATTCATCTTTTTAATCATCAGAGGAGATCAAAATCACATGTTTCAGTGCTGTTAGCTCCAAAGCATGTGAGCCCCAAACTGTGAGCCTGCCGCCTATTTATACTCTCGCTGAAATCATTTTCTTATTCAGAAAATGTTTTCAAACCAAATTGTTTAACTTTTCAGAAATTGGTTTGAAATATTTTCTGAATGTTGTTTGAGAACATTTTCAAAACTTGGATTGAAAATGGCATACGACATGCACTAAACGATGGAGAAATAAAAATTGGAAATTATTATGTAGATGGTTTTCACAAAGAGACAAATACAATCTATGAATTTTATGGATGTATGTGGCATGGATGTGAAACTTCCTATCCTGACAGATTTGAGAAAAATCCAATCAATTCACAATTCTATCAATATCTGTACAACAAAACCCAATCACGCATAAAACATTTCAAATCATTCGTGTATTATATACAAGTGGTGTGGGAACACTAATTGGATCATCTATACCAATCAGATCCTGAAGTTCAAGCCTCTTTAGATACAATTTGCCCACGCATGGACCCAATTAAACCACGAGAAGCATTATTTGGCTGGAGAACAAATGCCATTAAATTACACTAGGAAATTGACGAAAACGGAGACACAGAAATTAAATACATAGATATCTGTTCACTTTACTCATATGTGAACAAACACAGGGAATATCCAGTGGGACATCCAGATATACTCACAAAGGAAAACATAGACACTGGCAAAATAAGCCAATACAGAGGTCTCATTAAATGTAAGGTTTTACC
Source organism: Pictodentalium vernedei (assembly GCA_031216915.1). Classification (NCBI taxonomy): domain Eukaryota; kingdom Metazoa; phylum Mollusca; class Scaphopoda; order Dentaliida; family Dentaliidae; genus Pictodentalium; species Pictodentalium vernedei. The sequence continues at coordinate 227,200,958 of CM062296.1, forward strand.
ACCTCAAAATCTTTTTTGCCAGTTTTACCTATTCATTGTAATAAGAAAATGACATTTACACTTTGTAAAATGTGTGCAGAACACGAATTAGATCACTGTAAACACACACCAGAACAACGTGCATTTGTAGGTACATGGACGTCTGTTGAACTTTGCAAAGCATTGGATTTGGGGTACACTCTTCTTGACATTTATCAAATTTTGCATTGGGATGAATGGCCTTCAGAGATTTTCAAATAGTATGTGAACAAATATTTGAAAATTTAAAAATATTTTTTAAAAAAACAGGAAAAAGATCATTTTCCAAAACCATGTTAAATTGTCTCTGGGGAAAAAATGCACAAAACAATATAAAAACTAAAACAAAATACATAAATGAACCATCCGAATATTTTGAAATAATACAGAACAAAGAGAAAATTGTGAAGAATGTGGAATTTTTTTACCATGGTCAGTTTGTTTTAGTAAACTACATTGACACAACAGATGTTTACAATCCACACACTTCAGCCAATGTTGTCATAGCTTCATTTGTCACAGTCTATGCACGTATGGAATTATACAAAGTTTTAGAACAATTAGGAACACAAGTTTTATTTTTTGACACAGACAGTTGTATCTACATACACAAACCATCACTCTGGAATCCAGAAATTGTAAATAGTAGATTAGGGCAGTGGACAGATGAACAATCAGGGGCAAAAATCACAGAGTTTGTGGGTTTAGGTCCGAAAAATTATGGATACACATATATTAAAGATGGAGAAATACACACCACATGTAAAGTTAAGGGTATCACATTCGATCACATGACATCACAAAAAGTTAATTTTGAAAGCATGATTGAGTGTGCACGAGACAGAGAGAATTACAAATTAAACATTGAATATACAAATAGAATTAAACGTAACAAAGATAGACAAGTCACAAGTGAAACACAAAGCAAAACATTCAGATCTGTTTACACAAAACGTTTTGTTGTCGGTAAATATGACACACTACCCTATGGATATAAGGTATAAATACTACTCAGATTTCTTATTTCCACTTTGAACAGAAAACAGAGAAGATGTCTCTACCACTTAATCCTACATATCCTATATTCTTATCAGAATTAAGAAGACGTTCGAGTTTTAGTATGACTACAAATCATATTTTACAATCCAAGAAAGAAGATTTAGCTAAAGCTGGGTTTTTCTATGTAGGTTATGGTAAAGTAAAAAGTTTTGTATGTGGACAAGGTTTACATAATTGGGAAGAAAAGGATATTCCTTTACAAGAACATGTTAAGTGGTCACCAAATTGTTCTTATATGCAATTGATAAGAAATTGTCAATTATACAATCCACCCACAAACACCTCCAGATAAAATATTATCAGTGATGGATTTTGGATTTACTTTAAATCCAATATTTTCAACAATGAAAAAATATGACAAGTGTCTAGATGATTTTCCAGATTCTAACTCTTTATTTGCACCCATGTTCTAGATGATCAAAGAACAACATTTAGTACCATAATTGCAAGAAAAGCTTCAGGACAATTCGAAACTAAGTTACACAAATTGTTTACAGATAATGCAGAAAATGATTTTCCTGATTGTCCTGATGAACAAAGTACATGGTGGAATGTAATACCCGATGCACAAAGTACATCAGAACAGACAAAAGAATCATCAGTTTGATTTCAACCATGGAAGCAGTAAGACACATCTTAGAAAACAAGATCACATGTAAGGCATTATTATATGCATTTCAAATGATCACTCCTGGCTATCTAATAATAACAAAAGATGTTATTCATAAACAATTGGGAAAAGATGAAATGTATGGGGAATTTTGTAATGCATTACAAATCATGAATGTTTTTTACAAAGATAATGTAGAAAATATTTGGACAAGAGTTATGTGGGATTTTATTATTTATGATGAACAAATCATAGATTATTTATATAGACAATGTGTACCACAAATAGATAGAAGAATAGAAACTTTATTTGAATTAAAAAGAAAACCCACTCACAGAATTGAAGAATTTATGGAAACAGAAAGTATATAAGTTAGTGGTTTGACAAGACTTTCTCACAAAAAATAATGGCATCAAGTGAATGTTTGTTGTTTCAACACCCTTGTAATATCTTTATTTCGGGGCCTAGTGGTTCAGGAAAAACAGAATTTGTCAAAAAGCTTATTGATAAGAAACATGACGTATTTCAAATTCCGCCCCCACCCCCCAAAAAAAAATCATCTGGTGTTATAAAGAATGGCAAAATACATATACTTTACTTAAAGAGAGTGAAGATATTAAATTCATAGAAGGCATCCCTGATGATGAATATGAAATTGTTAGTGATGTCACTCTTCCAAATCTTGTAGCTTTTGATGATATGTTAGGAGATAAAGATGAAGAAAAAATTAAATTATGGTTCACACGTAAAGGGCATCATAGAAATGCAAGTGTCATATGCATTACACAAAATATTTTTCAACAATCTAAATCTAGTCGTACCATAAGTTTAAATGCACATTATATGATTATATTTAAAAATACTAGAGATAAAGGACAAATTAAAGTATTGGCAAATCAATTTCAATTACAACATTTAAATGCATCTTATAAAAATGCAACAATTGCTAATCATGGTTATTTATTAATTGATTTTCATCCTAAAACTCCTGAGTCTTTGAGATTAAGAACTGATATTTTTCATCCTTGGGTGACGCAAAATGAACGTGGACCTATCATTTATACAAAAGTATAAAAAAAACTGGTGCACTAATGAGATTGTGTCGGTTGTTAAAAGTTTTTTTCAACAAGTACGCATCATCATGGTGTCATTCATCAGATCATTAAAACAGTTAAGTCAGCAGACAAATCCATTCGCAAGAGAAAAATTACTTAAGAAAGGTTTCAAGAAAATTTTAAAATGGTTTACATTAGCAAGTAGAATCATACTTAATAAGAAAATTAAATTGCCAAAACAGACTTTAACCTATATGGATAAACATAAACAAGATCTTGAACAACTTGCAAATCCAAGAGTAGATCTTGCAATCAAGCAAAACATTATTTTAAAACCAGGTGGTGGTGGATTTTTTGGTGGTGTTATTATTAGTAATTTAATTTGGTGGGATGGTCATAAAACAAGTCGAAATTTTTATTTACCATTCAAAAAAACCAAAAGTAAGAAACGAAAATCACTTAAAAAGAAACGAAATGTTGGTAAAAATTACATGGATGCAAATTTTTTAGCCACTCCTCAGAAAGAGACAAAACCAAAATCAGTTTTAGTGAGTAACCTTCAAAAACAAAAAATAGTACCATCATTAAAGTTGACACGTATATCAAATATGGGGAATAGAGTATCACATGATCCTATGGGTTCTAGACAAAATGTGGGACATATACCACTAAAAGAAAACATTCCAACATTGGCACGTTTCACAGCTTTGAGTGTACCTAAACGTGTTAAGGAGATGAGTTCTTATTTTTGTTGAATAAAATTAATTGCAAATTGGTCCATCATATCATTTTACGAATGCACTCAGTGAGAGCAAGATGGTAAAAAAAAATCTCTCTAGTTAAACAATATGGTGGGGTGTTATTGGCACTAAGTCAAACACGTCCAGCATTTCAAAAACAAATTATGAAAAATGGACCTAAAGAATTGATTAATTGTACGGCAGAATGTTGTCATAATCTTTTAAAAGGAAACATATATCTAACCCCCCACTCAGAAACGAAAAATACAACCGAAGTGTGAACAACTAAGATCTATTGCTAGTAAATCTGCATCTCTTAAAAAGAAAAAAAAACAAATTTTAAATCAAAAAGGTGGTTTTTTACCATTACTTGGTTCACTTGGGCCTGCTATTGGAGTTGCAACAAATGTTGTAAATAAACTGGTGAGTAAAATATGAAGAGAATGGCTATTGTACCTTATCAAATGTTAGAAGAATTGAAAAACCTCAAAGACCAAGATTACCACCTGATCCTCAAATTAGAAATACCGCACAGTTGCAGAATGAATTATCGTCTGTGTTAGGAAATTCAGAGTTATCAGAAAGTGAGAAAATACAAAAGTATGGTGAACATTAACAAAAAGTTCAGTTGTCACATAAGAAGGCATTACAACCATCAGTGGTTATGCCTGAGCCAGATCGAAATTCAATGTTTTTACGAGATCGTATTGTAGAAAGTGTCCCGGTTACAATGAGATGTAAAGCAACTTCATTATTATCTGCTTTATCATCTCATCCACACATGAGTTGGGATGATCAGGGTATTTTAAGTTATGATGCAGAACCCATAAAAGGTTCAAATATCATCGTTTTAGTCAATGATGTTCTTAGACATCAAAAAGGTTTTAAACCGAGTGGTTGGGAAATGTTCAATCGTGGTTTAAAAGCTATAAATATCCCTCAAGATTTTGTTGGAAATCGTGAACTTTGGTTGTGGATGAATAGAGATCAGGTGTCAAAACCCAGCAAACATCAAAGTTCTCCAGAAATAGTTGATTAGAACGTTCTCTATCAATATCTCCAAAACATAAAATAGGGATAGGAAAGAAACCACATCGAGATGGAGAAACTCCAAAATCAACACCTAAACGTAGATTGACAAAACGTAGAAGTTCTGAAAAATGGGACGCTTATTGAATGATTTATTAACTGAAATATATTACAATACAAAACATCCTGCTGGTTATGGGGGTATACAAAAATTATACAAAGCAGCTCATAGAAAAGATAAATCCATTACAGCTGAGCAAGTGAAAAAATTGTTGAAAGGAGAAAGAACTTACACTTTATACAAGCCCATTCGTAAAAAATTTGCAAGATGAAAGACTGTAGTGGGTGGAATTGAACATCAGTGGCAGACTTATTTAGCGGATTTACAAAGTTTACAATCTCACAATGACAGATTTCGTTATTGAGTTTGTGTTATCGATGTATTTTCAAAATATGCATTGGTTTTACCCATTCACAATAAATCAGGAGAAACATTAACAAAATCTTTTCAAAGACTTTTGAAAACTTCTGGACGTAAGCCATTATCATTACAATCGGATAAAGGTTCTGAATTTAAAAATAAAGATGTGCAAAAATTGTTGAAGAAACAAAAAATTCATTTTTCACAACAGAAAATCCTGAGACAAAAGCTAGTATTGTTCAACGTTTTCAACACACATTGAAAACACGAATGTGGAAATATTTTACACACAAACATACATTAAGATATATTGATGTATTACAAAATTTAGTTGATGGATACAATCACAGTTTCCATCGTAGTATTCAGAGAACTCCTGCATCTGTATCAATAGAAAATGAAATAGAAGTAACTCAAAATTTGTATGGTAAAAAATCTAAAGAGAGAAAAATAAAATTTAAAGTTGACGAAAGAATTATTTAAAATCACCCATGTAAAACATACACACCCAACAACTGATAAACTTGAAGACTTTGGTGGTGAAAATATACAGGGGACATTTTATCCACAAGAAATTCAAATTGTAAAAGATGATAAAAATATATCATTGATTCGGTTCTTACACAACGTTCAAGACGTGTGGGTAAGAAACTCGTCAAAGAGCTTAAAGTACATCGGGAAGGTTATCCCTCGAAATTTGATAGTTGGATATCAGAATCTGATTTAGTATAAAAAGAATATGTCAGTAAATGAAAATGCATTGAGTGGTGAAAGTGCAAGTGTTGAAGTACAAAGTCAACAAACAAATTTAATTTTTGTGGGAGTCTTGTTGCAAAAAATCAAGTGACTTATTTCACACAAATAATCGTTATTTATGCAATTATAATTACGGCTATCATTCATCTTAGTTTACAATCCCCCAACAAAAAATTGTGGTTGGTATTACAAAGTAGTTCTTTAGCATATATTATTCCAAGCCCCGGTTTAAAATATTTGGAACCACATGATAAGAAAAATGAATTCATTTTACGTAACACTACTGAGTGATAGTTCTATGGATGTGTTTCCAAATAACACACAATGTTGTTTTCAAACACAGTTATCTAAACCGATTCACATTAATAAAGAACATTGGGAAGTGGGTTTAGTTAAAGTAATTTTACTATCAGAGGCAAGAAATATAACAGATGATGAAACAAATTTTAAAATCATTGTGACAGATCCGAAAATATCATCATGCATTAATAATATTAATAAATCGTTTTTCAAACATACAGTATGTAAGGGTGTTGCTGCTGTTGAGCTAAGTATTTTGCCGGGGGCATATGCAAATGGTGGACATGTTGCAGAAGTAATAAAATCCGAAATTCAAGAAAAACTTGGGGGTATTTTAAAAGAGTTTGGTGTGTCATTTCGTCTTGGTTATTCATCTCGACATTTGCGTATAAAAATTGTATCAACTAGTATTGCAATAGTTGGACTTGAATTATCAGAAAGTTTAGCACAAGAATTGGGATGTAAAGATGGTATGTTTCCAGTAATTTTTCCTAACACAGCAAAAGATGCATTTAAATATGAAGTGGATTTAAATATGGATTTTAATCAACTCTTTATTTATTTTGATATTGCAGATTATACATTTCTTGGTGATATAGAAGCACCTATTATACGTGTGATACCATTTGAAACATGTGACGAATCTCTGCACACTCATAAAGAATTTGATAATGTACATTACAACATTATGTACCAGTATCAAAACCTTTTTTTGATCAGATCAGTATAAATATAATTGGGAACACTGGTAAAAACACTCAGTTTTCAAGTGGTAAGAGTGTCATCAAGTTACATTTTAGAGAGTGTAACAAATTATATTTATAAAAAAATGATGCCAGTGTATCGAGGTGTATCGCGGCAATACGGATATGGATTAGGGTCTATTTTTCGCTCAGCAATAAGAGCAACTGTACCATTAATAAAACCAATTGCAAAAAATGCATTTCGAACTTTAAAGATAGAAGGATTAAAACATGGTATTGAAATAGCAAATGAATTGATGAGAAATCAAAAACCACCTAGAGAAGTAATGCTCACTCATGCAAAAGATCTTATGGCATCCGTGGGTAAAGCTACATTGGGAATAAAAAGACAGAAACGTGAACCGAAACATCAGTCTGAGGTTCGTTCTCATAGAGTTTAGACACGAAAAAGACAATCTCATCCAAAACGAAATTCAAGGCCACTTGATATATTTGATTAAATCATGATGTTACATGGATCTTGCGAGCATTTTTGTAGTGGTTTTGATCCAGATAATATATCACCAACATCGAGTGGTATAGAAAATATTATGAAATTGAGCAATTTCCTATTGCATATTTAAACAATTCTTCACCAATAGAATTTTTAAGTTCAATTTAAAATTACAAAACAAGATGGAAGTGTGTTGGGTGGAGATGCAAATATAACTCCTATCAATAATTTTTTTCACAGCATGTTCAGTAAAATTGATGTTACACTGAACGGTAGTCTCATAACCACCAACACAGACATGTATCCTTATCGAGGATTTTCTGACAATTTTCTTAGTTATTCAAGAGATGTCTCTGCTCGCATCTATGTTAAACAAACATGGACTATGAGATACCAAAATTGACCAATGTATCAATCAGGTTGCCCAGGTTGCCAGTTGAAATAAATAATATAAATCTAAAAATACTTTAGTTAACATCACTGTTTGGTGTGGTGAACACAAACTCATTGTGGCATGAAATTACTATACTGATTTTCTTTGATGTTTCATGAAAATCGGAAACGTAGCGTTCAATTTGCCTTAAAAGTCCGGCAGCCAATGCACCGTTGCGTGTTTTAGCGTCTAAAGATTTTTTCTCAGCGCATTTTGGTTATCCACAACACCCATTTGAAGAATCAATCGGCTGGCTCTTTGTCAGCCTTGAGGAATTTATGTTATTTCGGTTTTTAAAAATGACGGTCAAAATGGCGGTCATTTTTACAAACAGGAGGATTTTAACCAACATGGAGTGCTAATTGAAACAAACTAGAATCTTTCTTATCCAACCGATACACCTTACTTTTGTGCAAAAATCAGACTGCCTAAATCCAACAAAGCGGACAAAATGGCGACAAAAATCAGAAAAATCGATTTTGTTCACAAATTTCACCAATTTGCTCCAGATTACTAGTGCAATGATGGTCGTAATGACCAGTGTTTGTGATGGACAAACACACGACAGTAATATTTAGGCATTTCCGTATAATTGTACATGCTATATCGGTTCAGGTATGAAGTTCGGAATTGGTACTAATATATCGCCCGTAAATTACCAATGGTAGCAATGGTACTAAAAATATTAGAAACAGAGAATCCTGGTACATGGTACTACAAGAAAGATTATATAGACCACTAGGTAGATTCAAAAATTGGTAAGTAATCAAAAGTATAACAACAATGCGGCCAAATGTAATATCCAATATGGTATTTTCTAAAAATTTAGGCAATGATTAGTCTTCATTTTCAGCAGACCCGCCTGTAGCCCCGATCGTCTATTCGTTAGAGTACTCAGATGTTGTTTGGAAAGTGCTAACCGTGAGGCAACACAGCTGCACATTGACGTCTTGCATGGTGGTTTGCTGGAACACGATCATTAAATCAGTTTTAAGATATTGTCAGATGCTTGCGATACATTGTGAGGCAGAGTCAATGGGAGAAGTGACTTCGCCTTCTTGTCTCTAAAAAAACCCAAATTTGTAGGTTCCATTTTGGATGGATCCGAATGCAGAGCATGTTTCCAAATGCGCGCTTGCATGTGGCCTCGTTTGACGTTCTCTACAAACGACTCAGTACTTGCTCCAGGTCGTCCTACTTTGGATGTCCAAATACGTACTCTTCCATCAGACATTGATTTGGATTAGAACACCCATAACAGGCAGCCATAAGCTGTGTAGCATCAGGCAGGACGTCGTCCCAAGGAGCAGACCCAGATCACGCCTGTCATGAACGAGGCTCCCGACGTGCAAAGATATTTTAGAAACGACAGTTTTGCCTACGCGGATATAAACTACAGCGCAATTTGCAATGAACGTTCTCCACAAACATTCCATAATTTATTTGGGGACGTGACAACCGTATACTTATTCGATTGTCGGTTGATAACGAATGTACAATTAGGAACCGGGAATAAGTAACGGCTGTCACGTCACCAATTTATTTGTTGTTTACCTTTTAGGTGTCGCATTCGGTCATTTTTTGCGCTGAAAACTCTGGATAAACATTCATTAATTTTTGTTTTCTTGAAATGTCCGTTGTGAAATTCAGCTATTAAAATATACATTGTCATATGGTTGTGAAATTTAATTATCACAATAGTCAGTCAATCAGTGTTGTCATATTCTGTCTCGTTAACGGACCGACCAGCTAGATCAAACCAGACCCCGTAGGCTTCTTGTTTGATCTGGGTGATCGACAAAATACGACGAACCAGATCAATTCACTGCTGTAAAGAATGTAGGAATAATTAACCCTTTACCCAACGTAACGGCAAAAACCGGCCAGCGCTATTCTCAAAAATCGTCAATTAATTTTCAAAATATTTTCATTTTTTGTCTCAAAAACATAGGTTATGACCCCTCGTTGGAACGAGCTCGTCGAGCTCGTTCCAACGAGGGGTCATAACCTATGTTTTTGAGACAAAAAATGAAAAAAATTAGTTATTCAAGAATTATTTTTGCAAGTGTCGTCTGCTTTTCATGTTAGGTAAAGGGTTAACAAAGGAAAATTTGGCAGAGGATAATACAGTAGAGCCGCCACGGACTGGCCGTAACCTACTGGTGGACAGTGATGTCCACGCATGCGTTCACCAGGTAAAACTTCACCGTCCACCAAATTTTAATTAATGAAGCACCGCGTTGTACCCGGTGCTTCATTAATTAATTTTTTGAAGATCATTCCTGCAATTAGTGTTTGGAATCTAATATTATTGTGTCCGTGGAAATATAGCCCTCGCGTGGAAAGTGACCAGTCCACACGGCTGTACTGTATGACATACAGAAATAATGGTACAACAAATTTGTCACTTCTGAGAGGGTAGGAAAATATGGCACAACAGTGTAGGTAACAATGGCACATGGAAAAGGGGTCACGTTCTGGTCAACTAGTGGGCTGTATTTTTCTTGGCAGTGTTTTTACACTTTGCTGGTTACCCGTATAGGCAAACAACAATGATGTAGAAACACTGTAAAAGTCATCTGTAGCTCATTAAATGTACATAGGTTAGTAATGATGATACAAATTAATCTGGGCTCAGAGTATACATCAATAAGTTAAGCTTACTGTATACAGACGGGTATTTTTTAATAACAGAAAAAAAGACAAGTAAATGATATAAAATAAATAAATTGAAATCCCCAAAACAGAGGAAAAATAAATTGCAAAATATCAATAATACATACACCTGGAACTTAATTAAGCACCCCCTGAAATGTTTCATGACAGTGAAGTTGCTGTTACTGATTATTATGTTTTAATGATTGCTATGTCTTGCAGTACATTTCATCTAGTGAAACATGATGTTTCTGGTTTTTAGTGTACCACAAACACATCCCCCTCGTCTACGTGAAGCATATTATCCACGAATGTCACAAAAAACACTATCACCAACATGCAATATCTGGGTATAAAACAAGAATAGTTGTCACTTCTTCATCAGTAAATGTTGACATGGAAAAACGGGGACTGTCAGAGGCACTAAGATGGCAAATCGTTGGCATACATGCAACAGGCATGTCATTCGAAGCTATTGGAAGGCAATTTGACTATAGTCATTCTGTCATCAACAGATTTGTCCGAAAAAATCAACAACCCAACGATGTTAAGAACCGACCAAGGCCTGGAAAACCCCGACAAACCTTTCCGCGGGAAGATCGGAGTGTGGCACGCCTCGGTACATATGAACCCTTTGCTGCAAGTGCGGTTTTGATACGCCTTTGGCTCTCCAACAGGCCTTTGTGCAACAGAACTGTTTGAAACCGTCTCAAAGCACTGGTATGAGGTCCAGGAGGGTCATTAAGCGTCCATCTCTGTCCAATCAGCATCCAAAACGACGTTTGGAGTGGTGTATGGCACGACAACATTGGAATTTCAGGACATTGAGGAGAGTCTGACTGACGTCACGAGAGTGTGGAGGCATAGAAATATTGCTTACGTGCCAAGGAACATCAGACTTACTGCTCCTTCTGGTGGAGGATAAGTAATGATCTGGGGATGCCTCTCTCATGATTGTAAACATGATACGGTGACTGTACGTGGGAATCTCAATGGTCATCAGTACATCCGGGACATTCTCAGTCCGGTTGTCGAGCCTCATTTTGACAACCACCCGTTGGCTACTCGCCCTATATTCATGGACGACAATGCAAGGCCACATCGTTCCCAAGCTGTGCGAGCATTCCTTCAGAACAACGCTATTACTACGCTACCTTGGCCTGCAATGATTCCCGATTTGAATTCCTTAGAACACATCTGGGACTTTCTTGGACGTCGGATGTAAGTAAGGGATCCGCCTGTACAGAATTTGGCCGATTTGGAAGCTGCATTGCTTGCAGAGTGGCAGCAGTTTCCTCTGGGCCGTATCAGAAGGCTCACTGGTAGCATTAGGAGGGAGGAGGGTTCAGGCTGTCATCCGGGCACATGGTGGATACACTCGGTACTGACGTCAGACACTGCTATTGTGTTCAGGAAATCACAAGTTACATTTTTGTCAGTAATTGCCGGCATTGTTTCATCATGGACCGTTCCAGCACCATACTTGTCGAGAGAACATTTCGCCATCAAAAACATTAGTGACAGATATGTGTAATTAGCGCCATTAAAATACTGCATATTTTCATCATTGTGTTGTCTTTCATTTGTCAATTGACGATTCTTTCCGCAAACAATCACATATGGTCATCTTAAAGATAGCATGAAAGTAATGACAGTTTTTATTAACACCACTGCGAAAAACAGGGGGTGCTTATATAAGTTCATGGTGTATATAAAAAAATATTCAAGGTGAAAAAATTCTTAAAATGAAACAAAAAAATTAAAAAAAAACATCGAAACTAAAAAAAATAATCATGATGCTCCTTTGGAAGCAAATGTGTGCCATATTTTCCTTCCCCAAAGTTCCATCTTTTTCTACCCACTAAGTGCTGTTTTTCTGGGATGCTGAAAATTTTTCTGTGCCATATTTTCCTGTGTTATTTTTTCAGGGAACTGCTGTAATCATCTGTATTTTTCAGCAAATTCATTATGTTCGTGACATAGATATGAATGAATTGGACATCTATTTTTGGAACTGCAATATGAAAGCCACGATTATCTCTTCTTTTTTTGATCTCTTGACATGTCATATATTCAGATAAGTAAATGCACTCCTTTGCCTTGAATGCATAACTAAATCGTGGACACTCCTTTGCCTTGAATGCATAAATAATTCGTGTGAAAATATAATTACACCCCCCCCCCCCCCCCAAAAAAAAAAAAAAAAAATCACTGATGATAAACTGTTCTTACTTTATTTAACTGCATACATCCTTTGTCATACAGTACAGTCGCCGTGGACTGGTCGTAATCCACGCGTGGGCAGTGATGTCCACGCATGCCTTTACCAGGTAATAAAAATTAGCAGCAGCAAAATTTTAATTAATGAAGCACCGGGTTGTAGCCGTTGCTTCATTAATTAAGTTTTCGATAATTATTCCTATAATTAGTATTTGGAATATTATTGCGGAAATAGTGCCCACTCATGGACAGTAACTAGTCCACGGTGGCTAAACTGTAGGCGTAGGAGCCTTAGAGGAGCCAAGAGTGCTAAAAAAATTTAGATGACTGAATCTTTCTAGTGACTGTGTCAAAATCTCAGCAAAGGTCATGGACAAACTCGAGAACTCACGAAGTTTTCCGGTTGATTTTTAATTACCAGGTGCATATTGAGGACCATATTGCCATCTAGCTTCTGCAGAAGAGAAATTTCGACCGAAGTGCATGAAACGTAATATTTCCTCAAGTGAGGAACTCCGATGGATTTGTTGTGAGACTTCAGTGCTGGCAGAATCTGGTTCTGTCAAGTTTACACCCGAGCGGTGATGCTGTTAGATAATTTTTTGTGGTCGTCTTTCCACGAACAGCGTACCACAACGAAAATTAACTTTTGAACTTCGGGTTCAAGAATGATCACCAATCATAAAACCTTCCGGCAGATGGCACTCCCATCCCATCATTGTTTAGCCCATAACCCTACGTGTACTCTGCATCAAAATATAAACACCCAATACAGTTCATTTTCCATTAAACATGTTTATTTTCTGAGGTTTCGTCTTTCTTAGAAACCTGAGTTGAAATTTTGTTGATCAGCTTCATTTTTAGAATTCTCAATGTTCTTACTGGTCGCATTTTCACTTATGAGTGATGTTTCTTCGTCAGCCTGAAAAATATAAAAAGAATTGTCCTTTTTATATTATTCTTCCTACCTATGCGTCATAATATGTTTACATGCACCCCATTAGAAATACACAGGCTCACCATACTATGTTCATTTGTGACTATTGGGAGCTCAAACTCAGAAAACTGAATTACCCAAGATATCCGTACAAGTTTAATCACAAAACCACATCGTTAGCTACATCGAAGACGAAAATAAGGAGATCGTGAGTTATGAATTTTTCAGTGGATGAAATATCACCAATGTTTGTATCTATACACTTTACCCTTTGAACTCGTAAGACCGATTTTTCGATCCAAGGCATAATTAGGTCCCATGTTTTGTGTCCTTAGATTATAAGAGGTCCATACACGGAACATTGATGCTGAAATGATACCTGCAGTCTGCAGCCAGACGGCTGCAGACAGCAGTTATTATTTCACCCTCCCTGTATATTAATACTGGACTGACCCATTTCACTGTAAGTGTACACACGGGCGATACAATTCCAGGAAACGAGGTTTCAAATGGTTAAAATGTGTATAATAACAACACTGCTTGTGTTATCCGCTAATCTGCAGCGATCCTCTAGTGAAGAGAACTACATTCACTCCGCAATCCGCAGGTCATTCCTTTACAATTTTTCCTCCTAATCTCCCAGCATTCAGACACAACTGTCTTATATATCCCCACTGGCGCTTTCTCAATCTCCCCAACAATAATATTGTCAGGCACCTGTATCCGCTTGGGAGGGGTGACATGGGGTTGTTTAGCCTCGCCATTAAAAATATTGGGGGGCGTGCCAACAAGGGAGGGTCGGAATCCGGTCACAGGCCAAACTCGGCTCGCAGAGCTGAGTTGGGGCCGCACTTTGATTTTCTTCCCTGCCAAGTAAACTCGAAATATAAGGTTCGTTCTTCATTAGGTGTGATTCCTAATAACTTTAGGTTGCGGAAAAGAAACAATGATTAAATGACAACGATTCTTTTATTTACATTTAAAATAAACTCATTTCCATATTCAACAAATTTAACAATTTGATCAACATGGTAGAAGATCTATCACAGATGTTAAATAGTTTTTCATCAATTTCAGTTTAGCTATAGCCTTGCGCTGGCGCTATAGTACACTTTCAAAATGTCACTGTCGCAGGCTCGCACCAGGAAATTTATACCCCGAGTCTTAATCTTTTGCGTCTGTGAGCGTCTGCAGCTCTGACTACCGGGGGTCCTGACTAGCAATGTTAATTACCTTGTGGCAACATAGTTCTGATTTGGATTTGGTTCATCCACTCTGTCGGCTGGTTTAGCAAGTCTACGTCAGATACCTTATACATGTGTCCTTTGATAGAACTCTCCTTGAGTGTTCCTGTCCTTTTGAAATTCACACAGTTCATGGCAGAACACATAACTTCAAAATGCGCTTTCGAGCTTCCGCGAATTGTCACTTGTCGACTTTGAGTCGATATTCACAACACTCTGATAATAGAACAGGTTACTGGGCGATCAACCTCTGCGTCCCTAAGGGTTAATATCACAATACAATAGCCTACACTTTGAGACAGGAGCGAGTCGGTCCTCGCTAATGACATCTAAACTAAGCCTTTACTTGGGTTCGTAATCTATTCTATAAATTCGGGCTTGTAGCTCCCCAACGTGCACTTAATCTGACAATAGCGGCGTACAACGGAGCTTCGTGGATTGCCGAGCAATTTCACTCGCGCGAGACCCTATTATGGCGTCTCCTATGCGGCCGAAACCCTAGTCTCACTCCTAAACGGTCGAAACCCAAGTCTCATTGAACTAGCTTTTCCCCACACTTTATATCTTGTCTTGGGATGGTCAGATAAGAATATTTCAAGATGCCTAAACATGGCACGCGATATTTTTGAAGATAAAATCACCATGCGCCAATGCACATGCAATCAAACGTATCCCGAGAATTTATATACTTGTTAGCCGTGACGATTGGAATCAATCAATAAGTGCTAGTCATTGCGTGCTTAATTAACTGAAGATAGCTGGAGACATTTGATTCTGTCTAGTAATACGCTAGTGAAGTATCCCACTGTGAATCGCCTAAGTCTAATCATCTAATTAAAACGTCTGCTCACAACAAAGAGAGAAGAAATCTGTACATATATCTGAACTTGAAAGTAGGTGGAGGGGGACTCCTCCTTTTTAGACTGGCTTTTCTCCGACAAATATCAAGCCTTCCCATCCTACACTCCCTCGTCCACTTTCCTCTCATCAATCTTTTGTATAACTGGTCTAACAAACTTTTGGACCTAACACCAGCTCGCCAGTTTCTTTCATAATAATGGAACACCCTTCCCCGACAAAGCAACTTCCCTGTTTCACCCTCCTCCCTCTCTAGATCTACAGTGCCAATAGAATAATTCTCCATTATATCCCTCATCTGCCTTGTCCATCCTGTCTGAAATAGGCCGATACAATCTATTATTCCCGTATTCTGTTTTATTTTGTTGAACTAAACGCAAACCTCAACGACAATCTTCTTTTTAAATAAGAAGATGACAGTTTCTGTTAACAGAATTTATTCAGTCAAGTTAATGTCAACGAGTTGTTATGAATTACCGCCTACAGTTAGCCAGTTATGTTGTGTTAGCAGTGTTATATACTGAGTCAAAAAAAAAAGTATAATAAACTTCGAGGAGCATTTTTTTAGTGTTATCGCCTTTAATCCCAAATAAAGTATTGTAAATTCATATGTCGAGTCCAGCTGTATGAATTTGCATATTTTGGCAAGACATCGACGGCGCGTGGACCTGATAAGCTTCTGGATGTCACCCTGTGGTATTGCGTTCCACTACTGCCTTAGAACATTACGTAAATCGCCTAGCGTCTGACGATCATGAAGTCGTACCCGACGGTCCAATTGATCCCAAAGATGCTCGATTGGCGACAAATCTGGCGAATGTGGGGGTTCGATGAAGTTCGATGCTCTGCTCTTCAAGAAAATTACGACAGATACGCACCACGTGACATCGGGCATTGTCTTGCTGGAATAACTGAAATCCTGACGTTAGAGTTGAACAACGGGACAACAACAGCGTTAACAATTTCGTCCCTACATTGGTGTCCATTCAGTTTACCATCTGCGTTCGATTGTGTAATTAAATTCATGTCCAGACCATTACACTAACCCCTCCGAAACGGTCGCATTCCCGCCCACAAGCATCAGAAAACCGTTCTCGTCGGCGATACACTCTTGCCCTACCATCATCGCGCCGTAGACAAAATCGCAATTCATCACTAAAAAGAACGGTGCCCCGACGCTGCTGAGTTCAGAGAAAAAGCTGACGTACCCATTCCATTCTGACGGTACGATGACGTTAGGTAAGGAATGGTCCGTGGTATGGATGCCTACTTCGGATACCGTGTTCAGCGAGTCTGTTGCGGACAGTTTGTGCACTTATTCTATTGTTACTTCTACCAGCAGTAATTGCTGCTGTCCTCGTCGCCGGAAGGAAGAGATCCCACAAGTGAGACGTCCTGATGTGTCGGTCTTGTGCAGGGGTCGTAACTCTTAGTCGACTTTAACGCGGTCGGTCGGCAGTAGATCGAGTGGTTCTGTAGCTTTCAATGAGACGGTAAATAGTGGCCACAGTGACTCCGAACTCAGCAGCGAGCTCATCTGGGGGTATCCCAGCCTCATGCAAACCAATGGCACGCAATCTCTGATTTTCGGTTAACCTTGGCATTTTTTAAAATGTCGGAAGACAAAAACTAGCGTGTTTTTTCAGTAATCCGGGATCTGTAGCACAACATAACACAAAGAAAATCGTCGGTCACCCATTCAATTTGACCTTCTCGGGTAGCACGTGCTATTTTGAAATCCGTAGCAAAATTGTATATGGTTGGGTGGACAGCAACAACATGTCATTAAACTCTTTGCATGACTCCTAGTCCACAAGTATGCAACATTAGAACTATTATATTTCATCCTTTGTGTTATTTTCTCATATTTGTTTCTATTATACTTTCTTTTTTGACTCAGTATACATGTATATTCAGGCTGACCTTTAAATAAACTGTTTCGAAACTTTCCACGGTGGGCAATATTTCCGCGGATGCATTAATATCAGATTCCAAACACTAATTATAGGAATAATCATCCAAAATTTAATTAATGAAGCACCAGGTACAATCGGTCCTTCATTAATTAAAATTTTGCTGCTGATTATTTTTATTACCTGGTGGTATACGCATGCGTGGACATCGTTGCATACGCGTGGATTACGGCCAGTCCATTGTACTGTACAATCTGTCGATGGTCATGATGAGAAACAAAAATGTTAGAAGTTATTCAGTCTTTGATTTCAAATGGATGAAATTCATCACCCCTTTCTTCTTGAAGCTTTTTCCACAATATGTTATCTCTCTGGTAGTGTTATCATTCCATTAGATGGGTTTAATTTTGCATAAAAGAGACTAAGAATACAATTTCTTGTATCTTTTTCGGTAGTGCTGTGTGTGGTCTGTTAATGAACACTGTTAGTTAACCAGTGCCTGTTCACGTAGTAAACGTTTTAAACGTATCCACTGAGGCCGAAGGCTGAATGGGATACGGCTGGCTTCGGGTAGGTAAAAACTGTACTACGTGGACCGACAAGGGGTGACGATTTTACTTTATTGACTAAAAAGATTGCCAATGTTTGCACAAACTCTGGATCCCATTTGTTTGGTAGGTAAGCATGGAATAAAATAAAATCAATTTAATGTATTATAATAAATTAACATGGAACAAGATTAGAACAGTTTCAAGTTTTAATCAATCTTCTCCTTTCTTCGGGCCTGCAAAATGCACTCTTAATTTAGCAGTTGTTGAATAATGACATACTACAACTATACTACTCAAAGTTTGTTAAGCACCAAATATTTGACATCTCATTGTGAAATTTGCTTGTGACATATTTGCGATATTTTTGGTGGATATAATTGAGGAATGTATTGAGATGGTCCCCAGTGTTTACATTAGCTCTCTTGACAGGCAGACGTTTCGCGACAGTCATGGAAAGCATGTACCCCTTGATTTTCATGATGTTTTCGTGTACAGTCTACATGTACATGGCATGTGTAGGGTATTCAATCTTCATTTCAACAGAAACCCTTGTGAATTAATGACTGAATATGGCAAATGCAAATGTAAGAAGACATTTGTCTGAAGCAGACATGTGGTGGGCTGTAGAAATGGTGGAGCAAGGGGCTACCCATCGTCAGGTTGGTGAAGCCCAGATGGTGATCACCAGAGCCTGGGCAAGATTTCAGCAGTATGGCACACCAGTAAGACGGCATGGTGGTGGCAGAGACTGGGCAGCATCTGCAGCTGAAGACCGGTTTTTGATCATGCAGGCCCATAGGAACCGCTTTGCAACAGCAACCCAGCTTCGCAGTGACCTTCAGAATGCATCTGGGGTAAATGTTTCAACGCAGACTATCCGGGCAAGGTTGCACGAAGGTGGTTTCCTATCGAGAAGACCATGTATTCGCATTCCACTGTCCCAGAACCACCGCTAGGCACGATATGAATGGGCTATGGACCACGTTGGATGGACCAAAGAAGATTGGCGACCTATCCTCTTTACAGATGAGTCAAGGTACTGCCTAGACCGCACAGATAGGCGTTCTAGGGTATGGAGGAGACCAGGAGACCGATATCATGCAGCCAACATTGCTGAGCATGACCGCTATGGTGGAGGGTCAATCATGGTCTGGGGTGGTATAAGCACGGATGGACGTACAGAGCTCTGTGTCCTTAAACGTGGTACATTGACTACACAGCGGTATATTGATGAGATCCTGGGTGTCCACGTCAGATTATATGCAGGTGCAGTGGGTGATTGGTTCATTCCGATGGACGATAATGCCCGTCCTCATGTTGCCCATGCTTTCGGGGAGTACCGACAGAGGGAGAGGATTGAGCGTATGGACTGGCCAGCAAGATCTCCTGACCTCAATTCAATCGAACATGTCTGGAATGAGTAGCAGCTTTCAATTTCAGCCCGTCCAGTCTAGCCAAGAAGTGTCCAGGAGCTTGGGGCCATGCTGGTCCAAGAATGGAACAACACCCCACAAAGGACCACCAGAAACCTAATTGGGAGCATGAGAAGGCGTTGTCAAGCTGTAATTAACAGTAATGGGTCTCATACTCGATATTAAACCCATACCAGTTCACTCCGTCGACTTTTTGGCAAATTGAAAAATATCCTCTTTTACCAATAATATCCATTTTCCATGGTTATCGTATTCAAAAGCTAAAAAATAATGTCAAACACAAATAAAATCTTAATTTCTGTACTTAAATCATTAAAGATATAATTAAATAAAAAATATATACACTTTTCATTACAATATTTCAACTAAAACGTAAAACAGGTAGTTGGATATAATTGATGCTTATTAACTTTGAGTAGTATATCATTAGACCCAGGCGAAGTTTTACACGAATGACAGTTTGACTCGTTTGCCACGATATCTACTTCCACGTCATGACGTCAACACATGATATGAAATCCCGGAACGAGACAAATACACGATACGGAAATTTTCGTGTGGGGGAGCGGAAATATCTTGGGTTCGGACGTTTTCCACACGATACGGCTTTATAACTTTTATCTCTTGACCAATCAAACTCCCGTTTACATTACAATTAATAGATAAAGTTTGTTGTTTATTGGGGTTTTTAATGACAATCTTTAAAAGACAGGGTTACATCAATTCTCTCGTGCAACCAGTCCAATTGTGTAAGGAATCCGACACTGTTATGGACTGTTTGTTTACCCACTGTCTGTGGAGTTTGCGCGCAAACTACGGTTGAGGAAACGTAATGCCCTTTTAGAGGATACACAGATATTATTTCGTGCTGCAGTTATAGATATTCCAATCAATAATTATTTATTTCGTCTTGGGAACATCGAGATATTAATACAACTGCTGGAACTATAGCTGTGGTGAGTCTTCGTTTATAAAACATCAAATATTCGGTTAAAACAAGACTCGATTAGGAAACATTTCTTGGGTAGATTTAAAGAAAATAAATGTTTATGGTATTTTTGGATTCAGTCGTCTGGCCATGAAAGCGTCGAATTTAAGCTCTCAAGCCTACAGTCAAATTCTGTATGGACTTAGACGCTGTTATGGTCTGGAACCGGTCCTGTGGTGAACTATTCCATTGCCTATGTTTTTAGATTCAGTCATCTGCAATATTTCAGTTGAACAGAAAAGCGAATTTACAAATCACAGCGCCTGCACCCGCAAGTCTCAAGAACTCGCTGAACCAATGACACGGTATGTCATTGAGACAGAAAACGCTTAATATATGCCATGGCAGAACAAGTTTAGCGAAAATCACTGCACTTCACCCTTATTTATTTATTTATTTATTTATTTATTTATTTATTTATTTATTTATTGGTGTTTAAGGTCATATACTTATGTACAATGGCTAATCATGACCGTGACAGTTTTACGGGTGGAGGAAGCCGGAGTACCCTGAGAGAACCACCGAGCAACGATGAGCAGCTGCCAGCTCCCCAACATCGTAATTCCACACTGCAGCACAGGCAGGGTTAGATTGGTTGAAGACATGCGCACCATCGACGTGCTGTACGCCTTAGTACACGGCGTCATCGTGCCCTCATGTGGACAATCGGGGTTAAGCGCCTTGCCCAAGGACACAACGCGGGAGTCCGAATCGATCGCTCAGACGGTCACCCATCCGAGGACTAACCGGGCTCGACGTTCTTAACTTCGGTGATCTGACGAGAACCGGTTACCGCGCCCCCACACTTCACCCTTAAATTATCAAATTAGACCAACCCAGTCCACGTATAAATGTCAGTAGTAGAGAAGGTCAACTTGTACCCCTTTGGCCGGATCTCGAGGTCAATGACCCCGCGCCCAAAATTCCTAGACCCTTTTTAGGCTCTCCGCACCCCTCTCCGTGCCCAACTCCCAAGTCCGTTAGGCTCTCTTCACCCCTCCCTGTACCCAACACCCAAGCCCGTTATGCCGTTTCACCCCTCCCTGTACCCAAGTCATTTAGGCCCTCTTTACCCCCCCCCCCAGTACCCAAAACCGTTAGGCCATCCGCACCCCTCTCCGTGCCCAAGTCCGTGAGTCCCTGTGCCCAAGATGGCGGCGTCGTTAATGTGCATGACGTCATACATATCATGGGCACCACCATCTTGAAAAGTGTTATTGCGCATGCACAAAATGGGCGCAGCCATCTTGTTGACGTCATGCACATTAACGACGCCGCCATCTTGGGCACAGAGACTCACGGACTTGGGCACGGAGAGGGGTGCGGATGGCCTAACGGTCTTGGGTACTGGGAGGGGTGAGAGGGCCTAAATGACTTGGGTGTTGGGTACAGGGAGGGGTGAAGAGGGCCTAACGGACTTGGGAGTTGGGCATGGAGAGGGTTGCGGAGAGTCTAAAAAGGGCCTAGGAATTTGGGGCACGCGGTCTTGGGCGCGGGGTCGTTGACCTCGAGGTCCGGCCAAAGGGGTACAAGTAAAAACTCGTTTCAAAGCCCCACTTGAAGCAAAGACTCTGATCTTCCCGAGGAGAGGTCTTTTGGGGTTGTCTAGGCCTTGGTCTGTCCTTAACATCGTTGGTTTGTTGATGTTTTCGGACAAATCTTCTGATTACAGAATGACTACAGCAAAGCTGCCTCCCAATAGCTTTGAATGACATGCCTGTTGCATGCATGTCAACGATTTGCCATCTTAGTGAGTGCCTCTGACAGTCTCCTCCTTGCCATGTCAACATTTATTGATAAAAGAAATGACAAATTTTCTTGTTTTATACCCAGATATTGCATGTGGATGATAAAGTTTTTTGTGACATTCATGAGAAGCATGCTTCACATGGACGAGGGGATGTGTTTGGGGTACGCCATCAACCAGAAACGTCATGTTTCAATAGATGAAGTGTATTGCAAGACATAGCAATCATTATTTATTTATTTATTGTTGTTTAAGGTCACATACTTCTGCACAATGGCTACTCATAACCACAACATGAAGACAAAGTCAAGGTCTGTCAATCGTTTATACCCCATGTTGTCTATTTTAGAGGACTCGCACTCCAAGCATTAGTGACTGGGTCCTATTTTACCAGTGAAACAGAGCTTGTTTACCACAGTAAACAAGCACTGCTTCACTTCCCGAGGTTCCCGGGGATAGGAATCATTAAAACTTAATAATCAGTAACCACAACTTCACTGTCATGAAACATATCAGGGGGTGCTTAATTAAGTTCCGGGTGTTTTTTATCAATGCCTGATAAGTTGACCATCTCCGATCGAATTGTTTTAATCGGTGATTTAAATGCTGGGACTGGTAAACTGTCCGATTTTATTTTACTGCTCAAACAACAGAATGAAAACCACAGTTATCTACCTAATAATTCCCCCCTCGACAGGATTACACAATATCCCACTGTGAACACATTGGTAAAAAGCTAACATCTCTGTAGAAAGTTTGACATGTTTATTATATCACTCAGATCTCATTAATTTACGGTTGGATGCTTTTAGTAACTCGTTGTCCGATGTTCACTGCCCAGTCAACCTTTTTATCAAGGCATGCCAATCGTGGAGACAAAAGAAATCTATCAAGTTCCTAAACGTCCAAACAATGATACAAAATGCATCAGTGTTGGGAAGTAGTATAGTACAAAAGGGGAGTTCAGTAAAAACATCAACAGAAATACCTGTCACTAATGTGTATATTATGCTAGTAGACATGTAAACTGAATCTATTGTGACCTCAGATGATATAAATTCGATGGCTGATTCTATGACCGATATCTATTTAAAGGCTGCTAGATTAACATTTGACGAACATGTTATATCGGTGAAAAAACTTAAGCTCAAATCGCCATGGTTTTCCTCTGACTGGATGCATGCGCGGACCAAATATAGGAAAGAGAAACTATTGTATTAAATACTCGACACATAATAACCTACCAAGTTCTTCATATAAAACAGCTCTTTAAAGGGTCGTGCAACGTAATTTTGGGCATTTTTTTGTAAATTTTCACAATGCTCTAAATACGAATTAAAGCGGTGAATAACGACATATTATATACCAAAATAATGACAAAAGTATACAAATCCCGAATTTATCCACTTTTGGAAAATATTTTTTTTATTGCCGGCCGCATAAGTAACCGTCAGGATTAACAAGGAATAGATCGGTAATTCGAATGTCTGAGTTGTGAATGAAAGACTCCAAACTCGGAGAAAGCATATTTGTCATTTCATCACCAACGTGGTGAGAACGCTCATGGGAAAATGGATGATCACAAACGCTTCATTCTGTTTGGGCGACACGTTTGTTGTGATCACGTGGGTTTTGGGCGAAGTTTTGAAATTATTTCATTTCCCACGATCTGAAATCTTCAAACATTTCACTGCTGTTTTTGAATCTGGCAGGCGATGTACTGTACAACTCACGACACCTTCAGGGGAAAATATTCAATTGACAATGTGATAAATGCGAGATACAGTCCATAGTAGTGCTGTTGAATTCTAAAACTGTGCTGTGTGACTCAAGTGTCAGCAAGGGATTAATACGCCTCCGATTCAAACTACAATTATTTGGTTGGTGAGGATGATCAAAACATAAAAGTGGAAAATTATATTTGAAAACAAAAATATATTCACATCAACATACATTACAGTCGTCACAACTGTCACAATTGTATATTTATAATAACAATTTTACTGTCGCCGAACTATATTAGTGACGTAAAGAAAGCTTGATGAAATCTTCTACGAAAAAAGAAGACCAATGTCAATGAGAATTATCAGAAAGGTTTCTTACTATTCACCAAATATAGAGAAATGTCGTACCATCGTAAATTTAAATATCTCCCTCGCACGACCGCATTGTGTATAAGACGGATCAAGGTCGATTTTGAGCGCTATTAGCAACAGAAGGTATGTGTGTTGACATTCTGTGGACAAAAATAGAAAAGATCCGTTGGGCGGACAAAAATTCACACGAATTACCGAAATGAGGCCACAACATGTCGTAAGTGTTTAGATAAATGAATTTAATAACCAACACAATTCCGATATTGTTCAGGCCGGTAACCCCTCGCCTATAAAATAATTATTGGTAAGCAGATCAGTTATTAATGTTCTTAAATCCCATGAGAAAACAACAGCCAAGCCTCCCCAAACAACAACTACGGAAGGAGATAGTTCCAAGACACATTGAAGCATACCAAATCATGTACATAAATGAATTGGAAGCCAGGGTGTCGAACTAAGTGTAGCCAATTGGTGAAAGTATTCTGTATGCGGGACAGGTCATTTTTCGTTGTTATGGCCACACTTGAATATTGAAATGACACTCTTGGCAGCTGTCATTGCTCATGCAACTCCAGAAATGGACACATATAACACTAAATGAGGAAGTTGGCAGTTCACCCTTTTTGGTGTATCAATCTCATCATATTTTACCAATTTGATATAGATCTCATGCAAAATGGCACACGATTGTGGGGGTATGTTCATAGCAGACTCACAAAAGCCACATTGGACATTCTTCATTTTTCATTGATGAACTCTCTCGTGACTCCATACTTATTCTTCTCAACTGTGTGGATTTGACCCTTGGTGAACTTCATAAAAGGTAAACAAACACACGGAAAATGGCAGCCCTTTTGAAATGTAGGCATCCTAAATTACAATTGGTCTTGTGGTCTATTCCTTGCAAGAATGATAACAAGATTTCTCCGAGTCTGTACTAGAAGGATTGCAGAATTGAACTATTCAACAAATTTAAGGTATTTTATTGTCTAAAACCTGGTCGGTTACTTATGCCATAGCAGACTTTCAGGCGGTGCTATCTACCACATGGCAGCAGTTCCATGGCACATTTCAGTTTCCACGTTTCTATGTTTCATTCCGAACATTTTGGTATATAATTTATTGGGGTTATTCATTTTGGGCCTTTTTTAGACTTGGAAGAAAATTACCTGAAATTTGACCAAATTTACGTTGGACGTCCCCTTAATGAAGTTAAAATATGACAGAAATACAAGCTCAAGGGTTCCTAATTTTAAAGGAAATAATCCAAAACAGTTTTGAAATCAAATTCGTAGTTTGGGCCATACTGATACGTTGACCGAGACACAAAATGTGTCTACCGCTGATGAGTTTGCTGAATATAAAAGAAATGATTTCGGAGTTGGTTATAACGACCCACTACCAGATGCATTGATAGCGGATGTTAATAATGATACATTAAATAGTGATATCTCAGTAGAGGAGATCGACAAAGTTGTAAAGAGTTTTTCAAGGGCTCCGGGGTTCGATAATATTTTTAATGAATATATAAAGTGCTCTTTTGAAAGATTTCAAAGCGTTTGCCTTAAAATTGTTTAACCTTATACTTGCAACTGGTATTCTGCCAAATGACTGGACTGTCACAGCTCGTGAACGATGCGGCCGAACATTATCATCCATGAATATTGGCCCGGTGGTAAGTGGATAACTGTCAAAATGAGGCACAACAACTGGATCAAGCACTTCCTGAATGTAGCGATTGCCTGTTATATTGCCTTGTATGGTCACTAGATCCAGCTTACAGTCAACGGAGAGGCATCCCCATACCATAACCCTTCCACCTGCATGGCGTCCAGTCGGCATGATGTTTCTGGGTATATAAGCTGTACCTGCACACCTCCAAACTCTGACTCTACAATCCACAACATGCAAAAGAAACCTGCTCTCAACTGACCAGTGAACTCTTATCCAAGACCTTAAGTTCCATCTTTGTCTTTGTCTACACCAAGCTAGACGTAACAGCTTGTGGTTGTCTGTGAGTTGGGGACGCTTGATGACTCTTCTGGACCTCAATCCAGCGGCTTTAAGTCGCTTTCGCACTGTCTGACTACGGATCTGACGACGATGGAGCCATTGGCGTTTCAGGGCTGCACTTGAAGCAAAGGGATGACGCCTTACCAGTCGTAGCAATGCTCTGTCTTCCCTGTGTGTGGTTGTTTGAGGTCTGCCTGAAGGTCTACAATCCTTTACGTCATTCGTTTGGGCATGTTTTCTCACCAAGCGGCTTATTGCGGAGTAATTATATCCGGTTTTTCTGCCAATTTCCTTAAAGGAAAGACCTGCTGCATGAAGGCCAATATTCTGACGCCTGACTGCTTCTGGTATTCTTGCACCCGGCATTCTGCTTTACAATCGATAAAACAGCCAGGAAAATGGTTTAAAAAAGGCGAGATTCATCACATAAAGATACTGCAGTTTGCAAAAATCATGGGGTGTGGGATTCACGTGCTAGTTGCTGCGTTTTGGAGATTATTTTTTCAATAAAAACAAAAAGACTTTATCACCAAATCCCAAATGAATGGTTTTCATCAGCAGTCTCGACGGGCGTTTTGGCAACGTAATCAGACTTTTAATATGTGGGTGCAACACTTTTTTTACTGTGTATATATAGTATTAAGTATCTTCTTGCGTTTGTGCAACAATTATATTTTATTGTGTATTCAATATTCAAACTCTTAGACACCATGTATTTGGTAAAAAAGAGCAAAGAATTGACTTATTGAGAATTGATTTGACCGAATTTTTAATAACACTATAATACCGGTGGACAAGTTCCAACAATTATGTTAATACCGTGATGTTTTGAGGTCGAAAGAAAGATCTATTGACTCGAATATCTATAACTGGAGCATGAAATAATATCTGCTTATCTTTGTAATTAAAAGGAGATCACATTACATAAGCGGAGTGTGTGCTCAAACTCCACAAAAAGTAGGCCAATAATAAACCCATAACAGCGTCAAATCGGAGGCGGACTGGCCGAATTTTCCACCGAGAAATTAATCTTACTCACTTCACCATCGCTACTCGGTGTAAAACCCTAGAGCGAGGGCCGATCCAAGGATTCAGTTGTCAGCGTTAATGTATCGGCAATACACTTGGTCAAATAAATTGAGGAGCTCGAAGTGCACGTCGAGCAGCACATCCGTAGAGCACTCTTTTTCTGAACGCCTCTTAAATGAGCTGGCTGATGCATCGGGCATTATAACAGGACTCTTCGATGTTACTGTACCATGGTACGGGTTTTGTCTCTCACAAAAGGCATATCCATTGCCTCATCCATAGATTGCATGGTCACGATACCAGGGCTGCACGGTATATCGATAAACTGATATATACCGGTATTCAAACCAATATCGATTGAATACCAGTGTAATTACAAAATATCGGTTTATCGTCATTATTTATTTACCCACAATGCAATTTTCAAGATGTCTTGAGTTTTGTAACTGTAGCCCCGAATGAATAATATTATCCCTTTATCCAAGGAATCGTCTGCTTGTGTCCTCGTAATATACAAATTCAGCAGTTGAAAAAATAAATTTAAAAAATTTCAACAAAACTATATCATGTGACACCTCATTGGAACGAGCTCGTTGAGCTCGTTCCAACGAGGGGTCACATGATATTGTTTTGTTGAAATCTTTGGGGAAAATCTGATAAACTAATTTTGAAAATAATAAATTTTGATATCGTCTGCGTTGGGTAAAGGTTTTTCGAACCGCATCATCAAGGCGTGCAACAGTTTTCGATATACCGGTATACCGCGGTATTGTTTTGAATACCGATACGGGTATTCAGTTTTGAATATCGTGCAGCCCTAAACGATACCGTTTGTAGTTTCGCTGCAGCGCCACTCAGTACTTCGCCATAAAATGAAATAATAACTCCATGTCCATAGCGATCAACAAATTATGCTAAAATACAACTGGCCCATCAGGGTGAAGGTTGTTGCCTGGCGGCACTGGTTTAGAACTAATTTTCCCTTTTTTAAAAAAAGAAATGAAATGTGTAGAAGAGGGCTCATTTATTGCAGTTTATCCAACGAGACACACATTGCCCGTCATGGAAAGTAAAATCCTACATAGCCTTAAACAGTCGCTGAAACGTTATTTCAAATCCTCCCAACATGTGGACGACAAAACCAACAGTTTTTTGTTTTTTAAACATCTAAATATTTGCATGTATGTGTTTCAAAAAAACAAAAACTTACAACACATTGTTAGAATAGATTATTGACATCGTTCGACTATGGAGTCATTTCCTATGTTTTGGAAGCAAATATTAAAAAAGTAAGATTTCAGTGACAAGATTCGATTACAGCTGTGGCCAAAGTCGTACACACTAAAAACTAAAGTGTTAAAACTGACACTTTCAAGGTGTTAACCCCATTCTAACTCTTAGGGTTTGATTTTAACACTCAAAGTGCAATACTTTAAGCACTTAGACATTACAATCGTCAGACATCTGAAACTTGAATGGATGGCACTTCCCATGTGTCTAGCATTGGTGGTTCTTCCAGAACCGTCCATAATTTGATTTGCGCTTGGTGGGTACATAATTAAAAGGACACAACGCAGGTGACGCGGATCAGGCTCGAGAGTTCGAGCCTGATCCGCGTTGTTTCCTTTTAAGTGTCGCGACATTACACTTGTCAAGTGGTATTATTGTAACACCTGTCAAGTTCTGGGATATCTTCACTTGAACAAAGTGCTAGTTCAGCACTCAGTAAGTGTTAAATACAGCACTTCAAGTGTAGTTTTTAACACTTTAGTTTTTAGCGTGTACGAAGAGTTAGCGACAAGAATAAACGGGGTTACGCGCATAACTTCTGCTGCTAGTCATGCTGTTTGTAAGTACAATGTCGAAAGTTAATATAATGAAGTGCTACCCGTTGATACATTCTTTTAACCCTTTGAACCCTAGCGGCCGCTTTTCCGGCCAGGAACATGATACGCCATAATGTTATTAAATAGGATGGCTGTTCAGTGAACATGTGAGGTAGACCAATCAAAAGATTCAGCGTTGAAAATATTGATTGGTCTACCCCAAATAATGAATATGGACTCTTCTAAGTGTTGCCATTGAACTGGCATGGGCAATACCACTAGAGTTCAAAGGATTAACAGTGCAACCAAGCTCGCACACCACCTGTCAAATCCTGAAACGAATCTGATGCTGTGATGGGCTTGAACTGGCCTAGTTCTCAAATAAGCCATCACCTGTTTTGCGATTCAATCGACAAGAATACATCAGTTAGTCGGAAAAGCGAACCTGCAGTTCTATTTTTTACCAACTGAAATATTCCCACCCGTTGACCCTAAATTGCTTCAAACATTCTATTTTTTAATCAATGCAAGAAATGTTTTTCATTCAGTGCCTGATTTGACCGAGTCTTTAATGACATTACCAATACTAGGAGCCAGGAGTTTTACTAAATATAATACATGCCGAATCACTGCAGGCGTAGTTTTATGATTACGTCGCGTAGTGCCACCACTTGTGTTAACATATCCATGCTTTCACTGCGAAGTAAAGTTGGGGAGCTGGCAGCTGCTCGTCGTTGCTCGGTGGTTCTCTCCGGGTACTCCGGCTTCCTCCACCCGTAAAACTGTCACGGTCATGATTAGCCATTGTGCATAAATATGTGACCTTAAACATCAATAAATAAATATATATACTGCGAAGTAAATACTTATTGATTGGAATATCTAAAGCTGTAAGAAGCGGGAATATCTGTCAATTATTGTGAGTAAATGGGCAGCATATTAAATTAAAGGTAGTCTGCGCGCAAGCCCCACAAAAAATCGATAAACAAACAGCCAGTAACTGCGTCGGATTCTTTACTGATATTGACTCATGACCTGAGAGGTAGCAGCCCAATATTATAGGACTAAACTACTCATAACGTTGACGTCTGAGTGACAGTTTCAGTAATTTCAAAGAGAAACTTCTATGAATGCCAAAATCGACGAAAGGAGAATAGTAGGATATGTATCCATCGAATCAGTCAAATTCGCTCAATCGTGAAAACGAAAGAACACCTTTCGACGTTGGATTCGAAAACAAAGTCCATGTAGAAATGTATATGAACCCGTTACTGTAAAGAACGCAACGCTTGTTCCAATGAGAAGAATTTAGCTATTCAAGCAAGATAATGGCGCTCTGAACATCAATCGACCCATTGGTAATCAGGCTGCATTTTGATCCAAAGGTGTTCAGGTTGAAGGCTTGTTTTCAGACAGAATTGGACGCTCAGGTGCAGGAATTTCAGTGTTCAGACGAGGGGAGGCCACCAAAAATTTGCAAGACGTGACGTGGGGGTGGGTGGGTCTCTTGAGTGCGCCAAAAATGTGCATTTCCAACTTGTGTAATTTTTTGAATTTTTTAAAAATATATCATCTAATATATACCATCATTTGTGTTTCAAACCTTAAAGATGATGTTGTACATCACACTCTTAACATAAATACAACATCAGGAGGCTTTATATGTGAGAATATTGGGCTTAAACTGGGAAAATGTCACACGTTAGTAGAAGGTGGGTTTCTTGTTCGAAATGTAGAAAATGAGCAGACAATATATTTTGGGAACAATTCAAATGAAAATTTGTTCCCGTATATGTACACCTGTTCTGGCCAAGCCTATAATGAACAGCTTGTCATTTGTAGATTTGGGCCCACAGCAGCCCACAGAGGTTTAAATTGGTGGTACCTGTTTAACCCTTTACCTAACATGAAAAGCAGACGACACTTGCCAAAAAATGACTGAATAACTATTTATTTTTCATTTTTTGTCTCAAAAACATAGGTTATGACCCCTCATTGGAACGAGCTCGACGAGCTCGTTCCAGTGAGGGGTCATAACCTATGTTTTTGAGACAAAAAATGAAAAAATAATAAAAATTAATTGGCGATTTTTGAGAATAGCGCTGACCGGTTTTGGCCGTTACGTTGGGTAAAGGGTTAAGAACATTATGAAAACCCCCTAAAGACAGCTGTGCCTACTAAGTTTATAAGTTTATTTTGGATTTTAATGGGATAGTGGGGGTGGGTGTCTGAGAACGGTAGTAGAAAATTTGCACGTAGTGGGTGGGTGGGTGTAAAAAGGAGCCGAATAAAAAATAGGACGTCACGTCTTGCAAATTTTTAGTGCCCCCCCCCCCCCCCCCCCGGTTGACATGTAGAAACTATTTTACCTATCACCCGTGTCATGCTTCTTTTGATACATAGTTTTAGGCCTGTCCAACACACGTCTGTATCCTGATAGTATGGGTTGGTTATGAAATAACTAGCACAGCTTATTCCCTGTTGACTGAATCAACTCAAATACGAATATCACACTTTAAAAACTAGTAATATTATAAAGATAAGAGACGAAACATTCCGTACACGATTTATATTTGATGATGGAGAAACGATTGCTTACCTCTGACGAGCGTGTTCTACAGTAATCATTCCAGAGCTGCAAGGCAAGTACTAGTCCGCCCGAAACACCGCAGACTGGAAAGGCGGAAAAGAACAGTGAGCTGTAACTGCCATATGTATCGCGTATCCAACCTGCAACATAAACTTAACTGGTAAAAGACAGAAAACTGGGTATCACACGCGTGTCAGTTCTGTCATTTTGTGGTAGAGCGATCGCCCTCGCTCTCTAAAGTCCGCCCAGTTTAAAAATAATGACCACCTGGAATATCTGGACCAAGGGGTTTGAAAATCGGTGTTCGTACAATAGAACTAATAGAAAAAGACAGAAAGACGTAATTCCTCAGAATTCTTGTTGCACGTCCCCCCCCCCACCCCCCCCCCCCACCCCCCCGAGACTATTCTCTTAGCTGCCACTGCTAACGGAGTGTGGGCTACCTCGTGGGTAGCAAAGACTGGACTAGAAACCGCTGCCAAGTTAGTTTGATTGTTGTCCACAGAACTTCTCCTTCATTGTATGCTAAAATTCGTGTTATCAAACTGCGAAATCTGTCAAAGTCGGATAAAGACTTTTAAACCACGATTGTTGTACGTATTCAACGTTACGCGATACAATATAGACATTGGGAAATGTTCTGTATACACCACGCTTGGAGTCCGGATTACACACGAGAACGTCGTGTAAAAACGCATCTGATTGGCGTTATGACATGTACGAAATGCTTCGACACAAAACAGAATCAAGCAAGAAAGTTAGCAGACTAGTTTTTTTAATAGTGGTATAAACACACAGAACACAACCCGGATAGATTATGTGGGACGGAAATCGAAATTATTTGGTCGAATGTTTCCTGTATTTCACGTGCACGCGTGGGAAATACAGGAAAACCTCCACCTCGGGTTGTTGATTGCCGTCTCCCGTGCTCTACGTTCATTGCGTTCTGTCTTGTTGGTGCTTAGCAGCTTCCACTGGATGGTAGTAAAGAAAATAATATAGTACGCAGTTTCCAATCATGGAAATTGGTGTTGTACTTTTGGGTCGGTCGCCCTCCTGGACTTTTTCCCAGATGACTCTTGTTGGTCTCATGAGGTTTTTAAAACATCAGGCCCCCTAACGGTGTGTTTAGATGGTATATTTATTTGTTACTCATTTATTGCTGCAAAGAGCCACAAAAACATGCTATAGCATGGCGATAAAAAAGTGAAAAGGGTTATTATTAATAATAATATGAAAATAGGTGCAACCTACAAGCCAACGCAGTTTTGGAGTACACTGTACAGTACATGTCTCTCTCTCTCTCTCTCTCTCTCTCTCTCTCTCTCTCTCTCTCTCTCTGAAATATATACTAACAATCAGCTATTATTTTAAGGACTAAAGGACTAAAATTCCCTTAGAAACACGGTTTGGTTATATGTCATCCTGACGTCAATATCAAATATCTCCGCCCATTTAGCACGCCCAGACGTCCGATGGTATCTCCTCCCACTCGGTTCACTGGTTTGCAATTTACATTTCTCGAACACTCTCGTTAAAGCAAACAAAATGTTTGAGTTCAAAAAGAAAACAAAAAACAAATGAATAATTAACACATGTTTTATATTTACTTTGAAATGATTGTTATTTTGAAAGATTAGGAGAATATTTGAAAAGCTATTTTTTGAAACTCTCGCGCCCGTTTTTCGAAGAGATTCAACATGGCCGCCGGCATAAAAACACGATTTTTTATTTCATAGCTAGAAATTTCTGACGAAAGTACTGAAAAATCTGACGTGTTATCAATAAAGCTCACTTCGCGAACTGCGTTCGCTAATAATAATATTTTATAGCCTTAAATCTACACATGGTGCTCTATGGTTGTACAAAATTCCAAAATGCCAAACTGAGAAAAGGTATGTTTTAATACCCGACTTGAATGATTCTAGATAATCTGTTTCATTTACAGTGTGTACCGGGATAAAGTGTAGATTAGAGTTTGTTGCTGTGATAATAAATCTGTTTTTATGAGTCGGTCGAGGCAGGATCAAGCCACGAGCTGCGCCCAGCCCCCATTCTGACAACTGTTCTGAGGGTAGGGGATAAAAAGAGTTCATGCTGCTCGTCAGTATTGCAATCCATATCTACTATGACCAAGCCTGGGAATAAGCAGCCTTTCAGCAGCAAAATGAGGTTCTCAAAGGGTGAATTTGGTGATGCTACCCTGCACAGGGTAGCGTCGCTAAATTTACCCGGTGTGAACCTCAGTCTGAATCAAGGTCACAGGTCTAAACAGAAAGAGGAACCCAGAGGATATATTGGGTGATTCTATCCCACTATATAGGATAGCATTAGCAATTTCTCCCTCTGTGATGTGATTTAACTGTGTGATTGTCATACTAATAATAACAATTTTACAGCATTAATCTCACACGGAGTTCTGTAGCTGAACAAAATTGCAAAATGCCTCATGGAAAAGGTGGGTTTTAATGTCCGACTTGCATGATTCGCGAGAAATAATTATTGCCTTCTGTGAAGTGAAACAGCTATTAACTCCTAGCATTATGCTATCATTTCAAACTTTTCATCACTGACTCCATATTGTCCATGTAGAATGAAAAATTAAAAAAAATATATCTTGTTTGAGAGAACTCAATGAGCTCTGTCGAACTTGATATAATTTATTAACCCTTTACCCAACGCAGACGATATCAAAATTTATTATTTTAAATTTAATTTTTTTAAATTTTTCAAAAAATTTCAACAAAACCATATCATGTCATCCCTCATTGGAACGAGCTCAATGAGCTCGTTCCAATGTGGGGTCACATGATATGGTTTTCCTGAAATATTTCGAAAAATTTAATTTTTTCAACTGTTCAATTTGCATATTACTCGGGCGGATGTGGGCGATTCGTTAGATAAAGGGTTAACTTCTCAGTTGCACTGTGGGGAAACTTTGCTGCTGAAAATTTTGGTATTTTTGGCATCAGAGTGCAGAGGGTTAAAATCAAAAACCACTTTAGGGAAGACAACACTGTGCTAAACCTAATGAGAAATGAGACATATGTGATGGAATATCATCGAGCCACGTAAACCTTTTACCTAACGAATTGGAATCAACGGCCCGCGTAATATGCAAACTCAGCAGCTGAAAAAATATTACTTCTAAAAAAGTTTCAGCAAACCCATAACATTGGAACGACCTCGCCGAGGGGATCACATGACATGGTTTTGTTGAGATATTTTAAAAAATTTGGAAAAATATCATTTAAAATAATGCGTTGGGTAAAGAGCCGTGGCATAGCTGGGGTGACACCACGGTGATCGTCTACTGGATTTGTGAGAGAAGAGTTCGGATTTCAATGCCCTCAAACGTTTTTGGATTCTGAAGAGGTTCGTGCAAGCTTTGGCTCCTTTTATCTGTGTCCCGTCTTGTGATTCAGCAGACAAGTAAATATTGTAACACACCCCAACCCTTTGTAAATGATTTTCAGAAAAATATAATTTATTTCTGTCAATCTTCACAAATTTTATCAATACTTATTGAAACTGAAAACAGGGAAAGTCTGGTAAACTGAAGTGTCGGCGAGGAACCTGGGGCAGGAGGTGATCTCCCTCAAATATTTCAGATGATCAACGCGGTAAGAGTTGTGGGAGCACGAGGTGGAACTGAACTTTCATGGCTTGCTGTCGGCAGTTATATACACCGAGGAAAATGATGGTCTTTGGCTTTTGCGCAATCATGCTGACTACAGATCACGAGACGTCGGTAAAAAACATTCACATCGATCAGGTGACATGCGGCATCCTCTGCCAAAGAGGTACCTCCACCGAACCGTTCCTATCCTCAGGTTTACACTATTCCACTCTAAGTTTCAATTAACTCCAACTTGGTGAACGTTAATGCTAAGAGAGGTCGTGATAGCGCTAACACAGCCTTAGTAAGCATCACGCGGTGTTCGGGTTGCAAAACATGACGTACACTTGACAGGACAATGTAACTATCCGACCACACGTTGTCAATTTATGACAGTCAAAATTCCTCACCACCTGACAGGTTGAACATCCACATCACAAATTGACAACTTTAAATTCTTCACAGTCTGTAAAACCGGACGTGCCCATAACATTTGACACTTCAAGATTCCTATCAGTCTGAAACTCCTGGAGTCCTAAAGTATAACCATGTAGCGATGAACGTGAAATGTCCAGCAGAATTTGCCTCGGCACATTCACTTTCATGTTAATTATCTCCCCTAGACCATTCGAGTATTTTCTACCTGCCTAAAACTCCTGGAGTCCTAGAAGTATAACCATGTACGGACGAATGTGAGATGTCGGACAGAATGTGCCTCTGGACATTCTCTTTCATGTTAATTAAATCTCCCTCGACAATTTGAGTATTTTTAATTAACTACGTACTAACAATTATTTTCGTTCCCTGTGGAATGTGGGAACTTCCGGTTTGACTGTCAGACAAGTCGTTATTTTTTTTTTAAACTCTATGATAAATAATGTTAGTTGATTGACAACTACCAAAGACATTTAACCCTTTGAAACGGAGAGGCCGTTTTTCAGGCGCAGGATCAGGATACGTTATAATTTCATAAATTCCATGGCTTCTAAGTGAATGTGTGGGGTAGATCAATTAATATTTTCAACGTGCAGCCTAAAGCTGCACGTTGAAAATATTAATTGAACTACCACCCCCCCCCCCCCCCACCCCACCCCACCCCACCCCAATAATGAGTATGGACTCTTCCACTTGCTGCCATTGAACTGACATGGAAGATACCATCAGGGTCCAAAGGGTTAATTACCTCTCCAACGCTCTAAAAAATTACTTGATTGTATTTTCTAACATTCGCTACAACAAATACTTGAGTAGGCGATAGAGAGTACCCGCAGTACATCAGTACTAACAACTGGCCGTTTAATTTCTATGGCCACCAATTAAGTCTATAACTAACTACTTAATTATAACGAATTAACACATCAACTTGGTAAGCTACATTTCGCAAGGGTTAACTCGAGGTATGAAATAAATCGCTACCTAGTGTTCCGCGATCAGGCTTTCAAATAAGGCCCGGTAGCTCCAGTGGCGTTTATCCTACCTATCTTTCACAGCTTGTGCGCTACGCTCCAAGGCGAGTGCAATGAACCGTTTCCATCGGCAGTCATAACACATGTTTTTGAAGAAAGTTCTGTGTGTCACCTATAAATTACGTTCGGAACAGTACTGTGTCTGTGATCAAAAATGCGGCAGAGTATTTGGATCGGATACCGACTGGATAGCGATCCGATCGAAATTTTCTGCCCGCTTACCTTTCCGATCCGATCGATATTACCTTTAGAAGTGTATAAGAATCTGTCTTATCGAAAAATAAATACGAGAACCGGGGAAGAGGAAATGCGGGCCGCAGAGTTAATTCTGCGACGGGTTCCCTTTCGAAAGTGTCGGGATACTGATGCAGATGGCATCTGCCGCAAGAACACAGGGCACAAGCGATGATAGGGAGTTTGGGCCCCCTCCCCCTCCCCACACGGACAAAGATTTGAAATCAGTTATTAAATGGGGACTTTTGGCGGCTTTTCGGTTGAAAAATCAAGATCTAGATAAATGAAACAAGAGTACTTGGAATAGGGTCAGAACTAACAAGAATAGACTAGAATTGCTAAATATAGTAATAATAAGCAAAGCTGTTCCAACTAATAGGCTCTTCTACGCTACTGGAGTATACTCTAGAACGAAGGAACAGGGTCAGATAGACGAAAACTATTGCATATATAGATAGAAGCGGAGAATTCTGTGTAATGACCAAAGGAACCTGTCTTTTAATGGGAAAAACGTCATGGGATAGGGATCCAAAAAGGGATTCTGGGAGAATTCTAATCCAGAACATTACTCCTGTTCAATCGAATGCACCCCTTGTACCCCTTAGTACTATAGCACTACGTGCTAAGCCGATAAATTGGGGAAATAAAGTCAATTTCGGTGATTTGGGATAGATTTTGGTGATTTGGAGGGATTGTCGGGTTGTTTGTGGTAATCAGATTTACTCTTCTACAAAGTAACACACCCCCGAACATACCCCTGTCTTGTTAGAAGCCATTGGTAACATAGCAATCACGTGCTACCATAGAAACCAAGATGGCGGCCTCCAGTATACAAAATGGACGACGGAAACACGTATCACCCTAACAACACGCGCTGCTCATGCGCACTAACACCACGTATCACTATGGAGATGACGTCACAAGATGGCCGCTCACGCGGGTTACCATGACAACACAACATGGCGCCACTACGTCACGTGACATGACGTCACTTCCGGGGTCCCCCACTGGGGTCCCCCAACCTAGGCCCCAAACGTGCGAGACATACTACTTACGTGTATCGTGATCGGATCGTGATATGATCGCGAGAAACACTGCTTTTTAGACTGCATCACTGCGGAGGGTTAGCCGACATTCGTTAACCCCTTGAACCCTAGTGGTACCTTCCATGTCAATTCAAAGGAAGGAAGTGGAAGAGTCCATATTTATTATTTCGGGGTAGACCATTTAATATTTCAGCGTGCAGCCTTGGGGCTGCTCGTTGAAAGTATTGATTGTTCTACCCCACACTTTAACTTGACAGCTTGGGGCTGCTCGTTGAAAATATTGATTGGTCTACCTCACACTTTAACTTAGCAGCCATCCTGCTTAATGAAAGCATAGCGTATCATATTCCTCTACCGGAAAAGCGCCCTCTCGTGTTCACGCTAATGGGGCAGTTTGAGTTTGATGGGAACAAACAGCGCACTGACTCAGCGCGCTGTTACTTCAAAATACTGCACAATACGTTGACAGGACTTCTAGTTTCAATTGTAACACAATTTCCAACTTACTAGCAATAGGTGCCATGATCACAGTGGAAACACCATAGACTGTAACTGCTGCGCTAATA
Organism: Pictodentalium vernedei; assembly: GCA_031216915.1. Taxonomy (NCBI): domain Eukaryota; kingdom Metazoa; phylum Mollusca; class Scaphopoda; order Dentaliida; family Dentaliidae; genus Pictodentalium; species Pictodentalium vernedei. Next base: position 227,239,607 of record CM062296.1, read on the forward strand.
ACTGTTGCATACTGCTCGGTGTTTACTAGTTCGTATGGTAGGAGATATTGGAGGCTGACAAGCGTCCCAGAAGTAAAGCCAACACAGAGACTCCCCACAGCGAGTCCAGGATATGTCTTCGCAAATGACACGGACATAATGCAAAGTCCAAATACAACAAGAGTTATGCTGTATTGATTGATTCCTCGCCATCTCTTGGCGGAGAATAAAATTCCATTAATAATGCGGCAACTCAGACTACCGAATCCATGTAATGACGACAAAGTCGCACCTGCTTCTAGACTGTAGCCCAGAGTGTATGCATGATCCACGAGAAAGTCTATGAAGAGTAGATAGAATGAGATTCTAAATATCTCAAGAAAAAAGAAAATGACGAATTTTTTATTTCTAAATAGTCTAACCAACAAGTAGCAATTTCTCTGCCCCTGTGATGAGTCGTCCACCTGTGTTGCGCCTCTGTAGAAAAATAACACAAAATTAGCAATTGTGCAGCTGCTACAACATGGAACAAAATTTACCCCTTTACCTAACATGAAAAGCAGACGACACTTGCAAAAAATTCTTGAATAACTAATTTGTTTCATTTTTTTGTCTCAAAAACATAGGTTATGACCCCTCGTTGGATAGAGCTCGACGAGCTCGTTCCAACGAGGGGTCATAACCTATGTTTTTGAGACAAAAAATGAAAAAATAATGAAAATTAATTGGCGATTTTTTTCGAATAGCGCTGGCCGGTTTTGGCCGTTATGTTGGGTAAAGGGTAAAAGTAAATGCCTGTACAGTTCTTGTGAAGCTTACCTGAAACTAAATTCACATAAACGGTCGACCGGTTAAAGAAAACCAATTGTTATTCGCATTATCAGATTGAAAATCGGCGTATATTTGTGCGAAACAGTCTTGGACGTTAGTAGAGGGAAAAAGCCGATTCTGTATCAGCAGAAAATACAATTCTGGATCAAATGGGAATTTACATTGAAACATTTTCTGGCTCACCTAAAAATCGAACTTATCATTTTTCACCTGAGTTGGTATTTCGGCTAAGGTTAATCCAATGGGGATTTTGTTTGTGAGAATAAGAGGTTAAGTGAGCTAGATTTTTTTTTTTCAATGTTAAATTTCCAAAGGAAATTGCAAAAGTCTCTAGATCGCTGGTCCGGGATATTTGCGAAAATGACCTTTTCTGCACATCACTCAGTGTTATTTTCTCATAGGCATTTGTAATGAGCTTCCTTCGTCAAATCGAATGGATGAAGCCAAAAAAGTCTCTTCCAGAGGAAAATTCCCACTGGAATTTGTTATGCGCGATTTTTGCACAAAGCCAAAATGACGAGTTCGCACACATGTCCGTTTTGCCCCGTGTTATTCCAATGAGGATTTTGTTATATTTGAAATCGAAGTTTCATTTTTCATACCTGAGCTAGTAGTTCGGTTAAGGTTAATCCAATAGGGGAAAATAAAAAAAAGAAAATAAACTCGAAGTGAGCTAGAAAAGACGAAGCCCAAACAAAAGTCTCTTCCGGTGGAAAATTCCCATTGGAATACGTAATATGCTGTCATGTGGACGCTGTTAGTCTTGACACATTTCTGTTTTGCCCCATTTTATTCCAATGGGGATTTTGTTATATTTTGCAATTGGTGTTTCGTCGCCTTTACCTGAAATATGGGGAGGGCGCTCGATTATTATTATTATTTTTCTATTGTATAAGATAAAAAAGAAATAACTTAAATTCAATTTTTAAAAGAAACAAAAAATAGATAAAGTCAAAGTCGAAATGAAAAGGAGTAGAGCGTCTCGGATTTCTCCACGAGGCATTCATCTCGTGAAGAAAGGTTTAACTTTTATACTGAAACAAATGTCTTCATTTTTAATGTGTTTTCATCACGCATCATTAAACAAATGACAACATGCTGTCTGACCCTTTTATGTTTGGACGTTTACTTCAATTCAAAGTGTGTTTGTATTACACTATCCGCCGTTATTATCATAAACAAACCCTTTAACTCTTTGATTCAAGAAGTGAGTGGTAAATTCTTGAATCTTCGCGAAATCGCATCATTGTCTAAAAATAAAATGACGTCACAAAGAGGGAGGTGAGCGTTGGTCCTGCGTTCCATTTTTGCCCCTTTTTGTAAGCGCCGGTAGCGCGCATTCTGCCCCGGCCAAATAGGTTACCATGCAGGCCTGCCCCCCCGAACCATGGAGTTTCGGGTCTTTCACTGAGTGGTCCCCGAAAGGGGCCGTTGTTGTATTTTCTCCATGATCCGACGAAGTGCTTAAATAGAATCCAATAAAAGAAACCAACACCACCAACGATCGATTGACTGAGGCAGACTATACTTGCCAATGATGGTCCACCGCCACAGTCTGACAGTCCTATAAGTGGCAGACTTTACTTGCCAGTACATACCACCACAGAACCCACGAGGAGAAGTAGCCCCTTTGCTCAGAGGACTCCCTCTCGGTCTGGTCCTCACCTGAGGGTTCAGACCAACGAACATGAAAAAGACGAGCCACAACTTCCAATAACACCTAATCCCGGACATCTGCCGAGTACCGAACCCTTTTCCCCCTTCAATGCGCCTGGACATGTCGCTACAAACGATTTTCTACAGTTAAAGAGGGTCGAAATGGGTTTTCCCCACAGCGTCCCTGCGCGCCTTCGGCGCGCGAAACCATTTCATCTTCCAGTTCTTTGCGAAGATCCACCAGGATAGGCCACAGGGAAAGAAGGTGAGAAGAAATCCACGCGAATCGAAATGTGAAATAATAATAAATTGTATCAAAACAATGTTTTATCATTACACTGAGTTACTCTGCGATAAAGCTCGTTCGGAAAAGGGAATATAATTATTCATGAGGGGGTCGCAGTGGATTTTAGTGAAGTGTGAAGATTAATGGGATTTCATGGAATTGATGTTCACGATGTGAGACTTAAATTATTTCGTTTCAGGATGGTTTTAACGCATTACTTTCGAAGTGAGGTAAACCTTTAGCAAACTCATTTTTTTCGCTATTAATCAACTTATTTATCATTCATTAATGCCTTCAGTAATATATTAATGTCAGCGTTTTTTCACTATTTGCATGTGCTGCGTGATGCTTTCTTGTCTGGCACGGCGAAAAAAGGAGAATTAGAAGTAGTTTGTAGGATGTTGTGCAAATAGTTTCTCGCGATCGTTTGGGGTGGCTATAAGACGGCATGTCACCTCCTGGAATGAATTAGGATGCCAGTTTTAGCATGTCGGAGACGGTTCTTCAGAGGTAGGAGATTTGATTTACTGGGAGGCAAATCTCGAGTAAGGTCTTATACCCACGTGAGCGATTAAACAACGCAGAACGCGTGTAATGTAATGAGTTTGAAGAGTTAATGGGAACGAATTGATCTTTTTTTGGTTAGTCCGAGTTGACAAAAGTTTACACTCGTATTTTTTATGAGTGTTTATCACATTTTCGAACGGCTTTTGATCTATTCAAACAGGCGAGTAGAATGCATTCGTTTGTAGGGTAAACCACAACTGGCTTCCTGTTTTGTCATCTGCTTTGTAAAAATCTACGTAGATGCCTATTTTATATATTACAAATATAGACAATATACATATAGTATTTTTTTATATCAGGTTTATACAACGAGTTGAAATATAGTTAAAATTTTCGAGGCTCTGCCGAGAAAATATTAACTATATTTCAACGAGTTGTATAAACAGATATAAAAAAACACTATATGTATATTGTTTTTATCTGATAACAAACAGCAGTTTCACAAGTTGAGGCTTATATTCACTTTTATGCTCATTCCCACGTGCCTCCGTAGAAAATGAGACAAAGCAAACGCGATCTTTTGGTTGTTGCTGTACAGTCATAGCCACTGGTTGCAGTTGATCTATTATTCATGTTTTTTTAGCTCTACCTGGCGACGATGATAATGTGTATTCAATCGAGAAGTTTCCAATTTCCATTAATTATGGTCCACTTTTGTTTTTGTTTACAATTCGTACGAAACGTTTTTTTCACGTGGCAGACGAACGTGTAATTGGAGCAGTACTTTGATCGTGGACGTAGACGTAGCTATGAATAGCGCATTACACATTACTGACAGTCTAGTAAGGTTTGGAACGAAGTAGGTTGTAATTATTTCTTTATTACAGCAAACTAAACTGAAAATTTACATGTTTATACTTATAGAAAATATGTCATATATATTTCGATTAAATTTCACTTGCTCCTTCAACGTAGAATTCAAACTTGCATTACGAAGTTTATGAATGAATGAAAATGGAATCGAACGAGGTCAAAGGCCGTTCGCATAAATTATAATTATATACAACACCCGTTGTATATACTTCAAGTATATACAACGGGTGTTATACTCTATGGTTATCAGATAAAAATATATATCGCCTATGTCAAGCAGGAATTACACCAGGCATCGTCCTAGCATCGCGCCACTGGATTGAAAACTGTAAAGTTTTTCGGAAGGTGGCCTTGACGGGAGTCGATCCTGGGTCTTCGACACCCAATCGCCTGGCCATAAATGCTCCATCTTACCCGAATGTTTGTCCTATTTCAATCTCCTGAAATGGGTTAATAATAGTCGTCAGATCTCTCTCTATCTCAGTAAGTTCACGAATCACTTGCTCGAAGGGTTTGTCATATTCCACTCTCCTGAAATGGGGTAGTAATAGCGGTTAGATCTCCACTCTGTCACAGTATGTTTACGAATCTCTCTTGTCGAATGTTTGTCATATTCCACTCTCCAGAAATGTTGTAGTAATAGCAGTCAGATTTCTCTATATTAGTATGTTCACGAATATCTTACCTGAATGTTTGCTATGTTTCATTTTCCCAAAATGCAGTATGTTCACGAGTCTCAAGTTTTTCTCATATTCCTCTCTCCTCAAATGTTGTCGTTATAACATAGTGATTTCCGATAGGGTGTTATTATTCCAACCGGATGGAAATAAAATGTCCGTCGTGCAATAAAAAAAATTAAAAATGAATAAAAATATGAATTAAAAAAATGAATAAAATAAATGAATAAAAAATGATAATAATAAAAAAATACCGGAGGGTTTTAGCATACTTTATTAATTCAGGTAATCTACAATTTAGTAAATGCCCCATTTTGTCTAGATATTTATTTTCCAATTTTTTTTTATGATAATTTCTTAAATATATATTTTTTTTATTCGTAATATATATTTATTTTCTAATTAATTTTTGTAAAATTTTACTTCTATTTGCAAATATAACAAAATCCATAATTTTTATACAAAAATAAAATTGAATTTGTTGCTCATTTTTTTTAAAGAGAATTTGTTAAGTATACATTTATTTATTGGGATATAGACCCACAGTACAATGTTCAAGTTGCATCAGTGCGAACTCGTCATTTTGGCTTTGTGCAAAAGTCGCGCATTACAAATTCCAATGGGAATTTTCCGCTGGAAGAGACTTTTTGTGGCTTCGTCTTTTCTAGCTCACTTGGACTGAGTTCAGGAAGGAGCTCATTACAAATCCCAATGAGAAAATAACACTGAGTGATGTGCAGAAAAGGTCGTTTTCGCAAAAATCCTAGACCAGAGATCTTGACACTTTTGCAATTTCCTTCGGAAATTTAACATTGAAAAAAAAAATCATTTTTTTCTAGCTCACTTAACCTCTTATTCTCACAAACAAAATCCCCAATGGATTAACCTTAGCCGAAATACCAGTCCAGGTGAAAAATGACTAAGTTCGATCTTTAGGTGAGCCAGAAAATGCTTAAATGATAATTCCCATTTGATCCAGAAATGTATTTTCTGCTGATACAGACGTCACATAATGCCAGCTTCCTATGGATGTCTGGACTAGATTGAGCCAGTTTAACTAAGGACTTGACTCGAGTTTCTCCCATTAAACTAATCAAATGTCATTGTGTGACACACTGTTGAAAAGGTGCCTCATACCCTTTTTCAACAGTGTGTCGCGTAATAACATTTCTATAGCCATAGAGTAAGGGGAACAGCAACGTTGGTCTCACGACAAGCAGATCAAGTCATTAAAATAGCTTGGCCAGCCATATATGTTAATGACTTGACTTGGTATGTGAATACATACATTATCGCGCGTATTTTCGTTTAAACAGAGCATGTTGTTGTGAAACCATGTATTGTCATAAGTAAAAAATCTGAGAACCTTGCAAAAAAACAGGAGAGTAATTGTAATTGTCCACAAGGGTGACAGAACGAACGATTTGGCATATCGAATTCACGTAACCTATAGGTAGTTCACCTCAACTGAAATAATCCCCTGCCTACAGTACACCTGCCGTGGACTGGTCGTAATCCACACGTGGCAGTGATGTCCCGGCATGCGTCAGTTACCAGGTAAAAAATTGACCATCAGCAAAATTTTAATTAATGAAGCGCCGGGTAATACCCGGTGCTTCATTAATTAAATTTTTTATGATTATTCTCATAATTAGTGTTTGGAATCTAATATTATTCCATCCGTGGAAATATTGCCCACCCGTGGAAAGTGACCAGTCCACGGCGGCCGAACTGTAACACGGAAGATGATGTTTCCAGAAACAAAAGAAAAACAGTCTATCTTCCTAAAAATGGCTATTCAAATTGTAATAACGTTTCAATTTTTGCCTCCAAAACATAGCTTATAACCCCTCATTTGAACAGGTTACATGACATGCGATGTTTTTTAGACCAAAATGGATCGGTTTTGTTGCCTAATTCAAGTACTTTGTTTGAAAGTGGAGTCTGCTATTCGTACTGAGTTGATGGTTAAACTCGAGATTTACGAACTAGGATGGTCGAAGAATAGTGCTGAATACACGCAAATCGGTTGAGAGAAGGGGTTGTAGGAGAGGTTAGTGCAGGCCTGTACAAACTGGGCGAATGATAGGTTCGTCCGCCTTGTGTTCTCCAAAACAAAACCCAGGACAATCGTGTCTCCATTGGCCTCCATTACTTGACCACGAGCAAACAGAAAAAAAACTTTCCATATTTGCCACGTATACAAAAAAGACAACTCGGGTACCACACAAATCGGGTAGATGACGTGGGTAGGTTGAGATGTGGGCAGCGCGACCAATTCAGAGGGTGATGCGTGTTAATTAAAGAAGTCGCATCAAGAATACCACACGCACATTTTAGCTTACCACAAATAAATTTATAAGAAGTCTTATGTTTTAGGATTCTGCTCCCGTCTGGCTAACATTCTAAATAATTTGCTAAGGCATGCCTCCGGCTAGGTGGAAAGTACTGGACATTAATTTTTCTCAACTCATTTTCCAAAATATGGTTTAGAGGCTATCCTTACAATAACATTCCTTATGAAAATACATGGATACAATTTGAAATAATTACTATGCAGGGAAATCAGGGGCTAGACATCATATATGGCAGCCACTATTTTCCAAATTACACACTCTCAAAATTAATGTGTTCCAGAAAAAAACAAAAAACATGCTGCACATAAATTTTGCTGTCGCATGGCGTGTCGCCACAATTATGTAATAAGACAACGCATTGCACCCTCGACCCTACAGTTGAAACTAGAAGTCCCGCGACCGTATTCTGCACTATTTTGAGGAAATAGCACGCTACTTAAGTGAATAGTGTGAAAACGGGGTCACGAGCCCACTAATTTTTTTGTTTCGATCCCACCTCACCAAACAACTTAGTTTTTTTTCGAGCAATCGCGTTCATGTGATCGAAATGTATGGATTTGTACGATGCGACACGTTCACGATCACATCGTCACTTTTCCTGGTTTTTGCAGTGTTTGCGGTAGACGAGGCATCGTGGGTTTAACGTTCAATTCTCTAAACGATCAACGTGAATCCGACTAAAATTTCGACGGAATTTTAACAAACTCTATAAAATTCCTTCTCTTAAAAATTCACTTTTGGTGGGCCAGTAAGAATATGACACGATCGATCTAGGGAAAACACTCACCTTTCGCAGAGGTAACACGGGCCCACCATTTTAGGTGAATTTTTTCGACAGAATACCGTCAAAAAGACACCACTGGTGCGGATGGAAGACCAGCCATCCAACGTCGATTCCCGCGGAAAAACGGAGTTCGAATCGAGAGGTGAATTTATTGGTGGGCCAGAACCCGCCGGCGATGACGTGGTGAGGTTTTTGGCAAGGCGAGAGAGATAGCTCGTAGAGTCGAGGTGTGCCAGCTCCGAGGTTGTATTTTAGTGTGTGAAAAAGTGTACTCGAAGTAACTGTCTACAAGGCAGATCGTTATGTGAATTTATAATGTGAATTAGGTAAAATAATTGTTTTTTAAAATATATATATAAACAACATTCAAAAAAATAAGAATACAAAAGATATATATAAACAACAACATTCAAAACAATAATAAGAATACATAAAAAATAACCATTTTTTATTAAAAAGAAGAAAGAAAAAAATAATGATAAATAAAAAAAAACAATGTTTCTACATATCGGAGATTCGAAGCGAAGGAATGAGCAGGTTCGCGAATTAATACGGAGTAAGGAGAATATTCAAGCGCGGGATAGGACCAGACAATTGGGAGAGATGGGATTGAGACGAGAGGCTACCAAGTTGTTCAAACCCGTCACCGAGGTTCAGGAACGAGCTAAGAAAGAGATCGTGGAGGAAATGAGGCCCATAAAAGAAGGTTCTCTGAGGATGGTATTGCATCCTAGTACTTTAGCACCGAGAACTTTCTCCGATTTCGTTCCGGGAATCGAGACCGATCCGAGTATCATCGGTAGTGTTACGTCAAAAAGTTTGTTCGGCACTCCGGAGAGGATCGACACCGATGCGAGTAACGCCAGATGTGACGACGGTAGAGAAAAAGATGAGATTTACAGATTTCGTCAGGAAGGCGATGACGATTTCGTTGGTGACATGCAAATATGGTTTGAAGGTGACTATTTGATCGTCGGTCCGAACAGGTACGAAATGACCGATGGACTGTACACTCTGCTTTCTCACAAGAGACCCGGCAATTAACCGAGGAGGATTACAAAAATTACGGAGACATTCTGGTTCAGACTCAAGCCATGAAGAAGAACGACGATCACCAAGAGACGCGACCGAAGGATAGGATAGGTTACAAGTGGAAGCACGTGGTGGAACCCATATGGAAGGCGAACGAGTATATCGTGAAATCGACGACTGGGAAGGGAATGACCGACACGATATTTCTTCCGCGCGATCCCAATGCCTTGTTGGGGAGATTGAATTTGTTGATGGCAAGCAGGGAGGCTGGTAACACCGGAGTGAATAACGAGATAGTGAGCGTGTGCGACGAATTCTTGAGGCAGAAGGTCTTGACAAAGAAGGATTATCAAAAGATGATGAATCGTTTGAAATAATAAAATAGTAAGAGAAAAGAAAAAAAACAAAAAAAAATATTAAGTAAATAAAAAAATATATATTAAAAAATAACAAATAATAATAATTAAAAAAAATGTTAGTGATAAATAATAGAGGATACGCTAGATCTTACGTCTACGGTGGATCGGGCATCGTCGATTCTATGATGCGATTTATAACTCGTAAATTTACCGGCGATGTCGCGAAACAGATCACGTCGATCGCTCTCAAAATCGGAAAGAAAACGGCGACCGATGCGGGTAAGAAAGCTGCAACCGAAGCGAGCGGTAGAATAGCTTCGGAAGCCGATAAGAGAGGTGCCGACGCTTTGATTAATAAATTGATAACTCCACAACCTGCCAAACGATCGAGAATCGAACCGAAAAGTTGGAGAGATTTCTATGATGATGTCGTACCGATACAAGACTTGGCTAAAATGACGAAAGGATCGGGATTGAGAGTGATTTATAAATAATAATAAAAAAAACTCTTTCAACCGGAATATAGATTGCTTCGAGAGTGCATGATACGTAAATTACCCAAGGATGTTATGTTGAGAATCTTTGACCATCGAGACGAATTCAAAGGATACGAGACTTCGAATATATTGGGAGCGGCGAGAGAATTGACCAAGAGAAACTTTGAGTCTTCGAACGTGGAATGTCAGTTTTACGAGGATGCCGACGACGTTCCCGATCTTAGACAGTTGAAGTCGGAGAATAAGAATCTCATGATCTTCGACGATCTACCGTTGGAGAGACAGAATCGATGCGAATCGTATTACGTTCGATGACGTCACAGCAACGTGGATTGTTTCTATTTGTCTACCCAGACAGACGATAAGGGAGAATCCTAATTTTTTGTGTCTCTTTCGTCATGATCTCAAGAATCTCAATCACATCTATGAAGATTACGTGGCCAATGGCATGAGTAGGGAAGAATTCAGGAGATTTTGTAAGAAGGTGTGGGACAAAGGACTTGACAATTTCGTGGTGATCGATTTGACTAGCGAATCAACAACGGAAAATATCGAAGTGGATTCAACGATTTTTTTGTATTCCTAATAATAATAGAGAAGAAAATAAAAAAAACAATATCGGTAAAATATAAAAAAAATATATATATAAATAATAATAATAATGTCAGAATATCATCTATTGGAACAAATAGTCGAGAATACGGATGCAAAACAATCCTTTCAAATCATAGTGAGTCATGACAGGACTCGATTCACGACTAAATTGGAACCTTCCATCGAATTGAAGAAGGAAAAGAGATACGAGATGGCGTTGGTTAATCTCGAGACTTACTATTCGTTTCCCAACGTCAATGAAAAGAATAATGCATTCAAGTATTCCAGAGGAGTGGATTGGTTCGAGATACGATTCCTAAAGGAAGTTACAACATAGACGATCTGAACCGTCACATCCAGACGAGACTGAAGACCGACGGTCACGGATGCAATATGATAAGAACTGCACCCAATACGAGTACCCTACAGATGATATGAGACTTGGGAGATAATTTTCGAGTGGATTTTAGTGCGGAAGATTCGATCGGTAAGATGTTGGGATTCGATCGAAAGATGTATTGAGGTCACGCAATTTTTTTGGAGTTAAAATAATAAAGAGTGAAAAAAATAAAAATATATAATAATAGATATAAAAATAAAAAATAAATTGAAAATGGAACTTCGAAGTAAAAACATCTATCCATCATTAGACAAGATGGAGTCCACGGCATCTCTTCTACCACCCGAATATAGCAATGATGAGGCGCAGAGGCATCGAATCGAACAAATCAATAGCATTCAATCGTATCTGATGCGAGAGAGAGATTCTCATTGTTCGCTCAATAAGAAATATTCGAGATTAGAGAAATTCGTGAGTGGTGTGGATTTGACTTTCATCACGATCTCTATAGGTTTGAATGTTGCCAGAATCATTCTATTGTCTACCACCCTCATTGCTCTTCCGGTTGTGTTGGCCGTAGAGGGATTGGCTTTGACTGCCTGATTCGTCAGTACGATCGGAAAATTTCTCTCTAAGACATTATCTGTGAAGGCCAAGAAACATGAAAACTTCAGCGTTTTGGCTGATGGAAAGATAGATTCTGTGTCGGATAAGATCTCTATGGCATTGAAAGACGGCAAGACTTTGGATGGTGAATTCATCGACATTTTGAACGAAAAACAAAAATACGAAGTCATGAAAGCGAAGATAAGAGTCAAGAGTCGTCAGATTCTCAAGGAAGAATTGAAGGATTCTCTCGTGGAAAAAGGTAGGGAAGAAGCGAGATAATCGTTTCATTAATTATTGAATCCCAAAACGATTCCAGAAGCAATCGATTGAAAAAAAAAAATATATATATATATATACGAAAAAAAAAACCCAAAAATGTATTACGTCAAATGCAAGAGAGTTACCGATATGGTTAACTTTAAAAAAGTACTGGCAAAAAATAAAAGTTCCATGCTTTGCAGAATGTGTAAAATGTGCGATTCGACAAAAACGCAATTCGTCAAACGTGGTGCCAGTCTGACAAATAAATTGATTAATAATCTACCCGTCGAAATGCATCTGCCAGGATATCAATTCACCGGACTTGGCACGAAATTAGATAAGAGATTGAATGGAGATCTGACACCTAAATCTTGGAGCAAACCCATCAATAGGGTGGATTCAGCTGCTTACACTCACGATCTGTGCTACGCTAAATATCCCGACGTCGAGAATCGTAATCGAATCTGCGATAAAAACATGTTGACGAAGTTGAAAAATATACCAAATCCCACTAGGAGAGAGAGACTCAAACGTCCGTTGGTCGGTAAAGCGATCGGTACCAAACGTCGGTTCGGAGGGGGGTCATAAAAAAATGTCCAGAAAACATTTTAACGAATGCATTGGCGAACGAACTACACAAGCCCATCACGCGTAAATTTCGAAGGAGAAGGGTATTCATAAAGTGTCTGGATCAGATTTGGTCGGCCGATCTGGTCGACATGAAATCGCATTTGAAAAGGAACAAAGGCATTAAATACATACTGATGGTCATCGACGTGTTTTCGAAATATGGATGGATGAGACCTCTGAAGAATAAATCGAGAGCTTGCGTGACCGAGGCTCTGAAGAGCATATTTGCATCGTCTTCTCAAAAACCAGATAAATTGTGGGTGGACAAAGGGAAGGAATTTTACAACAGTTACGTTCATCCATTGGTCGACCTCTATTCCGTCGAAAATGAAGGGAAAGCTAATGTGATCGAACATTGGAATAGAACCATGAAGGAAAAAATGTACAAGTATTTCACGGCTAATAAGACCAAGAAATATATCAACGTTCTAGACGAACTGGTCGAAGAATACAACAATACGCAACACAGATCGATCAAGATGACTCCCATGGAAGCTAGCGATCCTCGAAATGAAAAATGCGTCTTCACTAATCTCTATCCCAGAAGCATTAGTGGAGGATGAAGATGATAGCAGAGAAATCATCGGAACATTTTACGAACAAGAATTGCAGAAGACAACATTTTGAAGAACCAATCCTTCACTTTTATTTTTTTTTTGGCATACATATAGTTAAAAGGAGAAAACAAAATAATAAATAAAATTAATAATTAAAAGAAAATAAATTAATAATAAAAAAATAAATTAAACACACAAAGACAACCAAAAAACAAACATGACGAATATATTAGATATAACCGAAGGTATATTGAGAGACGAAAGTATTCAAGAATATGAAGTTCACGAGTACGAACCAGTGACTGGAACCAGTCTAAACAATACCGGTGAAATAAGAATCAATGTTGATACTCAAGATCTGTCCATTCATCCCAGCGAAAGTTACATGGTGATACAGGGGCTTCTCACCAAGGAAGACAGAAGCGATTATGCCAATGATGATGTGGTCACTCTAGCCAATAATGGTATGATGCATTTGTTCAGTAATATAAAATACAGGCTCTTGGGACAAGAGATAGAATCCGTGTTTCATCCCGGACAAACCACCATGATGTATGGACTCTTGACGTATCCGGACGATTTTTCGAAATCTAAAGGACTCAATTAATTGTGGGTGAAAGATACCGTTGCTGGCATGAGTGCAGCCAATACCGGTGGCGCCCTGAGATTCGACTACGTCGTCAAGACATCGAGACCCAAAGGAACGTTTTCATTCAGGATACCTCTGAAACACATATTCGGATTCGCGGAAGATTACGATAAGATTCTCTGTGGATTCAAACACAATCTGACGTTGATTCGAAAAGGAAACGATGAAGCCATTATGAGACCTGCTGCAACCGACGCGGGTGAGATACATCTGAACAAGATATCTTGGTTCGTTCCGCACGTATTGCCTTCAGTCGCGGAGAAAGCACGTCTCTACAAGATCATAGACTCGAAGAGTAAAATTACCGTTGGGATTTAGAATGAGACAGTGTGACACAGCTAGTATTCCACCATCTACCAATCACTCCGATTGGAGATTGACCGTGAAATCTGCTTCGGAAAGACCGTGATTCATCGTAGTGGCATTTCAAACCGATAGGGATGGGTCTCAAGAGAAAAATCCTTCCCTATTCGATCATTGTAACTTGAGAAACCTGCAGGTATTTTTAAATGTCACGAGATATCCGGCCATAGATTACAATGCCTCTTTTGATAAGAACGATTTCTGCAGACTATACGGTTATGCCGTAAATTTCAGAGAGAAATATCATCGACAGGATGAATTGATGCGTAATCCTAACATCACCTACTCCGAATATAAGTCGATGTATCCCCTGTTCGTATTCGACGTTAGTAAACAGAATGAGCGACTCCAGAGTTGCATCTTAGACATTCAGATCAAGATGCAATTCGATAAGAATGTCCAGAGGAGAACCGAGGCTTTTGCTCTAGTCCTATCTGATAGAATCGGACGGACAAAAAATGTCTATCGTTCAATGATATAATATAAAAATGGAAATTAAAAATACCCCCCCCCCAAAAAAAAAAATATCGATAAAATATAAAAAAAAAATAATAATAATAAAAAAAACCTAAAAACTGAATAATGAAGATAGAGAATGTTTGAGACGAAATCGAACGCATTTGGTAGGTAACATAAATGAGAGCAATTTATTAAATATATTAGATCGATTGGAAATGCCAACACCCAAAATATTGAATTCGGAAATGGTAGAACAAATTAAAAAACAGGGAAGGACCACGAGAGATTGCCTGAGACATTTACCAGATACGTTAGCGTATAGAGGAAAAACGGCTTTTGAATAATTTATTATTGCTATGTTGACTCTTGATTTAGAGATGGACGAGTGTTTTAAGAATGTTAAACCAAAACAAATAACAATTTTCATGCAAGTTCGTAATGTCAAAACAAAATAAAAAGTAAAAAAAAAAAATATAATTTGATTTTGAGAATACATCAATGTCTCAAAATCCAATTATATTTTTTTTTGGAGTTGTCTCGCCTACACAATTTTCAAACGGTTTATAACTTCACGCAATATATATTTCCCTTGCTGTTTGCTTAATTTTTTAAGCAAGAATAATAACCGTAAGAGTTTGATGAACCTAGAAACATCTTTTAGGTTTTCTCCTTGATAAGACGTGAAAGACGATATCAAATGCAATTTATCTTTCTTGCTTCTCAGCTTTTCAAGAGTTAAGAATCGTTTGCGTTTGAGATATTGTATTAATTTTTCATTGTCGTTCATTTTTTTTTTTGTTGTTATTATTTTCAATTTTTTTTTTTGTACCCACTGTTTGTTTAGAGGGTCCAGTTCAATCAACAGAGAGACCACTGATGTGGCAGCTTGAGGATTATTGGTTTTCATCTTGAAATTGATCCTATCCCCCATCTGCACCTTGAGAGGTGTACTGAAGATTCTAGTGTTCAAATGTTGTTCCTTCATCTTTTCGACACTGTAACTTTTCTCACATTCCACACCATTCACCATGATATTGACAATTGCTTTTTTGCTCAAGTCCATTGAAGTTGCACTCATTCGAATGATATCGCCTCCCACAGGCATGGGATATCCTATCAGACCGTGCAATGGTCCGCTACCCCCATTTCCAAAAGACCATTCGGTTTTTCTGCATCTAATGCACCGCTCTCCTCGGCCCAGATGGTGATCAATTGTCTAGCGTATTTTATCTTTTCCACGATGGAGATCAGATTGCAAGCATCCGTCATGTGAGTGGGATCAGGCAGATTCGTGAGTGCGTGCCCTCCCATGTCTATATTTCCTTCCATCATATCACCTTTTCTCCAAACCGTATTTTCGTCCAAGAACTTTTTACTGATTGCACTGGAATCGTATTCTAGCTCGTCATCGAGACCGAATAGTTCGTACCATTCATGTTGATGCCGGCCTCCATTTTTCCTCCGGATTGTTTGTTCAGATATAAGTCATCAACTTGAGATTCCAGATAGGATTGAGAATTCTGTATGGCAGAATCCATGTAGCCATTATTGACTACCGTCGAGTCTTCGTCCATATCATGTTTTATTTTCTTGTTATACATAATATGTTTTTGTTTTAGTTTTTTTATTTATTATTTTTTTCTATTCTTTTTCTTTAATTTATAAACTCAGGAGTTTTTTTAAACTTACGACATTTCGATGTCTTCAGTCATACTCCATTCATCATCCTCTTGATTTTGTTGAAATATCGCAGAATAGTGCAAAAGTGCATATTTTATCCCCGCATATAATTCTCTTATCGTCGTCAGCCGTCAACGCAATCTTATTGATTTCGTTGGTGTATATCTCATGCATTTCGCTTTGAATTGTAGCCATCTTTTTATACCCCATAAAATTTTCGAAAAGACAGTCTTTATACTCTTCGAGAGTGATGTTTTTATTCCTCACACACGCTTCAATGCCTTTACATCTCTTGATCTCTTCACCATCGATAAGATAAGCGTACAATTTAGGTCTCAAACCCACGAATTCGGTGATTTGTCTTCCACCGCTCTCGTCTTTAAATTTACCCAACACCTTTTTATTAACACTCTTTGGAATCTTAGACGGGTGATCATCGGGATAATTACTTGTGTCGAACCATTCATTCACGTCTGATGCTATGTCCTCATAAATGTCCCTAGTCTCTACTTCGTAAGCTAAATTGTCCATGTCGGTGAACAATAGTTTAGCTTTCGAATCGAATTTCGCTTTGACGTAATCGTAGTGAAACTCATACATCAACTGCTTGCTAATGTCTAAGATGATCGCTCTGAGATAACAGGGTTTATCGAACCTTAGATGCGTCTTTTTAGTCCACATCAACCTCTAGAATACAAGGATAGTCTCCCATTTTTCTCTTTCTTCCAACGTTTCCACCTTTGAAATTTCGGATTGGTAAAGGATGACTCATGGCCCAACCGTACACATTATTAGCGTCCCAATATTGTACGTATTTACTCGGTTTGTCCGAATCGAAATCTTTTCCCATGTGATAATTATTAGCTTTGGCATATCTAATGGAGATCATAGAAACGCCACCCCTCACAGCTTTTTCGAACATGAGCAACATGTCTACATCCGTTAATAATTCCAATCGAACCTCGGTCGTTTTCAAGAGAGCATCCCAAGCAAGTCCGGGTGCAGTGAAATACCAAGCCGGATCTAGGTCGTAATGTCGATAACACACTCGTCGAAAATTTTTGAACATGTCAGCCAAGAGAAGCACGTCAGTTTCAAATAGAGGTCGTGATATTCTCTCATGGATTTCATATCAAATAATGTCCACGCTTTTTGCGCATGTTCGTGATCATCATCGAAAATGTGAGACTGGTATAATTTCAAATAAAAATCTTCTTTGGGAGGTAGGAATAGAAATCTTCTTTGGGAGGTAGAGCGACGTCGTCGAATTTTTCGAGATCACTCATGTAATCATAAGGATAGACGCCTTTCCTTAATATAATGTCCACCAATTCTCGTTGATCATTAAAATGTTTCTCATGATTTTAAATTTCTCCCTATTCAAACTCTTGACTAATTTTGCTGGACGGGTTGTCATAAATTTACAACTATCAATGAAACGTATCTCTCTATGGATGGGACTCATTTTCTCAATCAAACCATCGATGACTCTCTTTTTATTGACGACTTTACATTCAGTGAATGAAATGTATTTTTCATCGTTTTGCGCGATGCAATTCAACTTCCCCTCGCTAACACCAATATTTTTCACGAACAAGTGACTGTCATAACCTGAGAGATTGTAAAATATCACCAGATGGAATTCAGCATCTCGAAAGCTCAAATTACATTTATTGTGAGCAGCGCCGTGAAACAGACTGGTGTAGTGATTGTGATCCGTAACTTTTTTTTATTATTTTCACAATTATTATCGAATAATTGTCTACAGATATGACATTCAATGGTTTCGTTGTATTCTCGCTGTTGCTCTGGTGTGATGATCATATCTTTAGGTTTTTTAAATTTATCGTATAATAAATGAATTTTCGATTCTAACTGTTCTACGAATCTTTGAGCCATATCATCATCATCTGAACGTTTCGTATAGGCGAATGGACCCGACGATTATCGATCGTCAAAAGAACATTTCACATATTAACAATAGCCCGAAGGTATGTGCTTCTGATATTTTTCAGCATAACTCCTACGCTCGTCAGGCTGGCAAGAATTTATTTTCGTTGTGAAACATTCGAAATCGGCGTAGATGACAAATGGTGGTTCTAATCTTTTTTTGTAGTTGCGAAAATCCACGTAAGTGTTAGGTTTAGGCATTTTGACGGCAATGCCTTGCTTTTCACTGCAATATTCCCGCTGACGTATTAACGATTCTTGACTATGGAACGAATTCATGCAGTTAAAACAGAAAAATCTCGTACACTTATGTTTACTAATCTGCTTCACCAGCAAACAACTCATTTCTTTAATCCAGCAATAATGTTGATTGTCACCCTCTGAAATTAATAACAAATTAACAATCTTTACTCTCTCTTTGTGCGAAGTCAGTCTGAGAGGATAGACTACTCATTTTTATTGTCTCCCTCATATCCCAAGACGTTCACGGCCACGGTGGGATTTAGCTTTCGAAATCACTGATATCTTTCAACCGCATCAGGAAAGACACTTTCGTCCAATCGAGATTTTTACAAGTCTCTGAGTATGTAGAAACTCTCTGAGTGTGCTTTTCTATGGGACACAAGGACAATGTGATTGCCCATTTGAAACACTCATTATCATCTTAATTTTTCAGGTTGATCACGGCTTGAATTTTAAATACGAAATAAGGTAATTTTATGTAGGAAGATGCTTTCAAAGGATCATGTCTATCCACGTAAATCTCGAGATTCAATATCTTCTCGAACGTCCAATTACTTCCCTCGTTTTGAAAAGTAGCCATAGATTCCATCATCTTGTCTTTCATCACTTTATAAACGTCAACTAATTCGTCATCTCTGACACAATTTCGTTTTTAGATCGGAAAATGGCATCTCGTTCCAGGATCTTACCCGTTTTCGGGTCGACCTTTTTCATCGGACAGTACAAGATCATTCTTATTTTTAAACCCTTATCTAGATGTTTTCGAATTACGCCCAACACTCTATCCTTCACCCATTCCATGAACGATTCGGATCGATTTTTTTCATGAGACCAGGTTTCACGTCGAAAGTTTTAAACCATCCTTTGATGGCTTCGTCTCGTTCTATCAAAATCGATGATGATTTTTTCGATGCTTCAGTCATGATATCCATTATAGCACCGAGGTCCTTATTTTCATTCACCGCTCTCTTGATTGCATCCATCGTTTTTTTTTTTCTAACAAATCATGATCTCGAACCACGTCGCTTTCATTTTTTTATTATTCTCTTTCGAAACCGTCTGCTGCCCTACCACTTTTCATTTAATGGCTATCTTCTTCTTCTTAGTTTTCCCTGCAGTCGTTTGTTGACTTTGTTTTGTCGTCGCTATCTTCTCATCCTTTTTTTTCGCAATTCGAGTTGTTTTTGTCACTAACACAGATCTTTCGTCCATTCCCTTTCCGGCGAGCAAATGACTTATGCATTTGTCTTTTTTCATGTATTTGACATCTTTCAATTTCAACGACTGACGCACTTTAGCTTGTAAATTCACCAGTGATAGATCACAAGTCTCCTCACACACGGCTTCAGTCAATCGTTCTTTGGTTTTGTAACGGTTATAATTTTTAATTCCTAGATTTCTACAGTACTTTTTCAACTCGGATTTGGTAGGAAAATATAATTTTTTTTCCACGATATGCTTTTTTGTTTTTGGCATTGTTTTATGTGTTAAACTTCTTATTTAATATGTATATATAATATTTATTTTATTTTTTCAAACATTTTATTTAATTTTTCAAAAATTTTATTTAATTTTTCAAACAATTTTTGTGAATTGTTAAACTTCTTATTATATATATATATTTTTTTGTTTAATGACAAAAGAAAATTAAAAATAATAACAAAAAAAACCTAGTACTACTTCATGATAAATACTTTAATAAGCTTTTCAAGTCAAGATTTAAATCTATCTATATAAATAAACTAACTCTCTCTCTTTTTATCATATGTTCGCGCCCGTTATAAGCATGTTAACTTTAAGGCTATCCATTTCTTGAGAGCTATCCTTTCCTCGCTGAAAAATCCATCGGAAAACTAGATTCACCCTCTCGAATGTTCGTTCTTCCTCGATGTACAGATTCAATTTGTCGACGACTTCTTTAGAGGCGTTCGGATATATATTATTCGCGTAGATTTGAGACAGATCGTCTGCATCAAAATTTTTTATATTTTCCTTGAGAATGGTTAATAGATCATCTTGACATTTGTACATTAAATCCAAGGCGGTCTCGTTCAATTTCAAAGGCAATGAAAATTTGTCGTATTCCTCTCTCAATCCACTCGTCTTCACGTCCTTCAATTCGATGACGTCGTGCGATTGCAGTCTATAAATTTTATTATTGTATTTCAAAAATCTCTCAATTCTCTTCAATTTTAATACGGATTGTTTAGGTATTGACGATGTCATGACTGTTTTTTTTATGATAATAATTATTAATTGTAAAAAATTTTTTTTTGTTTTTTTTCTACTTCTTATTATATATGTAAAATAACAACTTTTTTTTAACAAGTTTTTTTCTTTAATGTACGGAAGCCTATTAGCTTCACGTCGTTTTTAGTTATTAAATTGTAGCTACAATTTAATAAATTGTACCTACAATTTAGCCAAATTGTAGTTACAATCTAATAAATTGTAGTTACAATTTAGCTAAATTGTAGTTACAATTTAGCTAAATTGTACTTACAATTTAATAAATTGTAACTACAATTTAGCTAAATTGTAGTTACAATTTAATAAATTGTAATTACAATTTAGCTAAATTCTACTTACAATTTAATAAATTGTAGTTACAATTTAGCTAAATTGTACTTACAATTTATTAAATTGTAACTACAATTTAGCTAAATTGTAGTTACAATTTATTAAATTGTAGTTACAATTTAATAATTAAAAACGACGTGAAGCTAATAGGCTTCTGTATTAATGAGAACATTTTGAGAGTGTATTTTCTTTTTATGATAATAATATTTAATGTAAAATTTTTTTTTTTTATTTTTTTTTTGTGAATTGTTTTTTTAATGATAATAATTATTAATTTTAAAAAATATTTTTTTAATTTTTTTTCTACTTATTATTATTAAAATATTTTTTGTCAAAATTTTTTATTAATTTTTCAATTTCTTTTTGTGAATTATTAATTGTAAAATGTTTTTTTCTACTTCTTTGATGTTGCGTTTCCGATAGTCAAACTACTTCTGAATTGAGGCTGACTGCTCCCTTTTTATACTTTTCGGAGGTGCATATGGGTTTTCCCCTAGTCAGAAATATCTTAGGTTTTCCCATAGTCATAAATATCTTGGGTTTTCCCCTAGTCAGAAATATCTTGTTTGAGATTGACGTGCGTGCATTCGTGGGTTTTCCTTTAGTCAGAACATATCTTGTTTTTTTACATCGACGGGCATTCAGTTAGCATTTCATTCTTACTAGTGATAATAGCGAGCAAAATTATTCACTTTGACTTTCAAGTTCACTGAAGAATAACGGACGACACATACCGATCATAATTATACATTTCACAAAGAAAAACACACCTGCCTAATGGTTTATATAAATAGTTCATTCATGAGATTATAACAGTTCTTTCAGTGGAATAGAAACGAATAAAATTTTGTTTACCTAATTCACATCATAAATTCACACCGCAATCCTAATTCAGATTATAAATTCACATCACGATCAGTTACTAAGAGTACAATTTTTCATACACTAAAATACAACCTCGGAGCTGGCCCACCTCGACTCTGCGAGCTATCTCTCTCTCGTTGCCCAAAACCTCACCACGTCATCGCCGGCGGGTTTGGGCCCACCGATAAATTCACCTCTCGATTCGAACTCCGTTTTTCCGCGGGAATCGACGTAGGATCGCTGGTCTTCCATCCGCACCGGTGGTGTCTTTTTGACAGTATTCTGTCGAAAAAAATCACCTAAAATGGTTGGTCCGTGTTACCTCTGCAAAAGGTGAGAGTTTTCCCGAGATCGATCGTGTCAGATTCTTACTGGCCCACCAAAAGTAAATTTTTAAGAGAAGGAATTTTATAGAGTATGTTAAATTCCGTCGAAATTTTAGTCGGATCCACGTTGATCGTTTAGAGAATTGAACGTTAAACCCACGTTGCCTCGTCTACAGCAAACACTGTAAAAACCAGGAAAAGTGACGATGTGATCGTGAACGTGTCGCATCGTACAAATCCATACATTTCGATCGTGATGAACGCGATTGCAATCGGAGTTAAGGGTTGTTCTCAATACCAAGACGTGCTTCATGCGACAAACGGTAAAAAACAACAGACGACATTGATATTTGTTCTTGCCTCTTTTGCCAATCAGAAAATACTCATAAAGGGAAATACTATCTATCACTGCAATACATTTCAGATACAAAGTACATGCTAAAAGCAGGTGCTAGGTTATCCCGAAGATCGTTCATTTGGGGATTTACCAGGAATGGAGTATATACTAAATATACACGACACGAAACTTAAAGTTATAGAACCAAAGTGACGTCTTAGTCCTTTATTGTATCGTAGCAACCAAGTTTTCTATTGATTTCTACAATCTCAGTCTATATTAGAGAAAAATGGGAAATCTCCCATGAATGAAATTTGCATATATAGGCACAAAGACCGCAGTTTTACGATGTTTGAGTTTTGAAGACTGAGCAATCAAAATTGGCTTCACGACATCAATATTTTTTTTGTGTATATTCAATAACAGTTCAACGGTAAAATTAAATGGACATTCCCTATCGAATATAACTTGTCAGATTGGATAATTATTTTTATCGTATAGCACAAGAACCTTCTGGCATGAGATAAGATAAGATAAGTTTATTCAGCAAAAACACCAAGGATAGGCAGATTGCATGATATATATAACAATAACAATAAACGTAAAGATAATACAAAAATACATTTTGATACGAAATGATAATATTGACTGTTGTCGTAGTATGTCATATACAGAATTAGCCGTTACCGGCAACCACGCCACGACTGCTGATGGAGCTTCAGCTCGCGTCGTTTAAAGAAAAGCAGGATCATATTACAGATGATGTTATACAGCCTGGGATCATTATTTTCCATCAAGAATATGAATTTTTCCTCTGCGTTCATCACAGAGAAGTTCCTATTTTCAAGCTCTAATCTGTGAAAAACGTTATTCCGGATAAACCCATATTGTGCACATTCCATCACTAAATGCAGTTCAGTTTCTACCGCTCCCGAGTCACATGATCTGCAAAATCTTTCGTCTGCGGGAGTAGAAGGCTGCACATGTCTGCCCTTTTCGATCATTAGACAATGATTTCTGACACGTAATCGAGTAAACATAATTTTTGCTTCAGGCGATGCGGTGTTTGTCAAGTACGTTTCTAAGGTGTAAGCTTTCTTGAATTGTCTATACGTTCTCAGTTTATTTAGTCCCTTTTTCTTATTATCGTCATGAATATTATTATAAAAGGCGTCGCGATGAAGGTTTTGTAGTTTCTCTTTAACTTTATTAAAGTCATGTGGATGGAGTGGTGGGTTGTTATTTACAAGAACTTCCCGATATTTCAGCCACATAGAATCTGGCTGTAAATATTTTTCGGCTTCTAACCGAGCATCCAGTAATAATTTGGATGATGGAGATTGAAATAATTTCGACATAAATTTTACAAGCTGTATCTTTGCGTCAATATATAATGGATATTGTCCAAGTTCAGCTGCGTGATTGGATGATTTACTGTTTACGCCAAGTTTTGACTTGTAGAATTGAAGTTGTACACGTTCAAATGGGGTGGTATCAAAGTTGATCTCATTTATCTCAGAAGCCCAGAGTTCACTTCCATACATAAGGATGTGTTTTATTAGAGAATCGAACAATTTTAACAAGATGCCAATAAAGGGCGATCATTTCTTCTGAAAGGTATTAAATAAGCTATGTAAGACCGTTAACCCCTTCAGCCTAAGCTCCCTTTGGGCGATTTGTAATTTACCACTGGATGAGAAAACAAGTCCAAGGTACGTATATTCGGGAGTATAGTCGATTGTTTGTGTGCCGATCTGGAATTTAGGAAGATTAGTCTTTTTTCGAGAATTGAAAAGGATGACCTTTGTTTTATCAACATTAACGATCAGTTTATTTTCATCGCAATATTCTGATAATTTGTTTAGTGCGTTTTGGAGTCCACGTGGAGTGTACGAAAAAAGGGCTACGTCATCGGCAAACAAAAGATGATTTAGTGGTGAACCATTAATGATGATAGGGGAGCAGTCATCATTGAAGCATAAGCCCAAATCATCAATGAAACTTTTAAAAAGTCTCGGCGAGACAACACAGCCTTGCCTTACGCCGGTGGTCGATAAGCGGGGTGGTCCTATACCCCGGGTGTTTTTTACGTGGTAGTAACTTGACTGGTACATAGATTGTAGAACTTGAAATATATTATTGCACACACCTAAACGTTTCAGTTTTTCGAACAGATGGGGCCTATTTACTTATTTGTAGATGATCGTTTTAAGAATAAAAGCACTATCCATTGTACTTCGTCCCGCCCTAAATCCAAATTGGTTCTCGCTTATAAGATTGTTGTCTAGTAGGAAGGCATTAGTCCTCTCGTTTATCAACTTATTAAATAATTTTCCTAACGCGCTACTCACAGCAATGGCTCTATAAATGGCTGGATCGTGACGGTCCCCTTTTTGTATATTGCTGTCAAAACAGATTTGCTCCAAACAACAGGGTAGTGATGAGACTGCAATACTTGATTGAATAATTTTGTCAAATGATCTATGATATGTGGCGCTAGGCTTTTCAAAAGTTCATTAGAAATGTTGTCATCGCCTACAGCATTTTTATTTTTAAGTTTCTTTAGGGAGTTGAGTATTTCGGTGGCCGTGATTGAATCGTTATTTAGAGGATATTGGGCTTGAACCATCCCCACTGAATTTGTTCTTATAAACGATGCGTTTTGTGGTTGACACAAAAGAGAACTGAAATAATCAACAGCTCGATCTGGATCTAGGTGATTTTCCACAACACTATTTGTGGGCCAGGTCCCAATAGCCTGCCAGTATGCTTTCGGATCAGTTGTCGTTAAATTGTCGAGTTTGTCACACAATTCCTTGAAATGAAGTTTTGATTTCTTGTTGTTGCTTTCTTGTACGCTTTTTTAGCAGAGAAGACATTTTGGATGAGAGAAGTGTCAAGCGGAGTTTGTTTGAGAGAAGTCAAGGCACGTTTCAATGAAAATTTCAGGTCCTTGCATTCCTGATCCAACCTTTTCCGTTTTGACCTCCTTTTCTTAGGGGAATGGGGAATTCGTTTTGTTGCATTTGTGTTTACGTCGGCTATAATCTCGCGAAAGTCCCAAACCGCATTTTCTGTACCATCTCTATTATTTGGGTATGTCTTCATCATAAATCGCTGTGTTTTAATTTGGAGATCGCGGTTACAGATTGCTTGTCCAGCCTTTCCTGCGCTATCGGATAGCCACTTTTTCTTGAATGATGGTTTTACATAGACATATTTAGTATTCACTCTTTTACTGATAATACTTGTGTATTTTAAGTGCATACTAGGTTGACAGTGGTCTGAATATTCGGTTTGCGATTTCACACAAAAGTAGTCTACATCTGAAAAATGCTTATCTGATATTATAATGTAGTCTACATCACTGGCACCATTATACTGATAACTTGTAAAGATTCCCATATAATCCCCGGGAATTCTGCCATTGATTATTCTCATTTTGGTAGCCCGTCACATGGCAAGAAGTTGTTGCCCATACGTGTTTGTCTGTTTATCTAGGGTTTGACGTTTTTCACATTGAACAAGTGTATAGGGGTCAGGGAGGGGGGGGGGGGGTGCTTGTCGCTGTCATCTGTAATATAATCCGGCAATTCTCCAGTGCATGAATTACAATCTCCTCCCATAATGATTAGATCGTTTTCCCCACACTGCTTAAGTTTTTGCTCAAGGTTTCCGTACACAGAATCCAGTTTTTCTCGTGATTTCCAAAATGTTGAGTTAGATGGAGGAATATAAATTGAGACAAAAACAACTGTTGCATTCATATTAAATATTTCCCCATCAAATTCTACCCACAACAATAGATCATCGATGGAATCAGATTTTCCGAAAGAATGGTTTATATTTATCAAGATTGTAAAACGCAACACCGCCTCGGTTAGACTTGGTGCTGTTGCGGCACATATCTAGACATGTATAACCTGGCAACGTGATGTCAGTTGTTTTACAATGCCAAGATTCGGACAAACATATAAATTCATACTTGTTTAACAGGGAGATGAATTCAGGGTCATCTAGCTTGTGTACGAGACCTTGAACGTTCCAGGCTGTATAGGCTATTTTCTTTTTACTTTCTCTCAAGTTTCCTACACACATACTCTTAACAGAAAAAACAATTTACACAGCCGTGCATTAATTAAAGGCTATAGGAACACTGAGAACCGAACATAATAATTATGAGTGAACACTGGCACCCCTCACCCCCCCCCCCCCCCACACACACACACATACGCAGTACACACATACATACGCGCGCACACACAGGCGCGGGTATTTAGACTCTTGTGATTTGAGACACCAAGTCCACATGGCAGATAACTATAATGGTGACAGGGATTTATTTAAGTCTGCCCTGTGAGTAAAAAGTAGCGTTGATTGTTAAATGGTCATGGTGGAAATATTGTACAGTGCAGTGTTCACTTTAAGCAATCAAATTTAGAAGATGGACTAACATCAGACTTCCGGAACCCGGAATATAAAAAAGGCGTGTTTACAGTCCAAGTCCCTGTAGCCGGATGGCTAATTGCTTGTTCAAGCAAGCACGGATGCACAATTGTCCAGTTGACCATTTCAGTGCTAAAGCCTGAATGAGCAATCGTCCAATTGACCATTTTCGTGCCTAGGCGAACAATCAAAAGCCATAATGCATGAAGGGCGGTATTAAAATGAGAGGAGTTTGAACTAAATTAGAATAATCGCCATGCTCTAGTTTATGTATTTCAGAATATTACACAGTTGTTGGCGGACAAAAGGGATGTCATTATTTCGACCGTATTGAGGCAAGTCAAACAGGCTGGGCGCAGTGCGCACCTGAGGTGAACGTTTTACTGTATCTGCAAATTTGTTGATCTGTCCACATGTATGTTCGTTACGGCCATTGTCAACAGCCGTAAATTCTCCCCGTGGTATTTACAATCTATCACTTCCTTTTCGAGTGTTTTGATTTGCAAAATTATGTTCATCTCTTAAACCTGTTTCCGTCAGTAAATGGTCGGCGCCTGGCGTTATATTACGTAATGAGTATTTAATGCGCTTGGCCAAGACTTTGATGCCAATGTTGTTCATATGATACGCATCACGATATAAGTGTCTTTTACACACACCCTACTGGTTGATGAAGCCACTGGTATTATCCAGGAAAACACTATTTGTTCTCTTGCAGACCGTTGCTAATCTCCAGTTGGTCTCTTTGATGATAACATTTACCTTGGGATGAAGTAATGAGGGCAATACAGATGATAAAATCAATGTTGCCCGAGGGTATTTGCTTTTCAGCACGGCAACCAGGTGTTCGATATCCCTTTCCGACACAACAATTTGATTTTCACATGAATTTATACCAATATGGACAGTGATTCTATTCACACAATCGTTTGCTTCTTTCTTTTCCAGCCACTGAACTAATCCTTCATTTCGAAGACCCGGTATAACTTCCTTGTACACTATTTCTCCTTTTAGAGCCATCAGTTTTGTGTCGATTTCCCTTATCACTGAATCACCAATAATTAAGTGAACAGAATCAGGAGTCCGTTAAGGTTGGCTGTGATATATATACATCACTTGGGCTGGAATTTTGAATTTCAGTAGCATAGTAATTTTCATTCCTGAAAAGAAGGTCTGAATTTGACAGGTCGGGCATTTCATTTAATACCTCGAATTTGTTCCTAATAGAAACAGTAGGCGGGACGGATGCACATACTGGAATGTCCTCATTTTTCCTTGTCTTGGTATCGTCCGTGTTAGGGTAAGAACAACACACTGGAGACAAAACAGTAGCTCCTTGCTGGCGAGGCTGACTGTATGATTCTGTGCCTTTCTTTTTTGGTGGTGTAATTTGTTTTCCGTCGAGACCCCTTACTTTGTTTTCCAACGTTTCATCCTCATTTCGTAGTTTACCATTTTCTTTCTTTAAGCGGTCAGTGTCTTGTTTGAGTTCGTTCACTTTTTCAGCCCGTTCTTTGAAGTATAGTTTTTGATTATTTAAATTTTGTGTCTTGGAGTCACATAATTCTTGTTGAATTGTGTTTTCTTGATCTTTCTGGCAGTTTTTCAGTTCATCAACAAGCATCTGACGTTGATCAAAGGAACGTGTCAGTACAGTGTAGTTCAGCACTTCGGGTACAGCTTTCTGGATTTAGTATTTTAGAATTGGCATTTCCTGAGATGAAAGTTTGATTTGAAGGAGTTTTATGGCACACCATTCCAAAACGTTTCTTCTTGCGTATTGGGATGGAGCGCGTCACTGTATTATTCGCGATAAGCAACGAATTAGAAGAAACACTTACGTCTGCACCATCGAGTTTAATGTCCTCACTATATAGCTTTGTAATCAGTTCATCAACATCTCCCTCGAATTTCCAACTAAATACTGCCTCGTACATAGATGGAAGGTGATTACTGATCCACCAGCGGATATCTAACTTAGTTCCTTGTAACATGATTTTATTATTTGTTCGTTATATATCAGGGCTCAAAATATCTTTTTTCTATGTGTAGCAAAATGCTACACATTTCAGAAAAATGAATAGCATTTTGTTTAAATTGCATAGCAGTTCTTCAATACCGGAGTTATGCCATACTGTTTTGCATTAAACTCTTCTGAGCAGATAGAATAATGTCCATCCATTTCTGTGTTTTTTTTTAAAATAGCTGCAACACATGTAGCACTAGCTATGTTTTTCAACTGAACTGCCTTTAACAACTGCATGGACTTAGATATTTCCAAATGCGTAACATATCTTAATTTGATTTGCTTAAAGTTATTTTGACTGAGTATTTTACGCAAAATGCAGAAACATTGCAGGATGAATTTAAACCAATAAAATTCATTTTACATATGAAGTTGCTAATGCGAGACGGAGAGTTAATTTTATATCAGGAGTAAAGCATCAGTGAATTAGCTTGCAAAGTTCATTGCAAATTTTCATTTTACATTTTGCAATACAAGATATTCAACTGCAGCCTATTAGGTTGCAGTTGAATATATTGTATCGCAAAATGCTACACATAATTGAAAATTGTGTAGCTTTTAGCATGTTTTGCATAGCAAATAGCGATGCGAAACTACTTATTTTGAGCCCTGATATATATGCACCTTGAGTTTGTGTGATCTGTTTCCTGGTATAGTTAGTTTGTCTTCTACTATAACACCGCAGTTATCAGAGATACATTCCCAAATCACTCCTCGCATTTCCTTCATTTCTTTATCCCAGTAAAATCCAGTGAATCCATTCCTGTAATTTTCGAACATTAAAGTGTCCAGAGTTATCAATATACATCTACCTTGACACTTTAGTTCAATGTTGTGGATGTCTTCCATTAGGCCATTTGCCTTCCGTTGAAGAATTTTATCAACATTTAGGTCGTAATTCCTAACAGAGTCTATTATATCTTTGTGTTGCACTGTAGTCTCCTTTGGTACACTGATCTCTAGTTGTGAAGATGTACTGTCCTGTTCCTCAATTATATCTTCAATTTTATCCTTTTGTGTTGTTTCCATGATGTACTCTGGTTTTATAATAAAATAAATCTGTGTATAATACAATATAATATAATATAAATAATTCTCTCTTCTCTGCAATGCATTTGTTAATGTTCGGTTCTCAGTATTCGACGCCTCAGATCGGGTTACTAGCAGCAATTACTGATAGTCAAGTAGCCGGAGCAGATGGGAAACACGTCCGATCACTTTGAAATCAACTTTGCTTATGTAGTAGATAATGTAGGGACATTTGGCACCTTCGAACGGGAAAAATGACGCAAAACCAGGGCAGTCTGAAACTCAGTCCCGATACACTAAAAAGTCATTGACCACAACCGGAAATCAAATATTGCATACTAGTTTTTTGAGATTACTGCGAGTGTCAACTTCTTCCGAGACCACTTTTGCAGTTGGGGTAGGATTTTCTTCCAAGGAACGTGGATTTACGTACGAGTTGTCGGTTCTGAATTTTGACCTTTGCTTCTCGGTTTTGGTGTAGGTATTTCCCGGGTATCGAGACTGACTTTCAGAATCGTCACATAATCTTTGATTTCCGGTTGTGGCGCATGGATTTCCCGCGTATCGTGTCTACATAGTTTTAGTTGCCACCATTACCTGGAACATGTCTTTTAGGAATTTTCATTTGACTTTTGATGGGTTACGCGTTGAACATGACACATTCTAAATTACTAAATTTCATATAAAATTTAGTAGAGTTAACCGATTGTGGGTATGAGAATAGCAGTATTTTAAATATTTGTGCAATTAGCATTTAAATATTTTACCTGATGCGTAAAAGTAGCCAGACGCATACGCCACCAATAAACGACAACAGACACAAAACAGCGAAAATTACCATTGCCACGTTGAATCCATAGTTTTCTATAAATAATGACATCATAGGACTTCCAAGTGTAGCACCAAGACCCGAAAATACGACGACAGACGTAGTTAGAGCGTTCCTCGGCTTCTCTGATTTCAATAAATAAGGCAGGGCGGTGAGGCTACACATATAAAGGTAGGCGGTTCCGTACGCTGAAAGGAGGATGATAAAATCACTTGTGGTTTAACCCTTTACCTAACATTAAAAGCAGACGACACTTGCAAAAAAAATTCTTGAATAACTTATTTTTTTCAGTTTTTGTCTCAAAAACATAGGTTATGACCCCTCATTGGAACGAGCTCGACGAGCTCGTTCCAATGAGGGGTCATAACCTATGTTTTTGAGACAAAAATGAAAAAAATAATGAAAATTAATTGGCGATTTTTGAGAATAGCGCTGGCCGGTTTTGGCCGTTACGTTGGGTAAAGGGTTAAAGGGATTTTTGTTTGTTTGTTCATTGGGGTTTAACCCTTTTACTGCCACGCCCACATTAGCCATATATGGACGACCTCTATGTACGTCTATATGCAAGTAAGTTTAATCAAATTTATGACATACTTGAAACTCTATCATCTGATTAATTGTTGGAAAGGGATCTCCTTTCCAACAAGTAATTAAATGGTAGGTTTTGATCTGTGCATACCAGAACGTATAGATAATCATCATACAATAGGTGACAATAGTCGCTTTCGGCAGCGTAAGTGTTAACCCTTTACCCAACGTAACGGCCAAAACCGGCCAGCGCTATTCTCAAAAATCGCCAATTAATTTTCAAAATATTTTCATTTTTTGTCTCAAAAACATAGGTTATGACCCCCTCGTTGGAACGAGCTCGTCGAGCTCGTTCCAACGAGGGGTCATAACCTATGTTTTTGAGACACAAAATGAAAAAAATTAGTTATTCAAGAATTTTTTTTGCAAGTGTCGTCTTCTTTTAATGTTAGGGTTAAAGATATTTTTAGCAGCAACTGCCAATCGACCTTCAGATTTTAAGTTCAAGGCTCTAACCAGGGGCCACAGCGCACCCGGCTTAATCCTACAACATTCACATACCGAGTGAGTACATATCTTTCCTTGAGTGAAACAAGGCGCCATCGGAGCTTTGTTCTACTCACAGGACGATATACTTCAAAATAGTGGATATTAGAAGATCACACATTTTCACGCAGGCTTCGCTTAGTTATTGTAATAACGAATAACGTGTTTCAGTATTTTCGGCGTACCCACCCATGAAACGTCTAGGCCGTTTTCCCGGACATTTGATGACTTTATGCTAGAATTTCTTCGAATGGCGCATGGAATGTTAAAATCCAAATGGCATTCAAGAATTTGATCACGTGTTCGATGGACAGGCTGAACTGAAATAGAATATTTTTTCCTGCTCAAGCTCCCCGATTAATCGGGTTCTACCGATTAAGCGAACCTCCTCCCCAACCCCTCCCTCAAAAAAAATAAAACCTATTTCCGGTATTATTCTGCCTGTGTATGATACTATTTAGGTTATTCCAGCTCCCCATCGACTAAACTTGACACCATTCACTCATCGTCGTGTCTACTGTATGTCTTGTTTTTAGCAAATTGCACTAACAATTTTCACCCACCCCCACCCCCACTCCCAACTTTGCTGGATAAAATTTTGGCACCAAACACAAAACACTTTCCTTCCGCATGTGAAGGAAAGCCACTGCGGCTAGGATTTAATATATTCCCTGGTTTTGTGGGGACTGGGAATGAAATTACCCTCACCGGGAAAATTCACAGGTAATATCAAACAAGTTTACGAGAGTAACAAGACCCATTTATTTTAATGCAACAGAACATATTCCATTGGCAAACTGCCATCTCCAAACGGAAAGGTCTTTTCCTTAGAGAAGTGTGAAAATCCAACCCGCTTCAGTCTCGTCTTCATTTTCAGAATCAGTAGTATTACTGGAATCAGGAATCAGGACTGTAAAAAATTCAGGCGTAGAAGGGCTGGCGATATCCTACAGAGTTACGTTGGGACAGTTTTTCAATTCAGTAAACTTCAGTTGAACACACAACCAGTGCCACGTTTTCTGGCTCCGTGCTATAGATTCCTCGGGTATCCGGACTGGCTATCCGAACTGGAAACCCGGGAATTCCTGTTCCCGGGATTAAACCCTAATTGAGGAAGTTCAGAGCACGACTGATGATGGTGTTTGGACAAAAATTCAATGTTAATTGTCAGTGAATGGTGTAATGAGGCATTGTTTTTTTTATTTTTTATTTTTTTATTTATTTATTTTTAATAAAACATTGTAGGTTATCAAGTTTACAAAAAGGCTGCATTTAATTAGACAAATACTGCCCCCTTCAAAAAATTCGCAAAAGCAAGTCCACCTCCACCCAAGTTCCGAAGCAAAATTATATAGTTGTCGTGACTCGAGTTCGTCCTAAAAACTGACGGCGCGGACATCGATAAAGCCAGGCCAGGCTACACGTAGGAGCGATTCGTCTCCAGAGCCACAAAATGCAAACCTGGAAATTAAAGGTCACATGCCCTACCAGACATTTGAAGCTTGAAGTTATGAGGAAAGGTGTAAAAATCAATGGCTGAATCCATACCGTAGAAGACTACAGGGTCATCCCCTCCTCGTAATGTCATAAGTACAAAAAAAGTTTGGGCATGTGGCCAGAAAATGTAGAAGCCAAGCCACATACATGAAGTGTAGTGACAACCATCTCACTATCGCCTGCAAAGCAGGTGTCCTCAACTGCCCAAACTGCAAATGACAGCGGCCGAGCAGCTAACGGGACTGCACTGACTATAAAAAAATTAAAACCAACATTCCACTGAAATCGCTTAAACTCGACAATCCGGAAAACGCACCCCACCCCCCCCCCCCGCCCCCCCCCCCCCCCCCCACACACACGCACGCACACACTCCATCTGTTCCGAAATAGCAGGAACCTTTATAGAAAAGGCTGTAAAGGTTCGAAAAGGGTCGTCTTTGAAATGGGAAAAGCCAACGTCTGCAGAAGTCACTTGGTTGAAAACAGACAAATTGCCTGGGGTTCTTCCAATTTTTCTCAGGATTGACATAAACACGAGCAGATTATTTTAGGTTTTTGGAAGGCGAATCGGCTGTTTGTTGTCATAATACAGACATTTAGCCACTGGAAAATGAAACTCTATTAGAGTTGACTACTTTGAAAGATAATACTACTTTTTTGCCTTTCTGGTGGCCCTTCTGGTGGCAATCTTGGTTCGCTAGATATCAAAATTACTTAAATGGAAGTGAGTCTCACGGAATGTGATTGTTGGATAAATCCCATTTTAGTTCCGTGGTATTCAAAATTATCGTATATTCGTGATTTATTAAGCAGATGATGAAAAGTTAAAAATGTTTGATGCCATATTGGACGCCATCTTGAATTCTGAAGTTTTACCGATGAGTATTTTCGCGGACAATTTCTGCAAGGTCTAACCATCCATAGACCACTTTTCAAGACCAGCTTCAATAATGCCCTTTGTTCAAACTGCCGCAACTGCAAACTAATTCCTAGTATCCTATATCCGTTTGAGAACAGAAATTACATGACTGATCAAAATCTAATTTCAATTATTTACTTCATAATTTTTGAACGTCAGTACACCCATCATGGGAACCAAATTAATCCTCGGGGTACAGAGAGTGCGTTCTTTGGGGTGAAAACTCAAACGTTCTATCACCGGGTTAAATGAGGACCCACCTGGCAAATCATGGATTATCTGGGTGAATGAAATGTGGATATTGGAGGTTGTTAATTGGTTAGTTTCATATCGGAAAAAATATCTTCCCGGGGTAATTTTTTATCAGTTTGAGTCCGAAGTTCGAAGGCTGATGTGATGTTATCGATTGAAGGATGATAATAACCACATAATAACCTCTTTATTTATTAAACCAAAACAAGCAAATAATTACAAAATGTTCTCAGATCTGTTACAGTCTTCTAACAGCATTATTCTCTCTCATTCTCTTCACAAAGTCCAAAGTTTCCTCTTCTCCTTGTTCAGATATCCGAACGTCCCGGCTTCCCCACTGGCGAAGCCGCGACGTTCGGACATCTGAACTGTCTCTTCTATCACTTCGACGAATCTCCGCTTATGTTTGTTTGCGTTGAACTTTTTGTCCATCACTGTTATTTCTTCTCTTCACCCACCTAACCCTTACGTACTGCCATTATTAATTCCCCACCATACAAAAACTCAGCTTGAAACTAATCCATTATGCCTGGTAACGCTAATTTTCCGGAGTGCGTGCGACGAATAACTGGGAACGGTTGCGGTAAAGGCCAAGAATAGAGGACCGCGCGTTTTTTAAGAAAATAAAACATTTTTCACAACTTTTTGGCGTTTCTTATTCTAAGATATGTTTTACACAAAATTAGCCCAAAACACCGATACCCACTCACAAAAATCATTACTTTTAACCCTTTTCTCTGCGACGGGTTTTTGAAACGAAATGAATTTCTGATTGCGTTCTGAAATGGAGCTGCGGGTGATTCGTTGTGACGTCACAGGGGAGCAATCATTACCTTCTTTGCGTCCTAGGATCAGTTTAGGATGGGTACGGGTTAGCTAACCCATACCCATCCTAAACTGACCCTAATGCATCGGCCGCCGTATTCTAATCATTGTCTTTTTTGCGTACTAGGGTCAGTTCAGGGTGGGTACGGGTTAGCTAACCCGTATCCATCCCAAACTGACCCTAATTCGTTGGTCGCCGTATTCTAGTTAGATAATGTATTTATAAGTACTTACCTAAAATAAATCCGAAAGAATCCAATTCTAGGCGAACAATAATAACATAAATACTTGAATAAACTTTAACGAAGAATAAAAACAACGGAAAGAGAAACGGGAAACTGCTTAAAAATCGTTAACTTCGTATTCATCTTTAATTGTTTTCAGGAGTAATGAGTAGAATTCGTATCCTTTCTCCGAGGCCATCTTCCTCATGATGAATTCGTCCAAGAAAGCCCCCAAATTCCCTTCACTTGTTCCCCTAATAATTTTCAAATATGCCTTCATTTCCCCGTGCATTCTTTCAATTGTGTTTATGTGTACTCCTTCATCAGAAACGAATTCAACCGAGTGATTAACCGTTTGGTGGTGGTATCCTTCATTTTTCAAACACGAATATGCTCGCCACTGGTCAGAAAACATTATTGATCCGGATGCAGCAGCAGATTTTATTTTTGGTAAAAGTGTTTTTCAATTCCTTCGTTTAACAACCCGACAGTTGAAACTCTTCCTCCTCCTTTCATACATGGTGAAAATCCAAACATCCATGCCACTATAATTTCTCCCCCTCCCATATTTCCTTTTCCCACCCACTTTAGTTTCAGCAATTTCCACAATATCCCCAACCCCTCCCAGCACAGTGAAGTTTTTAAGAATATAGGTCGTGCATAAATCACGAAAAAAACAGTACCAGTCTATTAAGGAATTTTTTGATATTCCAGTCATTAATTGGACTTGATTAATTTGTATTTTACATGAGAAAAAGTACAAACATGTTATTATTTCTCTTATAGATAATTTGGAATTGAAGAAAAAACTTTTCCTGCGAACTGAATATTTTTTTCGGCAGGTTCTGCATCGGAAAATTTCACCATCTACAGTAGTATTGTCTCGTATTTTAACACACCCTCTGTGTTCATTATTATTTTGGCAAGATCCACAATATACATTTGAAGCTAATAGGTTGTCGAAACGAAGCCAGTCTTTCAATTTATCCTGGTCATTAACGACACTAAAAAACTGGAAAATATTCATTTTTGCAAAGAACTGGCAGACGACAGAAAATGGTTAAAATAAAACCTAAAAACATACTGAATTCTCCCATTGTAATTACATCCTCGTATCCTCCGATCAAATGGAGTATGCACGATAGCGGAAAAAAACAAAGAATCACGCACCTGTTTACCGCAGGTTTTGTTGTTGAAATTGTTCGGAGAATAAAGTTAATGGAGTATAAAAAGGGTTAAAAGTGATGATTTTTGTGAGTGGGTATCGGTGTTTTGGGCTAATTTTGTGTAAAACATATTTTAGAATAAGAAACTCAAAAAAGTTGTGAAAAATGTTTCATTTTCTTAAAAAACGCGCGGTCTTCTATTCTTGGCCTTTACCACGGTTGCAATGTAAACAATTTGGTTGCACCTAGTAATGCATGGAGGGGGTTGCAAATCTAGCTAGGTTCATATTGGCCGAAATCGGTGACATATCAACCAAGTTTGAAGTCAAATCCGCCGAGCTCGATAATAGCCAATTCTGTGAAAACAATCGCAACTAATAAATAATAGATTAGGACACTAAATCGTGTCCCTCTCTAGCCTTGTTTACCAGTGAATTTTTAACAGTTGTTCTACCCCTAGATGTGTGATACATTATTTTGATAATGCAATTAGTACATATTATCGCTACAGTGAAGTGATCTTGGTCGTCGTATAACGTCGAGTTGAGGAGGTCAGATCCTTTGATCCGGGCGATCTGACATCCTCAGCGAGACTTGACACGACCACCCAGATCACTTCTCTGTAACAATAAAATGTTTATTATATGACTTATAGTTCAACATCACATGTCAATGCTCGCATTAACAATTCCCCCAACCTTTTTTTGGTAAATTGGATCGAAGTAGAAAAGAATTATTTACATTTTACACTTATTCTTGTAACAGGTGCACTCTTTCGGGGAATCCCCCGATGCGCATGAGAACTATAAAAAATATCATGAATACGATAAAAAAAAAAACAGGACCGCCGTTCTAGCGCACCCATTCCAGCTCGGCGTAAAGTCCTCTCTGCGACCGGAACAGCTAATTATTCGAACACACCCGTAAATAGTCCGTCATTTTATAGTGATAGGGAATCGAATTCCACACTGTGGATTTTCCAAAGTCCAGGAGAAGACCGTCAAACAGTAGTGATATTTAGCGCTTAAATTACATAGCCATATAATAAAACATATCAACAGTAGCCTGCCTATAAATGTGGCTTACCTATTACAACGCCTATAACGACGATGACCTGGGTGGCATTTGTAGAAAGTGCTGCTCCAATAAACCCAACACAAGCTAAGACTTATCCAGCCTTCATACATTGTCCCATACCAAATTTACGTATAGCAAATACATTGAATATACCTGAAAATACATTCTTCGCAGCAACTACATTGCGTATTCACTATAAACTGAAATAAGTTGGAGATAACATCAAAAAAATACCTCTCTCGTTTCTTCTTTCATTGATGAAAACACTAGCTCCTGATAATTATTCGCACAAAGCTTGGAGAGAGCATTCTAAATGTTAGTGAGATCTCAGAACTAGAATGGAGCGACGCAGGAAAAAACGACTGAGCCGTCTGGTGAGTGGGTTTCGGGCAACCCGGCGTTTAGCAGACAAGCGGACAGGGAAGATTGTAATCGGAAACAACCTTTCTAGCAGATGGG
Source organism: Pictodentalium vernedei (assembly GCA_031216915.1). Taxonomy (NCBI): domain Eukaryota; kingdom Metazoa; phylum Mollusca; class Scaphopoda; order Dentaliida; family Dentaliidae; genus Pictodentalium; species Pictodentalium vernedei. Next base: position 227,277,710 of record CM062296.1, read on the forward strand.
GTCAATTTCTATAATATGGGCAACCACTGATATATCAGTGAGTGGACGCCTTTGACCGTGCCTCTTCCCAAGTTCAATGTGTCCTATACGTCCCTGGTGTATGCAGCAGTCTACCCATGGGAGCCCCGGGAAGTGAGGTAGTGCTTGTTTACCGAAGTAACCAAGTTATGTTTTACTGGTAAAATAGGACCCGGTAACGAATGCTCTTAGAGGAAGTCCTCTAAACTAGGCAATATGGGTATAAATGACTGGCTGGGCTCTATATCCATGTTGCCGTCAGGATTAGCCATTGTGCAGAAATGTTTAAACAGCAATAAATGAAAAAATAATTGAATACATCACTCATCAGGTTCAAAATATTGGATTTGGGAAAGTGTGCATTCCATTAGTGTGAGTCTACGATTCTACCTCGAGGAAATGTTTGAAGCAGTCGGTCATAAGTAAAATGCTATCTGCACATATGGACATCTATTCGGCTTATTTTTGCACTGCACTTCCAAACTTATTCTCTTTTTAGATAGAAGCGAAATTTCACTGGAATTTTCAACAAATAGTGCACCGCAGTTATAATTTGAATTCATAGATATAGCTAAAAATCGTCAACTGAGTTCCAATGTGTTCTATGTGCCAGTAGGCACATAGAACACATTAGAACTGAGGGGACGAAATAGTAACACGGGTTCCCCTGGCAAATTTGGTTGGTGATAAAATGTGTTCTTTTCGTTGACAGTTGTCAAATAAATTTCTGAGTGTCCTTCTAATAATTGTTTTTATGAACGGGAAGGCGTGTAATAAACACAGAACGACACGCGCGTGTGAATGGGTTAATCGATATGGCACTTGAGTCATCGCGGAAGGATAAAACGAGAGGCCTGCGGCCTCTCGTTTTATCCTTCCACCCTGGCACTTGTTCCATATCGATTAGCCCATTCGCACACGCGTGTGTCGTTCTGTGTATTTATTCTTCGTCGATAAGTCAAGTGTTGCCATAATTTCTTGGGATTCCGTCAGAGACTTCAGTTGGTACTGTATTCATGAGAACCATTTAAAACAGTTAGGTTAGTCTGTGCAGCAATTTTTCGACGGCTGTCTGTTTTATGGGGGTGGGGTGATTTACTTCAACAGTAATCTTGCCCAGTGGTATAATCTTGATCTGGCAATTTCACGATTTTGCTTATTTTCAAATTCAACTTGACCTCTGCACGTGCTGACTTTACGCCTCATGTGGAGTTAAAGTTCTTGATTTTTCGATAGATTTTGTTGCATTCGCCACTCGAGGTGGTGTTTTGTCATCTAAAAATCTGAACTCCTCATTGGAAATTAGCGCGCTTATCATTGTTGTTGAGGCCATTGAATTCGAAGAAGCGTGTGTTTTCAAAGCCCATCTCGAAAGTGTCCATTGTTTGGAGTTCTTTTAGAATCGGCATTATGTGACAAAATATATATTTTGGGGACTTGACTCAGCTCACGGCACAATTGCATACGCGTTGTAGTTGACATACATGTATGTGTGTCGAATCATTTAGCAAGGTGTCCCTTAAGTCTGGTACTGAATGCGTAAACAATAAACCGTTCTGTGGTTAATGGTCTAAAAATATCCACTCTTCACTGTTCTTCCACAGACGGAAAAATGCCATTCGGCACATATGCTTTACATTCCACACTGCTGTAAGATTTTCCTCCATGACAAATCCTAGATTTTGGATTTGTAGCTGCATTATCAATAATTTTCGGAGGTCTGGATATTCGGGGTGTTTGATGTTTGATTTAACAACTCAATCTATATGATTTAGATTTTGCTCCTTTGTAATTTAAAATTAAACTATTTGTGGCCATCCATGTTATTTATTTATTTATTTATTTATTTATTTATTTATTTATTTATTTATTTATTTATTTATTTAGGGTCATCTCGTGTCGGACAGATTTAAAGGTGGAGGGTGCCGAAGTACCCGGAGAGAACCACGAGCAATGGCATGCAAATGTCAGACTCCTCAACGTACTAACTCCAAACAAGCAGGGTTAACATTGGTTGAAGACAAGTGCACCATCGACATGCATTACACCTTAGTACACAGCGCCAATGTGCCACCACGTGGGCTATTGAGATGAAATGCCTTGCCCAAGGACACAATACAGCTGGTAGGGGTCGAACTATAGACCTTTCGGTTTCAAGTCCAATGCCGTAACCACTGAGCTACCGCGCTCCCTGTCCATCCACGTTATAAGTTACGCTACTCAGCCTTCGTACCTATTACGCTTGCCAACTATAGTGGATGGCTGAAAGTGAATATATAATTGGAAGCCGTCAGCAAAATGGTAATCTGGAGCATGCTGAGGAATAACTTCACCCTGTGGCAAAATGTAAATGGTGCATAGTAGAGGGATGAGAAAAGAAACCCGCGGGACACCATTCCGCAAAGAGAATTCCACAGGGTGGAATATTATGATATCCGATGAGTCTGGAGGTGGGAAGGGGAAATCTCACCCGAGGGGCAAGATATTTGAACCAGACCAGAGGATTACCGAGATTTCCCCATTCCTACCTTCAGACTCATCGAGGATGATTTTTCTCCCCTCACACGAGGATTACGTCATTATAGATATTTGGCGGTCACGTGCCGACATACCCAATTTATCAAGTCGTAGTCCTTTCGTAAAACGAACAATTTCATCGGAAAGATCGTACAAAAGTTAGGTATATACCGTAGGTATATACTAAAAAATTTATTTGTAAAACTATCCGTTAAGGGTTAATGAATTTGCGCGTGTCAAACTCTAATGTGAAGGGCATTGTGAGAATATTGATCGATCGATTGCCTTTTATCGTTGTGTTTCTTATTCCAAAACTGTTGAATAAGATTCAAATGGGCCTTTGTTTTGCGGTCCGTCTCTTTATTTCTTTTCTCCGCGACAAATTCGTCAGTTTTTATATTTGCAAATCGTGAAGCTATTTTGTTTATTTACAATTGTGCAGACGATGATGAAATAGTTCCGGCGACCTAATAAAATATGCAAATGAGTATGTCACGTGGGGTGGGTGGAATAGAAATATCCCACCCTGCCGTGTCACCCAGGAGACGCGTATGTTTCACATAGAGTGAGGGAGAACACTTTGTCGAGGTAGGAAGTGAACCAATGTAAAATGTTTTCTCCTAATTTGTGCCTGCTTTGTAGTCTAAGCAGAAACAATTTGTGATCTATTGTGTCAAAAGCTGCATTCAAGTCTACAGGTACAGTACATCCGCCGTGGACTGGTTGTTATCCACACGTGCGCTGGTGATATCCACGCATGCGTTTAAAGGGTAATAAAAATCATCACTCGGCGTTTCATTACTCACATTTTGGATGATTATTCCTATAATTAGTGTTTAGAATGTAATTAGTGTTCCCCGGTCGCTTGAGAGCTTCAGGGGAAATATCGCACACCCGTGGAAAGTGATCAGTCCACGGCTACCGTACTGTACAAGACTCAACACTTATGAATGGAGAGTGCGATAATAATTGTTACTCTTTTATGAGAAACCATGAGAGGTAAAAACACAATTTCAGCTTGCAGACCATGCTCTCAGGCCACGAGTCTTATCTGTTCGGAATTCAGCACTGCTATGGTTGTTAGTTTAGACATTTATCGCAGTCGACCGGTGGTACTGTGTGAGTCTCTCTACTCACAAAGACATACATATATTCTTTCGTACTCCAGTTATAGTTATTTTAATCAATAAGTATTTAATTCGCATTGTAAAGGTCAAGACTTTAACACACTTAGTGGAATTACGCAGCGTACTCATAAAACTACACTTTTCATTCGTAATGGTAAGTATCTTCAAAGACTCTATCACATCAAGTCTGGAATAACTGTGAGAATAAATAGGCACTGGGTCCGGTAATCAGATTTAAACCACGAGTAGGATAAGGGTTTTAAACCTTTATTCCACAAGTGGTTTAAATCTGATTACCGGCCCTAGTACCTATTTGTTTTATTTATACCATGCTCTTAATAAACAATCGATCTTGTCACTTGAACTGGGGAAAAAACGACACTTTCTATCGCAAACACACGTGTTTGTTTTGTTTACATTTGCGCCGGTGGGTAGTACTACAGGCTGCACGTGCATGTTTGATTGACAGCTAGACACATCGTCAAAGTTGATTGAATTTACCTTGCTTTTTCAGTCAGATTATTATTAACAGTTCTTAAATTTTATTTAAAATGTTTAATTGACGGTATTTTAAACTTAATAAGTCATTTACACGCAGTAGATAGTACCGCAAAATGTCGTATGCTTGAATGAATCATCGCGAAGTGTGAATGTGTCGAAGTCGGCAAATTGCGTCATGCCAAAGGTCAAGTTGGATGAACTTCCGACTATAGATGTAAATTTTTTAACCGCAGTAAAAGCTTTACACCGGTAGTGGGGATAAAGCTAAAATTTAACTTGCAGGTTTTTCACAGGTAGTAACATAGACCAGCATGGTAAAAAAAAATCTTTTTTAGTTTAAGCAACATTTATTCAATAGAGAATATTATATGTTACATTAACACCGTAAATCTGACAAAATCAAAAAACAGTAAACAACAAAACACAGTGTAACATATCTCAACATTGCAATAGACTTTTTTGCGATGCTTCAAATAAGATAAATTTTTATCGAATGTTTTTACATTCAATCGGCTGGAATATTTCAGTTTGTTGGTTTGCTTTTTCAGCCAACCGAAATGTTACAGCCGATTGAATCTAAGCATATATTTTATAGGCGATAAATAATTGATAGGGGACAGGGTTCCACAGCAGCTTCGAATTCCGAACAGCATTAGACGGGTGGCTTGAGAGCTTGCTGGTAGACGTTCGTGATAATTACAGAATTCTATGGGCTAAAATCATAGGCGGACTGGCCATATGGTTCACCGGGAAAACTCTTGGTGGGCCCCTATTTGTTGGCCCTGGAACCCCCAAAATTGATGCGTCCAGCACCTGTTAGTACCGGAAATTTCGTGAAAACGACTAACATGCGATATGGATCTATTGCATAGAATGCCTGTATATTAAAATGTTCTGTATGTGGACTGTCAATGGCAGTTCACATGAGAACATTTCCATATACCAGCAGTCCAGCCTGCCACAGATCGCTCAGATGCAAGGAAACAGCAGTCATTTAAATAAAAAATAACAATTTTCTCCCGTTGGCCAAACTATGGTCGGCCTGATGGGTCCGCGCACCCCATCCCATATTGACACCATATCCTGCCGAGTGAGAGAAAAGATGATACGCAAATGCCATCGAAATGTCCACAGTGTGAACTGCCATTGATCGATCATATGCAAGAAAAAAGCATTCGTTCGGTTCGAAATATCAAAATTTTCTCTGGGTCCGGGACCCGCCCAGATGTATTTCTGGGGTTACTTTCCTTGGCCCCGTCCGTCCCTGGCTAAAATTGTGTTGGTTTTCCACTGATGTCTTTTCGAGTCGGGTAATTACCTGGTAAAAACAACACTACCCATGTGCTGTTTCATCTGGGCACTCTCTCTCTCTCTGTAGGAGGTCACACTTTTATTACAGGTCTGTTCTATGAAATCCACATCCACAGCAACCCTAAATCATGCGGAAAATGAAAATCTGTTCCGCACGCATGCGGCGAACGGAAATCGTTGGCGGACTATTTTAAATAGAAGCGAAATTTCACTGGGACTTTCAACAAATCGTGCACCGCAATTACAATTTGAATCGCTAGCGATAGCTGGAAATTGTCTCCTGCGGTCTCTCGTTTTATCCTTACACGCTGGCACTCATGCCATATCGATTAATCCATTCACACGCATGTGTCGTTCTGTGTATGTAATACCCATAATACAACACTAAAAGGTGCTAATACTCACTAGTACATGTTGCGATCGGTGTGAAAATTATCATCAACATCGCGGCTTGTCTTCTTGAAGTACCAAAAATCTTGATCAGCTCCACGTAAACAACGTTCACGCTCGAAGAAAATATTCCACCCAATAGAATGTTGTATAAAATACCACAAATGGACAGAATCGTTAGCAAGGACGAAAGCTTCGATCTGACAAGAGATAAATAAAGTAGTACAAACACATGTGATGTAAAATATTGCAAATCATAAACAAAACAATTAGAAAAATAAATAAATAAAAAATAAAGATACAATAAAAAATAAAACCAGAGAAAACGTGATTACTTTTTGAAAATGAACACAAAAGGATGAAGGTATATCAGAAAAAAGCACGGATTTAACGAAATACACGACGTGGAAGGTAGCATGCGACAGTAATCATAATCTTCTAGTTTCGTTCATTCTGATTACGGTTTAATACCGGGAACGGGAATCTGACAGCTCTGAGGCGCCGGTTTCTGAAAATCAATAAACCATGGTATCAATGATTGCGTATTACAGTTTTTGAGCTTACGGCGAATATCAATTTCTTCCGAGACCAGCATCGCTGTTTAAAGGTTTAAATTCGCGAACGGAAATTTCCAGTTCACCGGTTCTGAAAATGAGTGCTAAAGCTCGGGAAATTCATAGACTAGAATCGGAAATCAAAGGTTGCGGAACGCAACCTTTGATTCCCGGTTCTGCCCTATGAATTTCTCGGGTATCGGGACTGGTATTCAGAAACGACAGCTGGAAAATTCGCGGTGTCGTGAAGGACTTTCAGAACGAGAACCAGACAATTAACATTCCCGGGATTAAACCCTATTTGTGATGTTCCTCACGTTGTCCACAATTCAACAAACCCCACCTATGCCCACACACACAAAATACCAAGGCAATAATACAGTACCTGAACTTACTCTCTTTTTCACTGCTATAAATGAACAATGTTCAACAACAATAATATCCTCGAAGGTTTTCCGGCGCCTCGCAGTCACCGATTGCGTTTTAATTAATGGTTTGTATTTTTCCATTTTTTATATATTTTTTTTTATTTTGATTTTTTTATATTTAAATATATAAGAAAAAATCAGGTGATCTCTCTCTCTCTCTCTCTCTCTCTCTCTCTCTCTCTCTCTCTTCTCTCTCTCTCTCTCTCTCTCTCTCTCTCTCTCTCTCTCTCTCATACCGAAATCGCCTATCGTCTGCGCTGTTACGGCCACGTTTTTATTACGCTTAGTGTTGCGATGTCTTCGAGATTTCTCGACTTGACGAAAGACAAGAAAAACCCAGACCGTTTCTACAATTCCCCACAATTTTCCCATTTATTAACACTGTGCAAAACAGTGATACACTGGAATCTTACGGATGTCGAGCTCGCAAAAAGTTGATAATTAAAGGAGGAAGGCCTACCGTCTCTACAATTCTCAAAAATGTCCCATCGGAATAAAACTGAACAAAAAGGTGATGGTGGGAAAAAATTCATTCTCGCAAATATTTGAGACGAGCGATTCTCGTCGTCGTTCGAATTTTTACACAAATTCCAATGGGAAATTTGTGTGGGCAGAAGTTCCGATTTCGAGGTGGGCAAGAACAGTCAATCTCGAAGACTTTAAAAAAAAATATTTTCTAAAATAATCCCCGTCGGATTAACCTTAGCCGACCGTCTCCTCGAACACGAGTCCAGGCGGAAAATGGACTTTTTTTTAAAGCTGGATTAGAAATTTTCCAAGCAAAATTCCCATTGATTTTTATATCTGGACTGAAAATTAATTTTTGCTGGGCTTGACCTCGCCTTTGTACGCTACTCTAGTGAATCTATTTTATTGCACGCCTGTTCTATGTAATCCCCCTTCTACAGCAACACTAAACCGTGCGGAAAATGAAAATCTGTTCCGCACGTAAGTGCGGAACGGAAATCGTTGACGGACTACAAATCGTGCAACGAAATACAATTTGAATCTCTAGAAATAGCTAAAAATCGTCCCCTGAGTTCCAATGTGTTCTTTGTGCCAGTAGGCACATAGAACACATTGGAACTCAGAGGAAGTATTAGTAACACCGGTTACCCTCGCAAATTTGGTTGGCGATAAAATGTGTTCTTTTTGTTGAAAGTTGTCAAATGAATTGCTGAGTGTCCTAATAATTATTATTTTTATAGTCATGATGGCGTGTAATAAACACTCGTGCCGCATCGATTAACCCATTCACACACGCGTATCGTTCTGTGTATGAACTGCACATACTGCAACACTTATGGCCTAGCGGTTGCTTCAAATCAACTACAATCTACCTGTTTAGAATCAAATACAAATAAATCAAGACTCCCTCTACTCACTATTATCGGGACCGACGGTACCAGTACATTTGCTTTCTTACACGACGTGCGAATAGACTCGACCTCCGGTGTCCAGGAGTTTAAGAATCAAGAGACTTGGTTAAACGGGTAGTTGAGATACATGCTTGGATTGTGTGTTGAAGAAATTCCAGAGTAAATATAATTTGTAACAAAAACGACATGTCAATTATCTTTGTGGCCAACGGCTGTTGATCTGTTTCTAATGAAAGTTTTAGTCCAGTGTCAGTCACAGCGTGCACATTGTTGGACATGGGCGTGGCACAGGCAATTGAATGTGAAGTAATATGTTGGCTAAGCTTCTTTTAGTATGTTCCGAAGCAGAATGAATTTCGTCGATTCTGAACAGGTGGTATGATGTGGAACGATGTCCTAAATCAAAAACACATGGTTGAAGTGCCAGATAACTCCTTCCTCAGACATACCAGTCGGACAAGTCATTAATCTCGGTCTTTTATTTAAGACCGTAGAACAAGTAATTTTTTGAGACAACACTAAAATCTACGGTTCGTAGAACATAGGTTATTACTAAACAAACAGTGTACATGTAGTTGAGTTTTCACAAGTCAGGAACTCATTGGAGGGACCTGCGAATTACGAATCGAATCAGGCAGAGCAAATCGAATGGAATCTTGAGTCGAATCTCGCATTTACTGAAGTTGAAGATATTGCAGCTTCTTTCAGCAATAAAAATTGTCAGTCCTCACTGAAGTGTTGTAGTCAGTGGGGATTCGTCTGTTTAGTCAAGTCAACCAGGAGCTAATACTGTAAAAAATATTTCAATTATATTTCTATAATTGTATTTTCTCCCTATTAATAAAAGTGACTAAAATGAATCATCAGCATTTTAGAAGATATGGCAATTTGCCAACTCGCAAATTGCCACATCTTTGAAAAGGCTAATTGTTCATTTTAACCCAATTAAAGTCATAACAAGAAAACATAATTCCAGAAAATACAATTTTAAACGTCTGATAGTATTGGCCTCTGAAAACAGAATATTCCGGAAACAGAATCAAACTAGTTTCGACAGCAGCGGGATCTCCTATAGATTAACTGATATGCGTGAATTCTGCCTCGCCACAGTCGTCAGACAGCGACTTTATCGAAAACGACACATGGAAATAATAAATCACAAAGCTTTTGAGACCTGTCAAAAGTATTTTTGGGGTGCCAGGTTTTGGTGCCAACTGTCAAACGAAATATTTTAGTGCAAATGGCATCATTTGTACCCCACAGCGTGAACACTGGTATGGGGAGGGGGTTCAGAAATACAGTACAGTTGCTATGGACTGGTCGTAATCAATGCAGTGATGTCCACACATGCGTTTACCAGGTATTTAGGACAAATGGTATTGTAAGAATAGTTTCGTATTACCAACGTGGCATAACGTGGTATATATATCAAGAAATAAATTCACCTGCCTTCGTTCTTTGTTGACCTCTCCTGTTATTGGTGTTTTCTCGGAATTACTATTACCGACTGGCAAACGCATAGAGTCGTCCTCTTCATCCACATGCATCAAGTCACTTTTCAAGTCATTCCGTTCATAAGACAATTCCATCATGTTCTGTATTTATATGGTAGGGTCTTAGGTTTCGATAAAGGATATCTGTAACAACCTCAACCGAACTCAATTATGATTCAACCTCTTTTCTCTTATAAATATTAATCATCGAGGAGACACCGTGTCCATGTAATTCATTTCAAATTTAACTTACATATGAGGCGACGATCATGCGCCTATGTGCAGTTGCAATGTGTAATAATTTCCCGATATTCAATAACCCCGCACTGTGTAATGAAAACGTTACGCAATGGCGTTACATTATACAATATAAAACGATATATTATGTAATAAGTTGGAATATCGCAAAACAATAATCGCGTTCTTGTTTGAGTTGCATTTCAATGATATTATACCGGTCCCACCCTGGCAAGTATTTCTAAGCAATGTTTGATAATTGTAGCCTCTATCTCTCCAACTTTGTACAGATGGTTAACGCTCACGGAATATAAGTTTGTTAGTCGTATTCAAATGATAGTATGCCAGTAGTATATCATGCACGTTGGCTGCCTGAGCAGGGCACCGCGGTGGGCGACCTCGGAAGTGACGTCATGTCACGTGACCCATTGGCGCCATATTTTGCTGGTATGGTAACCCGCGTGAGCGGCCATGTTGTGAAGTCATTGCCACAGTGATAAGTGATGTTAGTGTGCATGCGCAGCGCGTGTTGTTAGGGTGATCCGTGTTTCCGGCGTCCATTTTGTATGTAGGAGGCCGCCAACTTTGTGTCTATGGTGGCACGTGGTTGCTATGTGACTCAGTAGTCTACATAAGGGCATAGCGGGTTCTGTTCACTCAATTGGACTATTTTTTTCTGGAACGGATTTCCCAAGAATCCTCGTTTACTTCATAGAATTACCCATATTAATCCGACAATTTCTACCGAACCAACCAATATTACCGAAACGGACATGACGAAGCCCCATTTTGAGTGATTTTGCCAATAACAGATGCATTCGTTTGTCCAAGAGTATTTTTGGGAACGAATTCATCCAGAATTTTCCAACAACAGGTGCATTTTAGGAAGGTTCGAATTTTGTTATTCTGGGTCATTTTTCAGCCCTGCTTCTCTAGAGTACTGTTCCGATCTTGTGGAGTGTGACTGGTTTTCTTGCTCTTTTCCGTCTGTTTTGTTACTACTTTGGATTAAATAACCAATCAGATCACTTATCCAGGATTAAACAAGCAATCAAATCGATATATTAACCTTAACGCCCGTCCATCATCTTCTTCGCTCCAACAATTGTGATCCACATACACAATGTGTACATGCGGGTATTTTGAGGACCAGTGGGGATAACTGTCTGGGGACTAGTGAGGACAAGGCTTTGGGGACTAGTGGGGCATTACCAACCATTCTACCGGAATGGGCAAGGGAGTTAACTCGAAATTCTGATGTGAACGAACGCTGAAGGCATCGACTTGTCTGCGATTGTAATTATCTTTTCACTGATTGAACTATATATAGCATGAACGTTCGGGAGAATAGAAGTGCAGTTCCGCGTAGGATCTCACTTAATTGATTAACGCTTGATTGATTAAGCTTGTTCGTTGAATACAATAGTCAAAGTCCGTACAACAAATATTCTCGTATGACTAATAAATTTCATTTTTGCAAAAGCCTAAAGTAACAGCCAAAACTGGCTAACTCTGTACACAAGAATCGCCATTGACTTTTTTGTATTTTCTTCTTTTTTTTTTGCTTTCAAAATGGGTCATGACCCTTCATTGGAACCAACACGTCGCGTTCGTTCTGACAAGGATCATAATTTACGTTTTGGAAACACTGGTTGTGTGATGGGGAGGGGGTCTGATGGATCAATTTGCCTGCTTGTTTTTCGCTTCCTGGGAAGCTGATACCCGCCCCCCCCCCCCCCCCTCCACACACACACCAGATTTCCTATCCAAGGGCGTCGGAAGGAAATATTATTGGGGGAAGAGGGGGGGGGGGGTAAAGACACCATCGCAAAGCGCTGAACGCAACGCGAAATGTGCCAGGGACAACGCGAGAAAGGGTAGTCCAAACTTGGACCCAAAGTCCGTAATATATTTTGTTTGGACGTACCAAATCCAAAACAAATATATTGCGTACTTTAGGTCCACGTTTGGACTACCCCCTCTCTTTTTGTTGGGTTCCTGGGGGCTCCCCAAGGGGAATCGTCATGAAAGGAAAGCTTAAAATGGGTAAATTCCTATAGTAATTTTGATCAAAATTATTTTTGAAGCTGAGCAAATAGAATCACACTGACTGACTTTCAGAATACCGATTTTAGGGCCAATTTTGCTAATCTTTGGAAAATATCGCGAGGGAGAGGGAATACCCCTCTTACATCACCCACTCTCCCCCGGTTTCTGCGCCACTGTTCCCATCACGTTGCTCACACCCACCCACATCAAATTGTGATTAATCTCCGCTCTTCTAACAGGCGCCTCTTAGACTCAATGTGTCTGCTTGTTTTGGGCGCTGTGTTTTTGAGACAAAAATTCAAAACATAATAAATGTATGTTTTTTATATCAGTAAATAATGTATTTGGATAGTAATTATACATTATTTATTTATTTCTCTGATATTAAAATAAAACTTAATAAAATTAACAAAACCCTTTTCAGAAACGGAAAGAAAGGATATTTGTCTCTTCAATAGTGACATCACAGAAGAGTTTAGCACTCAGAGTTAGCTTCATTACTTCAATAATCCTCTTTTCATATGCATATATATTCATTGACCTCCGAGAATTAATTAACTGAGGCAAGATGACTGTCAGTAGTGGTACAATGAATTCAATTCAATTCAATTCAATTTTTATTTCACAGTATACAAATACAAATACAAATAAAATATTAGAAGAGAGTTACAAAATCATGAATAGTTGTGTAAATGCATACTGTGGGGAATGACATAGTCTAGTGACTGTCTTCCTGTCATCCCCAAGACAATAAAAGGTGACTAAAGTAGAATAGCATATGGCGGGTTTTAGATTTAAGTAAACTAAATACAGACAGCAGGTAGTTATTGTTTTTACTTTACATGTAGCATGATTTTGGTTAGGATTAGTTATTATTTTCCCATCGTGGATCAAATTCTGCAAAGTTCCAACTCAGCTTGTTTTGGCCTGATAATTAACCTTGTTTCTGAATTTGACAGAATAAATATATTCTCCTCAATAACCAGTTCCATGTCCGTATGTCAATAGGGTGATGTATGGTCGAAAAAACCATTCATGACCGTCCGATACCGATAGGTTTAACTAGCAAAAACAGTCAGGGCATCTTGGCTTGGTGCAGCTAACATTGGCATTATATGAGTTTATGAATTGGTCAATTAATGTTTTTTTTAAATGACATTCGTGTGAGGGTTTTTATCGTTGTGTCTAAGTCGTTCCACAATTTAGGAAAAGAGAAGTACGGAAGCGCGGCTGAGAACTGGGTACGCGGTTTGTGTGTGATTAGATTACCACACTGCCTTGTATTCATACCAGAAGGATTCGCGTATACTTGAAATGTATTATCAAAACTGACGGGGAGGTTGTTGTGGGACCAGTCATACATGAATAGAAGAGAATGTAATTTGTGGAGATCGCTAAATTTAAGAATTTTTAAACGTTTGAAAAGGGGGTCCGTATGTGAGTTGAATTTTTTGTTCGCTATAATACGCATAGCCTTTTTTGCAAATTCAGTATTTGTTTAATTGCGGGTGTGTTTCCCCATATTTGAATCCCATATATTAAGTGGCTTTGAATTAGTGTGAAGTAGAGTATACGTAAGGTCTTGGGCGGCAAAAATTGTTTTGCTCTATTAAGGATATAAATTGCCCTTGACAGTTTCGTACAGAGTGCTGTTACGTGATGGTTAAATTTAAGGTTCTCATCCAAGTTAATTTCTAGGAATTTTATGAATTTGTGTTGATGATTATTTCCTGCTATTATTAAGTTTGTATTATTTAATGTAATTTGGGTTTGTACGTTGCTATAGTTGTAATTATCATTTTGGGGATGGAGAAGGAGAGCTTTGGTTTTATTTACGTTTAATGATAATTTGTTTGCTAAGCACCAGTCATTGATTTTTGACAGTTCAGTATTCGCCTTCTCTGTCAGCACGTTAAGGTCGTTCCCAGATGCGTAGCCTGTTGTGTCATCCGCAAATGACAGGATATTCATGTCCGTCGCTTCACAAATGTCGTTGATATACAGTACAAACATAAGAGGACCAAGTACAGAACCCTGTGGTACACCCGTAATAACATTCAGTAAGTCTGATGATTCACTCATGAATTGTACATATTGGGATCTCTCGGAAAGATAATCCTGAAACCACGAATTAGCTATTCCTCTAATGCCGTAATGTTCAAGTTTTCTGATGAGTATTTCGTGGTCAATCGTATCGAATGCTTTTGAAAAATCTAAAAAAATGGGCAGTGTACAATCTTTAGTTGCTCTGTTATTCATTGTGGAAACATGATTGATGAGATGCAATATTGGATGGAATGTTGAGTGTCCCTTTCTAAAGCCGAACTGATAGTTGTAAATAACGTTATTTACGTCCAGGAATTTTGTTCGTCTTTTATGCATTAACTTCTCTAGGATTTTAGAGAAAGAGGGGAGGATACTTATTGGACGATAATTGTTGAATGACTGTTTATCTCCTGATTTGAAAATTGGTATTACTTTTGCGACTTTCAGTTCCAGTTGAGAATGAGGTATTGATAACATGTGTTAAAGGAAAGGCAATTTCGTGTATAATGTCTTTCAATAGTTTCGGAGAAATGTTGTCCTGACCAGCAGAAGTTTTTCTGGGAAGACTTTTTACTGAGGATATGACTTCTTCGGTGGTTGTAGGTGATATGAAAAAAGAGTCGGAGACGTTGTTTTTTAGGTAGTCACAGAATCGATGTGTGGAGCCAGTCATGTTGTCAGTTACTCGAGTTCCGATGTTAATAAAGTAGTTGTTAAATTTCTCAGCAATTTGGATGGGGTCAGTGAGCTCAACATTATCTCCAATAAATGATGATGGTAGCGGCGGAGGAAGATTTGACTTGTTTATTGCCTTGCGGATAATTTCCCAGGTTTTCTTAACGTTTCCCCTGTTTTCTGAGATCACTTGATTATAATAATTTGTTTTAAGTTTACGTTTGAGTTGGTTAAATATTTGACAATAAGTTTTATATTTTGTGATATTGTCATTGGTCGGGAAACTGTACTTTTTTGCAAGTAGTTTGTGATTATTTAATAAGGAGGACTGTAAGAGACCATAAGTCATCCATGGTTCTCGTTTTATATATTTTTGGGGGGTCTTTATAGTTACCAGCGGAAAGGCTTTATCAAACGCCGTGTTCAAGATTTGTAAAAAATTCTCATAAGCTTCATTGGCACGAGGCTCTTGGCATACACTGTTAAAGTCAGATTCAGATAGTAACTGTTTAAATGCGTTGATATTCCGTGTGCTAAATATTCTCTTAGGCTGGTATGTGTTATCCTTGGGGCAGGAGCTTTTGAGATTTTCGATATAGAATGTGGCGAAATGATCGCTTACATCAGTAATGATTATTCCAGAGGTATTTAAATTTAGTTTATTACAGAAGATGTGGTCAATTATAGTTGCCGAATGACTTGTAACTCTCGTAGGTTTGGTTATCAAGGACGTAAACCCATTGCTGAACAGAGTTTCTAGGTATTGATTGGTTTTCCGGTGTTGGTTAAAATTGAGTAGATCTATGTTGAAATCGCCCATCAGGTAGGCTGTTTTTCTTTCAGTGTTGATTTGATCTAGTAAGTTAGAATATTCAGTTAAGAATACGTCCAGATCGGCTTTTGGGGCAGTATTAGGGCGATAAATGATTCCTACGATTGATTTGTTTTTTCCAGTAAGTTCTACGAATAGTGATTCAAACACATGGGGAATGAAAATGCTTAAGTCGTTCTTAACTTGGAATGGTATAGAATCTTTAACAAAGACACCAACCCCACCTCTACCATCATCATCGGTAGGACGAGAACGCAGAACAAGCGGATGATAACCGTCTTGGGTGTAGGAGATATTTTCTTTCACACTGAAAGTTTCAGTGATACCAATGATGTCAAAGATATTTTTGTTTGTTTGGAGATCGCAGAGCAGATTCTGCAGTTGTTCGAAGTTAGCATTTAGGCTCCTGCAATTAATGTTAAGTAAAGCGAGAGATTTAACACATGTGCCTACTGTTGACGAAAACGTTTCTGGAGTGTAGTATTTACAATTGTTCCTATCGTCAGTTAGTGGAGTAATAGGATCATCTTCAGAAACACTGTTAATTTCAAGGTTGAATTGTGTAACAAAGTCAAAGGCTGAGTCGTTTTGAATTTCTTCAAGTGAGACTAAATTGGTCATTACAAAATCTGACACACAATGGCGGAAACAAAGGGTTTCAATAGCACAAGTGCTCTAATCTGCTGTCTGATACAGTGTGGCTTAAGGTACAGTCGGGCAGTTTAGAACAAGGGCACATACGTATGATGATGTAGGTGGCCTTGGTAGACAGGTGTTTCTGTATGTCCGGGAGTTGAGTAGATTAGATTAGTTGTAGAAAATCAAGTTTATATAGCTAATTAATATATTTTTTCTCACTTATCGTGGATTGATTGAGAAGATGGAGGAAGGAATAAGTCTAGAAAATGAAAACGAAGAGATATAGTTTCTCATAATAGGGGGCATTACATTATGACTAAGCACGTACTGGATTTTCAGTTTGTGCTCAAAGTGCATCATGGCTGCTCTGCAGCAGCCATGCCCCAGTCTGAGAACAAACGGTAACTCCAGCAGTTTGTGTAAAACACGTATAAATACGTGAGGTATTTGACCAAGGTATGGGGAACTGAATTTCCATTGTTGAGGGAGATGTGCAGAATTTTGGATTGGGATGTTTAGATATACACCCGAAAACAAAGTGATATAGTTTCTCATAATTGGGAGCATTACAGTATGATTAAGCACGTTATGGATTTTCAGTTTGTGCTCAAACTGCACCATGGCTGCTCTGCGGCAGCCATGCTCCAGTCTGAGAACAAACGGTAACTCCAACAGTTTGTGTAAAACACGTATAAAATACGTGAGGTATTTGATCAAGGTATGGGGAACTGAGTTTCCATTGTTGAGGGAGATGTGCAGACTTATGGAATGGGATGTTTAGATATACACCCGAAAACGAAGTGATATAGTTTTTTCATATTAGGGGGCATTACATTATGACTAAGCACCTATTGATTTTCAGTTTGTGCCCAAACTGCATCATGGCTGCTCTGCAGCAGCCATGCCCCAGTCTGGGAGCAAACGGCAACTCCAGCAGTTTGTGTAAAATACGTATATGTACGTGAGGTATTTGATCAAGGTATGGGGAACTGAATTTCCATTGTTGAGGGAGGTGTGCAGAATTATGGATTGGGATGTTTAGATATACACCCGAAAACGAAGTAGTATAGTTTCTCATAATTGGGAGCATTACAGTATGATTAAGCACGTACTGGATTTTCAGCTTGTGCTCAAACTGCATCATGGCTGCTTTGCAGCAGCCATGCCCCGGTCTGAGAACAAGCCGTAACTCCAGCAGTTTGTGTAAAATACGTATAAAATACGTGAGGTATTTGACCAAGGTATGGGGAACTGAATTTCCATTGTTGAGGGAGATGTGAAGACTTATGGATTGGGATGTTTAGATATACACCCGAAAACGAAGTGATATAGTTTTTCATATTAGGGGGCATTACATTATGACTAAGCACGTACTGAATTTTCAGTTTGTGCTCAAAGTGCACCATGGCTGCTCTGCAGCAGCCATGCTCCAGTCTGAGAACAAACGTGAACTCCAGCAGTTTGTGTAAAATACGTATAAAATACGTGAGGTATTTGACCAAGATATGGGGAACTGAATTTCCATTGTTGAGGAAGATGTGCAGAATTATGGATTGGGATGTTTGGATATACACCCGAAAACGAAGTGATATAGTTTCTCATAATAGGGGGCATTACATTATGATTAAGCACGTACTGGATTTTCAGTTTGTGCTCAAACTGCATCATGGCTGCTCTGCAGCAACCATGCCCCAGTCTGAGAACAAGCGGTAACTCCAGCAGTTTGTGTAAAATACGTATAAAATACGTGAGGTATATGACCAAGGTATGGGGAACTGAATTTCCATTGTTGAGGGAGGTGTGCAGACTTATGGATTGGGATGTTTGGATATACACCCGAAAACGAAGTGATATAGTTTCTCTTAATTGGGAGCATTACAGTATGACTAAGCACGTACTGGATTTTCAGCTTGTGCTCAAACTGCATCATGGCTGCTTTGCAGCAGCCATGCCCTAGTCTGATAACAAGCCGTAACTCCAGCAGTTTGTGTAAAATACGTATAAAATACGTGAGGTATTTGAGCAAGGTATGGGGAACTGTATTTCCATTGCTGAGGAAGGTGTGCAGACTTATGGATTGAGATGTTTGGATATACACCCAAAAACGAAGTGATATAGTTTCTCATAATAGGGGGCATTAAATTATGACTAAGCACATACTGGATTTTCAGTTTGTGCTCAAACTGCACCATGGCTGCTCTGCAGCAGCCATGCCCCAGTCTGATAACAAACGGTAACTCCAGCAGTTTGTGTAAAATACGTATAAATACGTGAGGTATTTGACCAAGGTATGGGGAACTGAATTTCCATTGTTGAGGAAGGTGTGCAGAATTATGGATTGGGATGTTTAGATATACACCCGAGAACGAAGTGATATAGTTTCTCATAATTGGGAGCATTACAGTATGACTAAGCACGTACTGGATTTTTAGCTTGTACTCAAACTGCATCGTGGCTGCTTTGCAGCAGCGATGCCCCAGTCTGAGAACAAGCCGTAACTCCAGCAGTTTGTGTAAAATACGTATAAAATACGTGAGGTATTTGACCAAGGTATGGGGAACTGAATTTCCATTGCTGAGGGAGGTGTGCAGACTTATGGATTGGGATGTTAGGATATACACCCGAAAACGAAGTGATATAGTTTCTCATAATTGGGAGCATTACAGTATGACTAATCACGTTCTGGATTTTCAGTTTGTGCTCAAACTGCACCATGGCTGCTCTGCAGCAGCCATGCTCCAGTCTGAGAACAAACGGTAACTCCAGCAGTTTGTGTAAAATACGTATAAAATACGTGAGGTATTTGACCAAGGTATGGGGAACTGAATTTCCATTGTTGAGGGAGATGTGCAAACTTATGGATTGGGATGTTTAGATATGCACCCGAAAACGAAGTGATATAGTTTTTCATATTAGGGGGCATTACATTATGACTAAGCACGTACTGAATTTTCAGTTTGTGCTCAAACTGCAGCATGGCTGCTCTGCAGCAGCCATGCTCCAGTCTGAGAACAAACGTAAACTCCAGCAGTTTGTGTAAAATACGTATAAAATACGTGAGGTATTTGACCAAGATATGGGGAACTGAATTTCCATTGTTGAGGGAGATGTGCAGACTTATGAATTGGGATGTTTGGATATACACCGGAAAACGAAGTGATATAGTTTCTCATAATAGGGGGCATTACATTATGATTAAGCACGTACTGGATTTTCAGCTTGTGCTCAAACTGCATCATGGCTGCTCTGCAGCAACCATGCCCCAGTCTGAGAACAAGCGGTAACTCCAGGTATGGGGAACTGAATTTCCATTGTTGAGGGAGGTGTGCAGACTTATGGATTGGGATGTTTGGATATACACCCGAAAACGAAGTGATATAGTTTCTCTTAATTGGGAGCACTACAGTATGACTAAGCACGTACTGGATTTTCAGCTTGTGCTCAAACTGCATCATGGCTGCTTTGCAGCAGCCATGCCCTAGTCTGAGAACAAGTCGTAACTCCAGCAGTTTGTGTAAAATACGTATAAAATACGTGAGGTATTTGAGCAAGGTATGGGGAACTGTATTTCCATTGCTGAGGAAGGTGTGCAGACTTATGGATTGAGATGTTTGGATATACACCCAAAAACGAAGTGATATAGTTTCTCATAATAGGGGGCATTACATTATGACTAAGCACATACTGGATTTTTCAGTTTGTGCTCGAACTGCACCATGGCTGCTCTGCAGCAGCCATGCCCCAGTCTGATAACAAACGGTAACTCCAGCAGTTTGTGTAAAATACGTATAAATACGTGAGGTATTTGACCAAGGTATGGGGAACTGAATTTCCATTGTTAATGGAGATGTGCAGATTTATGGATTGGGATGTTTGGATGTACACCCGAAAACCAAGTGATATAGTTTCACATAATAGGGTGCATTACATTATGACTAAGCACGTACTGGATTTTCAGTTTGTGCTCAAACTGCATCATGGCTGCTCTGCAGCAGCCATGCCCCAGTCTGGGAACAAACGGTAACTCCAGCAGTTTGTATAAAATACGTTTAAAATAAGTGAGGTATTTGACCAAGATATGGGGAACTGAATTTCCATTGTTGAGGGAGATGTGCAGAATTATGGATTGGGATGTTTGGTTATACACCCGAAAACGACGTGATATACATGTAGTTTCTCATAATAGGGGCATTACAGTGTGTGTTGCATTGCGTATTAAAAAGGTGTGAGTGGGAGGGGGGGGGGGGGAGCTGGTGGCAATAAACCACAGGATGTGAAATAGAAAACCATAATAATATCTTTGAAACAGAAGGAAATTTTCAAAGATATAACTTAACGAGCATGAATGAAAGAAGGAGTGGACGAATCGGTGAATGAACGAATGTGGGAAAGAATAAATGGATGTCAACAAATCAACATTCTTCATCGATTCCCATTCAAATGCTGGTAGTGGAAAACGTAATGTGGGCAACATGTAACTCACCCAAACTATTATTTGGGGGAAAGAGTTTTACCTACAATGAGTCGAGGAATATTCCATTGTTGAGGGAGATGTGCAGAATTATGGATTGGGATGTTTAGATATACACCCGAAAACGAAGTGATATAGTTTCTCGTATTAGGGGGCATTACATTATGACTAAGCACGTACTGGATTTTCAGTTTGTGCTCAAACTGCTTCATGGCTACTCTGCAGCAGCCATGCCCCAGTCTGAGAACAAACGGTAACTCCAGCAGTTTGTGTAAAATACGTATAAAATACGTGAGGTATTTGACCAAGGTATGGGGAACTGAATTTCCATTGTTGAGGGAGATGTGCTGACTTATGGATTGGGATGTTTGGATAAACACCCGAAAACGAAGTGATATAGTTTCTCATAATAGAGGGCATTACATTATGACTAAGCACGTACTGGATTTTCAGTTTGTGCTCAAACTGCATCATGGCTGCTCAGCAGCAGCCATGACCCAGTCTGAGAACAAACGGTAACTCCAGCAGTTTGTGTAAAATACGTATAAAATACGTGAGGTATTTCTCATGATAGGGGGCATTACATTATGACTAAGTACGTACTGAATTTTCAGTTTGTGCTCAAACTGCACCATGGCTGCTCTACAGCAGCCATACCCCAGTCTGAGAACAATCGGTAACTCCAACAGTTTGTGTAAAGTACTTATAAAATATGTGAGGTATTTGATCAAGGTATGGGGAACTGAATTTACATTCTTGAGGGAGGTGTGCAGACTTATGGATTGGGATGTTTGGATATACACCCGAAAACGAAGTGATATAGTTTCTCATAATATAATTACATTATGACTAAGCACGTACTGGATTTTCAGTTTGTGCTCAAACTGCATCATGGCTGCTCAGCAGCAGCCATGACCCAGTCTGAGAACAAACGGCAACTCCAGCAGTTTGTGTAAAATACGTATAAAATACGTGATGTATTTGACCAAGGTATGGGGAACTGAATTTCCATTGTTGCGGGAGGTGGGCAGACTTATGGATTAGTATGTTTGGTTATACACCCGAAAACGAAGTGATAAAGTTGCTCATAATAGGGGCATTACAGTGTGTGTTGAATTGCATATGAAAAGTGTGTGAGTGGGAGAGGAGCTGGTGGCAATAAACCATAGGATGTGGAGTAGAGATCCATAATAATATCTTTGAAACAGAAGGAAGTTTTCAAAGATGTAACTTAACGAGCATGAATGAAAGAAGGAATGGACGAATCGGTGAATGAACGAATGTAGGAAAGAATAAATGGATGTCAACAAATCAACATTCTTCATTGATTCCCATTCAAATGCTGGTAGTGGAAAACGTAATGTGGGTAACATGTAACTCACCCAAACTATTATTTGGGTGAAAAAGTTTTACCTTCAGTGAGTCGAGGAATATTCACAGGCAGTGCCAAGTATTGACCAAAGTGGAATATGTTCACGGCAGTATAAAAACTGATCACATGGCCTTTTTTATCAGTGTCGCTTCAAACTGATTAATAAGTAGGTAAAAGAATGATACTTTCACTGGGTTGAGGAATGACACAGGCAATGACTATTGACCGATAAACACTATTTTCACTGCAGACTAAGAATATCCTGACCGTTTTTTATCTGTTTCGGTCTGTCCCCTGCTGTTTTGATGGCGAAGATTCTCCCGTCCGTTGTCCAAAAGGAAACTATAGAGCGGTTCTTTCCTACAGAATTCAATTTGGAGATTATTTGGCCTCTTCCTGACGTTAATGATTCGGTGATAAATAGTTTGTCACTGTTATTTTTTAGCGTTCGCTTTGCCGAGAATACTGCTTGACGATGCCGATACGAGACGAATCTGCAGATCACACTACACGTTCTAGTTGAGGAGCTAGTAGACGCTTTAACTTTCCCTAATACATGGGAGCGACTAATGTCTTCTTTCTTTATGGGAACATTTATTTTCGATTTGCATATATTTACAATCATATCATCGGTCCTTGTGTTGATTTGAGAGGTATATGTTGTGTCTACTGGGATCTAATGAAAAACAAGGCAGTTTCGACGACTATATTGTTCCTGCTCGTCCATTCTCTCCTCCAGTGAATTGATTTTGGAATCTGATGAATTGATTTTCTTTGTCAACTCTTGGTTTTCTTTTCTGAGATTTTCGTTTTCCGCGATAAGAGCCACAATATCATTTTTTAAAGGCTTGATATGATGGTCCAAAAAGATTCCAGTTTGTTTTCGATCGCATTTGGAATAACGTTTTGGGAAAATACACTGAATTGTGTTTCCATCTCACACTTGAAACGCTCGAATAAAACGTCCATTTTGTTGTCCATTGCTTTGTCTTGCTGCGACGACATATGGTCGGCAATATCTTCCAGAAAAGATTTTTGGCTAACAGTTTGTCTTACAACCTCCGCCACGTTATGAATCACAGAGATATTTTCAGGTATTAAGCCACTGTAAAGTAACATTGGTTTAGAATATAAAAAGCTACAATGACCTTATACTGACGAGGTAATTAATACTCACCACTGTAGTTAGTGATGACTTGTAATGGTTTCTGAGTTCTTTTACTTCTGTCAAAAGTTACCTTTTGCAGGGTAAAGAAGTCCTTCGCCTCCGGGATCCGTCAGCAAAGTGCCAAGGGCTGTTGCAGCTTCTCGCCGAAGTTGACTCCGTTTTCCTCCGGTAAACTCCGTTACCACTTCGGCCTGCTCCGGAATACCCATTCCAATCTGGAGCGCTGCAACGCGGACGTTTTCATTTACCCTATTTCACAACACTCTTCCCCGTTTTAATTAAATTACTCTTACATTTTGTTTATAAAAATATGGGGAAAGAGTGATTTACTGGATTTTGGAACTATATAGAAAATATATTAATCTGGCCGATCTTTAATTTAATTTCATTCTTCAGTTAATTTACATGGCCATTTTCTGTATTTAAGCATTCAGTTCCAAATCCTAAAAAAATTACTAATTTACTTTAAATCTTTGTTTTAAAAATTCATTTTTTTCTTTTAAAAATCAATTAATGGACTGGCGAACATTCGAACAGCCCAAATTATTTTAAAGGGCTGCGCTGTCACACTCGCGAACAGCTCATTTCCAAAAGCCCTTTTCTAGGTCCCATTTTTTCTTGTTTCCCTATCAGTCTTCCTCAAGAGAAACTTGACCCGGTATTATAACTGGAAATCCCCTTTTAAATTTCTTAGGTGGCTGCTTCGCCTTCCCTCTATGGTATCTCCATTGAAATCCGTGCTTAAAGTGTCTTTCCAGACTGTGTCCGTCACCTCCGAGATCCGTCAGATCATGACACATCTTTTTCTCCACACAGTAGTTTTCAAGTTAACCCATGGCGTATACCAAGTATGCATATTTCATAAGATATACCAAGTCAGAGGTTTTCGAAAGAGATATACCAAGTGTGCTTACCAAATATGAGGGTTTACACCTAAGTATACTAAATATATATCTGGTTTAAAAGCAGAATGACATTATCCTTGAGGCGACTTGGAGGCTTTTAACTGGGTGAGTGAAGCGCGCCTGGCTTTGCCTTGACGCACCTTTGGCCAACTACCCAAAAACCTCACCTCAATCTAGGAAAAAATTCTACTAACCGTTGAGGCATCCTTGAGGCTCTACTTGGGCGAGTGACTACCTGTACACAGCCCAGTCCTCAACCTCAACCACCTTACCAATTTTGACCATGCAGTGAGGCACCCTGGAGGCTCCTACTGGACAATCTCTCTTCCCATCAGGCTTCCTCAGATCCGAGTATTTGTCCAAGCTCCCCTCCGCACTCATGCAACTTTCCCTTGAGGCACCCGTGAGACTTATCCTGGGTAGTGTTTCAGCGCCTCAGTATTCCTTAGCACCTCACAACTGCCCAAGCCTCCCACCTCAATATGGGACAAACTGACATAACTGCAGTTAAACTTTAGTGGATCCATAATTAAATTATTCACTTGAGGCAATTCTGGGCCTCCTCAAGTCTGGACAACCGCCCAAACACCCTACCTCAAATACTGGAAAAATTTACATCATGACCCCACCCAATTTACTATAAAATAATACTTAGGTGAAATAATACCTAATAAACCTTTCCTTGAGGCACCCATGTGACTTATACTGGGGAGCGTCGTGCACCTCCGTAATCCGTCAGCACACTCTTGACAACTACCCAAGTCACCCACCTCAATCTGAAATAGTTTATTTCTTCCCCCCAGGGTAATTTTGAAACTGATGAAATAATACTTAATAAACCTTTCCTTGAGGCACCCATGTGACTTATACTGGGGAGCGTCGTGCACCTCCGTGATCCGTCAGCACACTCTTGACATCTACCCAAGTCACCCACCTCAATCTGAAATAGTTTATTTCTTCCCCCCAGGGTAATTTTGAAACTTATTCTGGAAAGGACTTATTCTGGGCTAACCACCCAAGCCTCTACCCCAGTCACAAAAAGAAATATAAAATAAACACAATCTTTTCACTGTTACTTGAAGACTACATCAACCTGGAGATTTTGTCACATACACTAACGGATTCATGGAATACCATAAACTGTCTTGGTATTGGCCACAGTGGCCTCCAGCAGTTCATGAAGGCTTTCTCCTCTGATTGCAGCCACCGCCTGGGCAACCTCCCCTATAAGAGCAGGAGTTGACCAGCGCCTTCTGGCCCCCATGGGAAAATATGGGGCGTCTGTTTCCAGTAACAGACGATTTAAGGGGATTGCAGCCACTGCTCTCTTCATTTCCGGGGGAAAACTCCTGCAGAGACCAGTTAAACCAAAAAATGTATTGGGCCTCTGACGTAGCCAGGCCTTAACGTCCACCTCCAGGCCCGTGAAACAATGAAGGTGGATAACCTGACTTGCATGTGTCGTCTGCAAGATTTGGATAAGCGCCGTGTTCAACACATCATGGGACATCAGAGATCCCTCAGCCCCACGAACATGCAGCACCAGTGGCTTATCTTTTGGCGCCATTTCCAATAGTTCCCCGAAAATACGGTCCTGTTCTTCAATTTCAGCTGGACCCTTTACATAGGTTCGGTCCAAACCGATTTCCCCAAAGGCGGCAACTTGGGGGGAATTAACCAATCCCTTGAGCTGCTGCTTCACCTCCTCAGTTAACAAATTGTACTTTGAGGGGTGGCAACCTACTGCTACAATACCACTCAACGCCTGTGGATCCTTCGGGAATTCCTCGGGGTCACACAAGACGTCGACAGCAGCTTCTAATTGAACAGGAACCTGGGGGTTCATCTGATCCCCGAGTCCTTGCCAGCACCTGATCCAGTGTCAATCCTGGCAAGCGGAAACTTTTCCGAACTCTGTTCAGATGAAAGTGAGAGTCTATAGCTATGGGGTCTCTCACTTTACCAGTGGCTGTCACCTTCAGAGTCACTGGGTCCATTTTCCTTTCATATTCGAAGGGACCCTAGGAATCCACCACAGAAGAGCTTCCCTTATCGGTCGGCCGCTTCTGCTTCAATTGTGGAGCCCCCTGTTTCTCTGCAGTAATTTTTAAAGTCACCGGGTCCATTTTTCTTTTTATTATGGGACCTTGGGGTTCCCCAACAGAAGAGCGTCCCGAATCGGTCAGCCGCTTCTGTTTTGATGGTGGGCCCCCTTGTTTTTTTTGCGCCCCTCTTCACAGGTGACTTTGACTTGGAAATTGCAGGTTTCGACACTGTTGCAGCTGCACCTGGGGATCCCCTTGATGCAACTTCCATGACAAGGTCCGACCAGGCCTTAGGAGCAGGGGGTATTGCGCTTCCGCTTTCCGTCAGCGCCACCTCCTCAGCAGCGACCGCCGAGATTATCCAGGCAGCAGCAACCAGTCCATCCTCAGCTTCATGAGGATAATCCAGCTGTGCCGCCCTAACCTGAGCAGTCAACCACTCTTCTGCCCCAATCTCACCCTTACGAGCCCTGCTCACCAGCATCTTCACCTGCCAAGTGGACACCTTTGTCTTCATGAAGGTGCTCTGAACCCTAAGACTGACCTGGTTCAGAACAAGGCATACCACCTTCCAGTGGAACAAACAAGAAACTGTATTTAATTGTTCCATTTGGATACCTTCAGGAGGAAGGGCGATACCTAGATCCCCAGAAATGGCCTTCATGGTTAGCTCATAACCACTACTAGGGACCAGGTCTTTTAAAAGCTCTGACTTGGCAGACGATTCTATGGCCCTTAAATGTTTTAATAATTTTGTTAGAATCACCAAGTCAGATGATTTCTCTTCTAGCCCTAACACGGTTCTAGCCAGCAGAACCATGTCATGCACCATTTTAACCCTAAGAGGCTTTGGCGTGGTGATTCCAAATTCAATCCACCAAGTTGGTGGGAAGTGAGTC
This sequence comes from Pictodentalium vernedei, assembly GCA_031216915.1. Classification (NCBI taxonomy): domain Eukaryota; kingdom Metazoa; phylum Mollusca; class Scaphopoda; order Dentaliida; family Dentaliidae; genus Pictodentalium; species Pictodentalium vernedei. The sequence continues at coordinate 227,304,766 of CM062296.1, forward strand.
CCTGAAAAGTGCCTCTGTATATCCGTTTTGAATTCCATGGCGCACGTTTCCAGGGGACAAACTCTCATCACTTTAGGCTTGGAACCCTGTTGGGCCTCCCTCAAGGGCTCCGCACCTTTTTGTGCCTCTTTGGGTAACTTGCCCTTTGCTAACTTTTGGGCCTTCCTCTTTTTTATAGGAGATTTTTTCTGGCTTCCGGATTTTGAACCCTCTAGGCCAGTCCTCGAGGTGTCCTTCGACTTGATCTTGCTCTGAGACAGTTGAGCAGACATCAGCTTGGTCTGTTCCCCTCCGTTATTCGTCAGAGAACCTTTGACCACAGACATCCGCTTGCCGAGGTGGGCTTTCGCTTTGGGTACAAAAACACCCCTTTCTTCAAGAACACTGTCCACTGACTCCACCCTGGCCTCTGCCTCAGCAGCACTAGCCATGGTACTTGGCTTCTCCAAGAACCGAATGTCCTTGATGAAGGGAGCAGCAGACACCGTTCTTGTCCTAACCTTGGGTGTTCTAATTTTAGGAAATGGTCCCAAATTTTCTTTGACCCAAAAACGACATGACAGCTGCTCCAGAGCAAGAGCCGATACATCTTTTTGCCAGATTATATTTTTCTGTGCTTTGGCTAGGAGATATTGACTTTTAAGCACGTTTAACCTTTCTGCCAGGGACCAATTTGTTCCCAATAATAGGGCCATGAACCTTGATGCAGGTTTTAATAAAATATTTTCTTTCACGTGCCTATTTAATTTCTGATGGAGCTCACTCAGTTCCTGCTGCTGAGTTTTAGCTCTAATTGCCGATAGAGCAATACGTTCTGCCATGCCTGTTAGTTTCCTTTCACGGACAGACGTATCTTTCTCTATTCTATCAATTGATCCCTGTTTTACTGGGTCGGGTGTGGGAATGGCTTCGGATTGAATCTCCATTTTTTCCACACCACCGGATTCCAGCACAGTTGGTTCTTCCTCCTGTGCCTTCTCTACCCTGAACCCAGCAAGTGGAAGCACACTCCGGTATTCGTCATGTGTTTCCTTTGTCTCCTTTTTAGGAGAACTACCTTTCCCTACCAACTCCATCAGTTTTTCCTCAGGAGTAGGATCAGGAGAACTACCTTTCCCTACCATCTCCATCAGTTTTTCCTCAGGAGTAGGATCAGGTAAAGGTGTGGTCCTTACCATCTCAGGAATTTCCAACTGCTGTGTTGTCAGGTTTTCCACAGGTTCCTCCGTTGGTAAATTCTCTTTCTGATCTGACCCTATCAGTAATTCCTCAAGGGCCTCCGTCACAGATATGGAACTTACTGACCCGGTCCGTTCTCCGTCACGTGCCAGCATCATTTCTGAATCCACATCCAGACCCAGATCCAGCTCTATGTCAGAGTTGTTTTCAGTCATTTTCTGAAATGAAACAAATTAACAATTAGGACATTTGTACTCATCGATCTCCTCTCCTTCCTCTTGGGTGATGTTAACGCATTTTCCGTGGAACCATTCTAGACAGTGATCACACTGTATCATGAACTGTCCACTATATGGTTTACGACAGATGCAAAAAACTGTAGATGCTCTAAGTACAGTAACTTCCCCCGTTTCTTCAAATTTCTTAAGGCATTTTGCTAACCATGGTGGCAGAATCCTATCATGACACCTTTTTAACCTATCATGATTTGCCACACAAATAGAATTTTTGAAAATAACCTTGAATAAGTATGGGGTATAAACTTCACCAATAATGGCTGGTCCTTTCCAAAAAGGAGCCAATTTTCTACATCTACCCTTTTTCGTAGCATCATCTAACATGTAAACCACGTCACCCAATTTATAAGTTTTCTTATTTAGAGTGAGATCATAATTTCGTTTCATTTTCTTACATTCGGATTTTAACTGCTTACGTGCAACTTCATGAGCCCTTTTTATCTCAGAATTCAAATCACGAACATACTCTGGAATTTCTTTTGATGGAACGTCTTTTTTTGAAGTTAAATACCAAATCTGTTGGGTGATTTACTTCTCTGCCCAACATTAGTTTATTTGGGGTAAATCCAGTTAACCGGTGCACTGATGACCGCAAAGCTCCGGCTAACTGCGGAATAAATTTATCCCAATTCTTCTGACTTTTGTCTACAAAACACCGAACCGCATTCATTAAGGTGCGGTTTTGGCGTTCCACTTGACCATTAGCGGAAGGTCGGTAAGGTGATGTTCGTGCCTTGTGAATCTGCAACAATTCGCAAATAGCTGTAAACAATTTACTTTCAAAACAAGGACCTTGGTCCGTGAAAATTTGAAATGGACAGCCAAAACGAGAAAAGAACTCATTAACCGCAGCACATGCGGCAGTTTCCGCAGTCTGATCTGGTAAAGGGATACATTCGACCCACTTTGTAAATTGGTCGATTATCATTAGTATATATTTGTTCCCTTTTTCAGTAAGTGGTAACGGACCCAGGAAATCCAAATGAACTCTCTCCATTGGATAACCTGAATGGAATATTGTCATATCCCATTTTGACTTTTTAGTTGGCTTTTTGCTAACTGAACATTGTGAACAGGCTTCCACAAACGTTCTGATATCCTCACTCATTCCATACCAATAAAAGTTTTTAGTTGCCCTATATCTGGTACGTACTTCCCCTTGGTGCCCTGAAGCAGGAATATTATGGGCTAACGACAAAATTTCTGCCGAAAATTTACTGGGAACTACCAAAACTTGATCTAAACTATTTTTCCTAACCTTATATAAAAGCCCCTCTTTTAAGAGAAACCTTTTCCTGTTAATCCACATATATTTTGTAGCATCGCTGCAAATGAAGAGTTCACCCTCAGTGGGTTGCTCTCCCGTTCCCAGCCATGTCACAATAGGTGAAATATCAGGGTCTTTCCTCTGCACTTCTTGCATTTCTGTTGAAGAACAGACAGCTGCAAGAGTAACGACATCATTATTAGCCGTAACTGCCCTAATTTGAGGACCATTATATGTGGATTCAATCTCTAGGTAGGAATGGACCCAACCAGAATCTGGACAAATTGAACCAATATTGGGTGTTGTGTCTGTCCAACCATCACTGAAGCCCTGCAGAATTCCAGGAACCTCTGATTGGAATTCACAAGTTAAATTTTCCATTCTGTTACCTGCCACTGCGTCATCCGGGGTGATTTCTGATATTGTAATTTCGGTTGCATCATCAAAAGTACATGATCCCTGGGCTAGAGGCACTACATAATCAACCTCTTCATCAAACTTAGCCCAATTTTTATGTAAGCGAGCACAATAATTGCACCCGCAGCAAGGTAATTTTGAAAGTTTACAACCCGAAAAATACTCTGGACACCCCTGACCTGTGGGCATTCTAGAAAGGGCATCTGCATTACTATGCAATTTCCCTGGCCTATGCTGGACTACCATATTATATTGGCTAAGTTCCTCCATCCACCTAGCCACCTGGCCTTGTGGATTCTTGAAGTTCATTAGCCATCTAAGGCTATTGTGGTCAGTTCTAACAATAAATGGCCGTCCCAGCAAATAATGCCTAAATTGCCTAGTAAATCTTACCACTGCAAGCAACTCCTTCCTAGTTGTGCAGTAACGTATTTGCTGGGGGGTTAACACAAAACTCCCATATGCAATTACTCTCTCCACCCCATTCTGAATCTGGGATAGCTCAGCCCCTATCGCCCACCCACTGGCGTCTGTATCGAGAATGAAAGTGTCACTATTGTTTGGAAGAGTGAGAACTGGTGGAGACACCAAACAAGTCTTAATAGCTTCGAAAGCATCTTGTTGGTCTTGTCCCCATTTAAATGGTTTTTTGCCGGTTAAATCATAAAGAGGTTTAGCCATTTTGGCAAAATCTTTAATAAAGGTTCGGTGATAATTTACCAAACCACAAAAGCTTTCAACCTATTTTGTAGTTTTTGGAATTTGCCAATTTTTAATCGTTTCCTTGGATTCATTATTTAATTCAACACCGTCTTTACTGACGATTCTTCCAAGAAACTCAATTTTGTGTTGGCAAAATTCACATTTTTGGGGTTTTAACTTTAAACCATATTTGCGAAATCTTCCCAGTATCTGGTTAAGACTTTGCAAATGACTGTCAAATGAACGCCCGCCGAACACCACATCATCCAGATAACTTAAAGCAGTGGACCAGGTTAATCCTTGGAGAACCAAATTGATTACCCTTGACCACGTATATGGACTACCGGAAAGACCGAAAGGCATTTTAACAAATTCCCAACTACCATGTTTGGTACTGAATGCCGTTTTGCACCTATCTTCTTTTCTAAGATTAACCTGATGATAGGCACTCATGCAATCCGCTTTTCCAAACCATAAATTACCTGAAAGCCAATCAAGACTTTCATCAATTCGGGGTAAGGGATAAACCTCATTCTTTGTGATTGCATTAATTTTCCGATAATCAATGCACCACCTCAGTGAACTGTCCCGTTTTCGAACCAAAACTGGTGGTGAGGCCCATTCACTTAAACTTGGTTGAATAACCCCAGTTTCTAACAATTTTTGTAAATGGGATTCCTCCTCATCTGCAAAACACAAAGTTGTTCGCCTCATTGGTTGACGAATTGATGGATGATCTCCGGTGTCGATTGAATGTTCAATTTGTTTAAAGTTACCCATGTCAAATTCATTTTTGGCAAACACGTCTCCGAAATCCGTCAACAAGTTTGCCAATTGATCAGCTTGTTCCATATTTAAATGTTTTGACGATCTTTGGAACAAGTCTGTCAAATGATCAGGAACTTTATTTTTTCTATGTTCCGAAACATTAACTGCCCTTGCTCTTGCATGGCCAGCCTCTATTTCGTTAAACATTGGGACTTCTTTTTCATTCTCAAGGATCATATCAACCTCATAAGCAAAACCAATTAAATGATTTTTATTCAATCGAATGTTGCGATTGTTAACATTCACCAGGCAAATCAGGGTTCCCTCATCGCCACGGTGAACTGAACGCAACCCGATTAACGGCAATGACTCAGCCGGTTCAGCTACAAATTCTGTCATTTGTTTATCTAACTCACATTTTATTAATACAGCTGAGTTAGGTGGAACCATTGTGTCCGAATCCAAAGTTATTCTAGCAATTCGTGTGGAATCATTTGGGTTTTTTGACACAGTGGGAATTTCAACATTTCCGATTTTAAAAGAATCATTTTTGATATCAATCACTGCCTTATGTTTCTTCAAAAAATCTATTCCCAATAAAATATCGTCTTCGATTGGCGCAACGTAAACATGTTCATGAAATATCAAATTTCCAATTTGAATGGCGACAGGACCTACAAAACTGCCTGTCATCCGTCCGTCTCTGGCAGCAGTGTTAAAACGAACAGATGTTATGACTGGTGGTTTTGGAATTAAGCGCCTAAACAGCTTATCTGATAAAACAGTTACATCAGCAGCCGTATCAACAACTGCTTCAGTTTTTTGATTGCTAATAGTTAACTCCACATGAATCGCTGATGGTGATTTAACACGTCGAACAGTTATTTCTTTCTCAATAATTAGCGTTTCTTTATTGAGGTCATTTCCTGAGGTTGGTGGGGGCGCGATCAGACCTCGCGATTCGTCCCCCTCTCTTTTGGCTGATCTTTGAAAGTGACTTTCTTTTGTCCCTTAGCTTTATTTATTGGGCTTTTTGATGGACATTGCGACTTGTAATGACCATAGCCCTGACACCCAAAACATTGCACATTTTTAGTAGGAGAGCCTTTTAACTTTTTCTTATCCATCTTAGACTTTCCGGATTCCGTCGAGCCATCGGAGGATTTTGAATCGAGCAGAGCTTCTAATTTATCAAACATCTGTTCAAATTTTCTTTCCAAAGTCTCTGCTTTACTCTCCAAAGCAAATGTTTTGGATTTCAAATACTCTATATCAGTTCCTGATTTGTTCTTATTTGGGGAATTGCCATTCTGTGGAGATGACTTTCGGTAGTTTCTTTGATTTCTATTTTTTCTATAATTTCTATTTTTGTATGAAACTTCCCGAATATTTCCACTACTGTCATCACTGTCAGAATGACTTGCTTTATCCCCAAACATGGCCAATTGGTTATATTGGTGCCATTTGACCATTTGAACGGCTTCTTCCATATCTTTTGGTCGATTATTTATCACATGTTCGGCTGCCTTGGAATTGGTGCACCCATGGCAGAACTTGAACACTGCTTGTTGAGAAACAAAATGCTGTGGACAGTTTTTAAAAGCGTGAGTTGCCAAGGACAAGACATATTCAGCCCAGTCTTCAATAGACTGACCTGGTTTCTGTCTTGCACTCTGAAACTCAAGCTGTGTCGTTTCGGGCGAACTGTGATCTCCGAAACGCGCTTCCAATTGTTTTAGCTGTTCTTGAATCGACATATCAGGGTTCTGTTCACACCACAATGAATAAACCGTACTAGGCTTACCACTTAAACTCAAACACAAAATACATTTTTGTTCTTCGGGCGACCATTGTTCAATTGATGCATATTTTTTAAATTTAGTTTCAAAAGCTTTCCATGATTCAGTGCCATCAAACTTTAAACCTTTAGCCACATACAAATGTCTTCGGTTTTCGGTATGGTGAACATTTGTAAAACTAAATTGGGGTGCATCTCCTTGAAGTCGCACTTGTGGTGAATAAAACCTTCCCTGATTACCAAATTGAGGAAATTTCGAACCTTGATAATTCATTTTGGGCTGAATATCTGCAAGGTACTCGCCGTCCCGGATCGGTCGGGCTTCTCCTTGACAGAGTGCTTGGTTACCCAAAGTATAGCCAGGATGAGAAGGAAATTCTAAATTTTGATTTTGGACATGCAGTGGACCTGATCCCCTTGCATGCTGAAAATTTATATCTTGGCGTAAATGAAAAGGTGATCGGTTTTCCTGAATTTGGCAATTAGTGTCCCTGATTCCCTCAGGCCGTCTTCGGGAATCTACATAAGGTGTTTCAACCAGAACTGCTTTTCTGTTGTCGTGGAACTGAATTCCTTCAGGTATTTTTCGAGAATTTATCAGTTCACGATCTAATTGCACTGCATTTTGACATACTTGAGTGGACGTCCTTCCGTCAGAGATCCCTCGAGAATTTGACCACTCAGTTTTAACATCAACCAAAGGATATGTATTACCAATCAATCCGCTCCTGTCAGTGATCCCTCGAGTAGCATTTGATTGGTTATATTGTAAATGTTGGTAACTCACACCTTGAGTTGCTCTTTGAACATTTGTGGCATAACTCTCACGATAGTGGTCACGTGTCTGATCTGTATGAAATGTGTGATGTGGTAAATGGTTTTGTGTTCGACTGCTGCATACAATTGGATCAAATTGCAGCAAGTCATTAATCTGTGTGTTTAAACCATTACCCTGTTGCTGTGACGCACTAATGTGTACCGGGGATGTGGCCGTTATGATTTGTGACCCACGACTATACATAGGCTGGGTAATCCCTGGCCCATGACTGTAGGCACAAACATTTGGGCTACTTGTCATCTGGTGCAAACTCCCGGTGTTCATAATATTTCCCCTAATAGCCGAAGAGGTGTCAGTTACGGCTGGGCTATTACATGCCAAAGAACCATGCCCTGCCAGTGTATAACTGGGCAAGCATGCTATTGTCGGTACAACTTTTTTGACTATTACTGGCAGAAAAACCTGCCAAATTCTGGGAATCTAAAATGTTTTCATTTGTTACAAAGTTTGCATCAAACGTTTTTCCCGGAGTTATGTGTGAGTAGTTGTCATAACCCGAGTGTGTGGTAACCCCACCATGACCTAATCCTACCCTGGATTGTCCATTTTCTGCACGACTGTGCATGGTGTCATGTGTGATATCCACTTTTTGTCGCACATCGGGATTTGTTTTGAGAGTGGCCTTCTGGAGTTGCAACTGCCTCTCCACCTCCCTCATTTCAGAAAGCAATTCGACACTCATTCTTTTTATATTTACTCAATTTATTCTCCCTGTATTCCCTATTTGGAGAACCAGATGCTTGGGGTGAAAATCTACTCATACTCTCTACCCCTCTTACATTATTTGAGTGTATGTGTGATGTGTCTGCAGGTACCCCCTGCTGTGCTTCCATAATCATGGCAGATTGGTTCCGCTCAGGAGAATTCAGGCATTCCTCGTCCCCCATCACTTTGGAACCATCACTTACATTTACCCTGTCTGTTTTGCTTGCTGCTTGTGTACCCTGTATTTGCCCCTGACCAAGGCTGTGTACACGTGGTGAAGCAGTATGCGAGCTTAGACCGCTCGACCCTGTTGATACAGGTGATAATGGAGTATATTTATTGTCTCCCCCTGTATACTGTTGACTTGCCATACTTTCTGGGCCAACATAGGTTGAGGCAATAAATGATGGTGGTGGGGTAACCCCCTACCTGGGCTTTGGCTAGGCCTAATCCTGTTGTCAATAGACACTGGATGCAGTGGCTGACTTAAGTCAATAACCTGCCACTGTGCTTTTGAGCCCCTGAAATATGGGATTTGAGTTAAATCATCCCAATTCAGCACTCCATACTTTTTTCTGCTTTCAATTATTGCAGCAGCAATTGTTTCCCCTACATGAGGAATCAGTAACAGTTCTTGAAAAGAAGCTGTATTGACATTAATAATTTTATTCAAGCTCATTGTTGTAAATCACTAATACAAAAAAATTTTTTTTTTTTTTTTTAAATTTTTCACACAAAAATTCAATATTTATACAAGTTGTTTACTCTCGCGGGACGCTCAAGCAAACTCAGTGATTCACATCAACTTGCAAGGAAAATTTGAAGCAAAAATTCTACTGAGAAACCTGCAACATTTTCAAAATCACGTAATGCTCAAATGAAAATATTGCTTTGACACTCCAAATTGTTTATAAATTTCCGATTGAGCTACTGTTCAATCAATTTACAAACGACAACCGAATTTTTTCGACCACAACTGTATCGAAGACAAAACCTTTTGTTTTCAATTTGTGAAAATCTATCTCGATAAGTACCAACCTATCGAAAAAAAATTCACAAGGTGAAAAAATTCATTATCTTCTCCCTAAACAAAACGAAAACGCAATTTCATCTTAAATTCAGGAAAAGGATCCAAAAGAGACAACTGTCTCAAGTGTCAAATTTACAATTCAAAATGGCGGCGACCACGCTACATACGCGATTTCTCTTCGTATCAATATACCGAGGAAGGCCATGCAAGTTCTAATAAATCGTCGCCAAATAAAGTAACATTGGTTTAGAATATAAAAAGCTACAATGACCTTATAATGACGAGGTAATTAATACTCACCTCTGTAGTTAGTGATGACTTGTAATGGTTTCTGAGTTATTTTACTTCTGTCAAAAGTTACCTTTTGCAGGGTAAAGAAGTCCTTCGCCTCCGGGATCCGTCAGCAAAGTGCCAAGGGCTGTTGCAGCTTCTCGCCGAAGTTGACTCCGTTTTCCTCCGGTAAACTCCGTTACCACTTCGGCCTGCTCCGGAATACCCATTCCAATCTGGAGCGCTGCAACGCGGACGTTTTCATTTACCCTATTTCACAACAACTGTCCGAATCAACATCTGTGTCACAGTCGTAAACCAGACTTGTTGGTGAAGTTTGGATGTCTTCACGCCTCCTGCTTGGTCTGGACTCCAGTGGTGAAATCATCTCAGCAGTTCTCTTTCGTTCTTGTGAGTGGAAGAATGTTCTGTCACTTGTTTTCTGTTTTGTGCTACTTGTATTCATCCTGACCATAGGTGTGAACATTTGGTTTAACAATAGTGAACTGAACTGAAGTCAGCTGATCCTTCGTGTTTGTTAGGGTGGTACCCAGCAAATCCTCAGTGATCACCAAACTCACTAATTTTTCGTTACAAAAATCAACTAAACTGGTATTTTTTAGACACTCTTCCTAGAAAAATATGAATTTTTTAGCTAATGTCATAGCCGGCTTTGGACTAAGTCTGAATCCTGTTATCCTGTTATTAGATAGTTTAAAGATAGCTATGCTTTAGATAAACGAGAAAACACCCGGAGCACACCAAGCTCGACTTCACCTGTCTGCCGCCATTACATTCTCCGAATGAACAAATGCCGACAGCTTATTAATGTACTGTCAGATGCGCGTTTTTGTCCTCAGTCGGTATACACGGAGGTTTTGAATTAGAATATATAAAAACCCCTAATTTTACTGACTTAGAAAAAAATATCGGAAAATTTTCTCGAGATAAATTCGGTAGGGTATCCAACATTCGATGGACTACAAATAGTCGTTATTTTTTTTAAAAATCGGAACATTATTCATTTTAAGCTTTTTTCGCTTTCTGCAGAGTATAACAGTGGTGTCTCCGCAGCGGGTGCCTACGGTTCAGTTATACTCTGATGCCGACAAGCGAGTCATCCATCCACCATGCCGTAGAAGAACAGTTCTTTTGACTCTGGTGGTGTGGAGTTGTGTTACGAGAAAGTGATATTTAACACGAACAACTGTTTTAGTCAAGTGTCGTCTGCCTGAACAGTCACTTGACTAGAAACAGCTGTAAGGCTGCAAGTATTGAAATACTTTTTGGTGCCCATAACAGCTGGAGGTTTCGGGCGTCTATGAGTTAATGATAATGAAGTATATATAGAATGAATGGGGAAATCGCCACACAGTGTTATATTAAAGTCACCCACCACCCACCCAAACCCCACCAACCCCAAAAACAATTATATTATTAAATTATTTATTTCTGAACTGCAAGTTAAAACTTTAGAATATACAGATTCAGAAGCTACTACAATTTTTAATACATTTTAAAAACGTCAACTGGAAAAAATAGCATAGCCCCACCAAGCTGTCAAACAGACATGACAGGAAAAGTCCAGAATGGTTTCTGATGGTTGTAAAAACTATCAGATGCACCATCCCATCTTCCTAATTACTCAAATACTGCATGATAATATTAGTCACACTTTGTCCCGCTGCTAATCTGTGGCTATTAATAGAAGACAGAAAATAGGCCTATTGTTCTCGGAGGTTTTATGTCTTGGGATTAAAGTGAGTAGACTTGATCCACTGTAAGATTAAAGAAAGATAGTGAGGGAGAAATCGTCTGTAGTTTTCTATACTGTGATCGTATATATCACCATTCTCAAGTGAAATTATACTCAATGATACTTTGTGAATGCCTGGGAACAAGGAGAAATAAATTTCCAAACTGATTTTAGCGATTTGCTTTGAGTGGAAACGTTAGGAATAAATTATGCACATTCCATATAAATTAAGGTCTTTACACACTAGACGCGATACGTGATAAGTGATAAACAACGAAATCTCGTCTCAGATTACAAATTTGATTAACCCTTTACCCAACGAATCGCCCGCATCCGCCCGCGTAATATGCAAATTCAGCAGTTGAAAAAATATTATTTTTAAAAAAATTTCAACAAAACCATATCATGTGACCCCTCGTTGGAACGAGCTCGTCGAGCTCGTTCCAACGAGGGGTCACATGATATGGTTTTGTTGAAATTTTTTGAAAAATTTAAAAAAATGATATTTAAAATAATAAATTTTGATATCGTCTCCGTTAGGTAAAGGGATAACAGTGACGGGCCTGATGGCTCTGATTTTAGTTTTGACAGGGGACAAACACAATAATGAACATAAATGAGACCAATGTTCAATGTGAAACATAAATAAAAAAAATGTAATTTTGACGCAATTGGCCGTGTATTTGTTGATCATTCATTCATTCATTCATCCATTCACAACTGCATGAAAAATTGCATTTGAAGCAGAAAAGATACTCAAACTCCATGAGCATTAATTTCGGACTCGTTATGGACATATGAAGTGGAAGTGAAAAGTGAAAGAAAAATGATAAAATTATGAAATTATAAAAATTATAACACTTTGATGTAAAATCGTGAAAGAAAAGTACCTAACGCATTAATTTTCCATCTCAATTCAAAGTAAGGAGAATTACTCTACCCGTTTGGACAACGATACTCAGTTCATAGGGAAAATGGTGTTCAGTTAGAAAAATCTCTCAAAATGTTCTTCTTTAGCGATAAAAGGAAGCAAAAATCCATTAGACCATACGTATTATTTTTAGATTATGGTCTTCAGTCTCCATTGCAGATTACTCAAATAACACGTAAAAATTTCGACAGATATTCAAAAAGGTCAGAAAATGGACTTAAACACACCTGGGGTCGATTATTTTCGTAAAATTTCTTTGTGTAATAAATGTTTACAATATTTTCTCCATAGGCCACAGTGTTAAAATTTAGACTTGGTTTTCCCCGAAAGTTGCGTATGCGCAGTCAGCATCGGACGAATTGTTGGGAATGGACCCGTGTGGGGACTAGTGAGGACCAATGTTTGGAGACCAGTATCCGATATAACATTCTCGTCTTAACTCAGTACAAGAGCTTCTACTACCGATGATGTTACCGTTTAAACCCACGGCCAGTGCTCTACAGTAGCCAACACTGCTGCTAAATTCATCACTGCTGCAATGAGAAGTGATTGTACACAATGTGTGAATAGCACATGATCACATTTAAAATGTGGCAATGTGTGCCGGTGTGAAAGTGCACAAGTGCGCACAAAACACGCAGCACCTTCGCACATGCGGGTATTTGGGGACCAGCAGAGAGCATATTTCGGAGATTATTGGGGACCAGAGTTTGGGGACTAGTGGGACCAGAACTTGAGAAACCAATGTTTGGGGACCAGTGGTGGATGTTGGGAGACTAGTAAACAAATAACATAAGAATACATGATAACCAGTTCCTTTTATTTCACTACTCTCATTGTCCACACCAGAACATAACAGTTCAAGTTGTACAGTCATTCGTCCAGGAAATCGTTATCGCCAAAGACATCTTTGAATGGTGCGTAGTTCCTTGATCTTCGATCCTTCCTTCCCGAAATGGTGAATAACCATCTGCTGATTGGCGGCGTCTTGGTTTTAGTTGGTTTTGAAACATCTTTAACTTTGCTGTTTTCTTTGACTTCCGAATGGGTTTCTTTCGGGGTGTGCCCTCCAGTTTTATTTGTTCGATGTTTTATAGCAGGCTGCTTTACCTTTGACACAGGCAGCTCGACTTCGTTGGGGGCGTCATGGCCCATCTGGTGAGCACCACTATCCATTTGATCTACATTCAGAATTTCAGTTTTCGTTTGGTCCAATGTTTGAGTTGTAGTAGACTCTTTGTTTTTTCTGAAAGCTGTCCGGTACTTAAACCTTTGTTCTTTTGTGCAGCATGGCCTTCGCACGGTTTGGCGAGCTTTTTGATTTGGTTCGTTGACTGGTTAGCCTGCTTAACTGGACTTTCGTAACTGATTGGTTTGCTCGCGTCCTGGTCTCTTTGTTGCAACTACAGCTTGATCTGGTTCAAACGTTTTCCGTTTAGCCTTTTCCACTGTTTTATACAACAGTTCAACCTCCCTAGATGTGAATTTTATTCCAGCAGAATTCTTGAAAACTCGTACTTGAATGTCATTGTTATATCTGAACACGATTGCGCACAATTTGTCAGACATCTTCACTCTTCGACGGCTGGAACAGAAATGTTTTTTTCTTTCGATGTCGTCTCTCTTATGTATGTTTTGTCAAACGAGCGCTACCTATCGTAATATTTTTATCTTTCCATTGGAACGTCACCACATTAATTTGCCGCAGTTCACAAATCGAGAAACAGGTTTATACACTCATTTGTAGTGGGTTGACCACTGAATATTAGTTGGATTCTTCCTTTTAGTAACTTCAGAGCGTGGTTTATTTACGCCATGCATGAAATCCCATCTCTCTTTATGTCCCATCTGCTCCCAAGGATAATTACCTTCTTTAAGTGCATGGACCATCATTTGCCATCCCTTAGGTTGAAATGTCTTTCTTTTTCTCAAGATTTCGTTCAAAAGCTCGGTGATGTTGGAACTCTCAACTATCTTATCTTTATAAATCAACTCTCCCTTCTCATTCCACGATAGATTTGGATGGGCTTTCATACTGTTCAGTAGTACCTTTGCTGTACCCTTCATTGTTATTGGAACGGAATCGAAAATATCCTGGTCGAAGTTTTCATTCTCTCTTTTGATTTCGATTTTAACTGGTTCGGGAGTCTGGGCCTTTTTGAAATGTTAAGTATCGTTGTAAGAGTTCATTGTATCGCCTCATTTTGTCTTCTACCGTGAGATGCTCATGTTCGAGAAGGTCTCTGATCTCTTGATCGGTGACTGACGCAGTTTTGACATATGGAGTTCTATTGATTTCGTAATGCTTCTCGTGTTGTAAACGCTCCAACATCCTAGGTTCCACTAAACCATATTCTTTTATTCTGTGCCATTAACTGTGTTTGGGTGTTTGAACCAACTCCCATATGACCTGCTCGGTAACGTATTTGGGTTTTCTGACAGTTCCAAAAGTTCCTTTCTGGATGGTTTGCCCTGGCTGCACCTTCGCATCGTATGTCTTTTGAAATGGTCTTGCCTGTTAAATTGTTTCGAACATACAGTGCACTGACTAGAAAGTGGTAGCTCCATGGACGGCATTTCTGTGACGATTATAATTGCTCCTGTCGTTAAATATTTTGCTGCAAAACTCACCTGATGTTCACCCATGGCAAGTCAAAAGTGTAGTGAATAAGTTTTGGAAAATACCCCCTTATATACTCTACTCCACTAGACCACTCCATTTCTTTTCGCGTCTTCGATGGTGTCGTGTGTGGTTGTCTGCTTGTGGTCAATGCTCTCACAACCACAACACATGGCGCACACAGACACATACAGCTATCGGCCCCTGCACGGCCACAGAGCTTTCGCGCCTAAACCAACCCGTAAGCTATTTCCTTCTCCAGATAATGATATCTTATTAATATGATACTACTCTCCTTCTTCTTCCAACTCGTCATTCGATTCTATCTCCATTTCAAATGTATATTGATCCAAAATGGGATCGAACAAAAACTTTCTCTTTTCTAGAGCATATTTCCGGGATTCAATAAGGTAATCGTAGTCTTCATTCTCTCTTGGGTGTTTTGCGGTTTCCCAGATTTTTGTATGGATGGGATCTTGCTGAAAATTTTGCATAAGCACGACTGTGTCAAGATATCCTGCGCCGACTGCTTCTCTAACTCTACTTCTGAGAGGTGCAGCTGCTTCTTCGGTCGCTTCATCTTTATCCATAACATCTTTTATGTAACCACTAAGGAGTTTCTCGAAATCATCCTGGTAATCATCATAAGCACCTCTAACGATACACGCTATCGGATCAGCGGAATCGTCTTCCGCCATTAATTCTTCTTCAGATTCTGTATCTTCTTCTTCGCTTTCAGATTCTTCTGATTCCTCACTGGAATCGTCCGTTGATGAAGGCTCACGTTCGGGAGGAGCACGGCAGTATTTCATTGCGTCTTCACTCTTCGACGACCAGGGAACAAATGAGCACAGTCACGTGTGCGTCCCTTTTAAAGAACTTTTGCAAGGATTGTTGATAGCCCAAGGACTTCTGGTTTAAGCAGCGACAAAAATCAACCGTTTTGTATGATTCGTCTTGCTTTCCGTTTATGTAATACTTTGGCTATTTTCCTTATTTCGTACTTGTATGGAATGAGGAGAGCTCTCTCGGATTTAGTCATTGGCACATTATAGTCCAAAAGGCTCAATACAATCACATATACATCGACTCAAGTCATTACTGGCCGTCTGAACCGTAGTTCTCGCTTCGCGTCTTTCAGCGTGGGCAAGAAATCGCAGGATATCTAGGTTTCTTTTCAATCTCTCGATCCCTGCGTTTTTTGGAGTCTTTATTCCTTTCGCGCCTCTCGGGACTATAACCATATTCGTGTCGTTTGCGCGTGAAGCTTCTGGAAAAGTGTTTCCCACAAAAACTACAGCAGTGGCTAGGCATGTCTTTACTCTTTGAAGACCAGGGAGAGATCGAATGAGTGTTGGTTGGTGTGCACATGTCTTTTATACTTTTTAAAATGTTTTGTTCTGTGTTTTCTGGACAAATGACTTTGTACAAATTGTGTGCTAGTATGCATAGTGTAACTGAGAGTAGTGAAATAAAAGGAATTGGATATCATGTATTCTTATCTTATTTTTTACTAGTCCCCCAACATCCACCACTGGTTCCCAAACATTGTTCCCCCAAATCTTGGTCCCCAAACCCTGGTACCCAATAGTCCCCAAAATATGTTCTCTGCTGGTCCAAAAATACCCGCATATGCGTATTTGCTGCATGTTTTGTGCGCACGTTGTGCACTTGCACACCGGCACACATTGGCACATTTTGCAGGTGTTCATGTGATATTCGCACATTGTGTACAATCATATCTCATTGTAGCAGTGGTGAATTTAGTAGCAGTGGTGGCTACGGTAGAGCATTGGCCGTGGGTGTAAACGACAATATCGTCGATACCAGAAGCTATTGTACTGAGTTGAGACGAGAATGCTATTTCTGACACTGGTCCCCAAACATTGGTGCCCACTAGTTCCCACACTGGTCCCCAACAGTCCCTAAACCCTTGTCCCCACTAGTCCTCAAACAGTGCTCCCCACTGGTCCCCAAATATCCACATGTGCCTATGTGCTGCATGTGCTATGCGCACATTATGTACGTAGATCACAATCGTTGGATCTAAGGTGATGGACTGGCGCTAAGGTTAATAGATTGGTTTGCTTGGTTGTTTAATCCCGAAGAAGTGATCTGATTGGTTATTTTATCGAAAGTAGTAACAAACGAGACGGAAGGGAGCAAGAAAACCAATCCCACTTCACAAGAACGGAACAGTAGTCTAGGGAAGCAGGGCAGAGAAACGACCCAGAACAACAAAATTCGAGCCTTCCTAAAATGCGCCTGTTATTGGAAAATTCTGCGGGAATTCGTTCCAAAAAATACTCTTGTACAAACGAACGCATCTGTTATTGGCAAAACACCCAAAGTGGGGCTTCAAAGTACGTTTCGATAATTTTGGGTGATTTGGGAGAAATCGTCGGGTTTATTTGGGTAATTCTATGAATTAAACGAGAATTCTTGGGGAATCCGTCCCAGAAAAATACTTCAATTGAGTCGAATGGAACCCCTCTTGGCCCTATTGTAGACCACTGAGTCAAACAGTAACCACGTGCCACCATAGAAACAAAGATTGCGGCCTCCTTCGTACAAAATGGAAGACGGAAATACGTATCACCCTAGCAGCACGAACTGCGCATGTGCAGTCACAGCACCCATCACCATAACAATGACGTCGCAACATGGCCGTTCACGCGGGTTACCATGACAACACAACATGGCGCCACTGGGTCACGTGACATGACGTCACTTCCAAGGTCACCCACAGAGGTCCCCCTGATCAGGCACGAAATGTGCATGATATACTACTTATGCCAATTCACCTTAAACGATATGTCAGAAATAGGGATGACACCCCCCTTTGATGCAGTAAAGTGATCACCAAACTGTTTTTTCTCTCTCGATCCCATCGCTATCTTGTCGTGACACACTTACATCAATGTGTCACGATTTCCTGAAACAAAATGCAAAATCAAGGTTTAATTGAGAAAAAACCCCCAAAAATGGCATCTTGAGTTCAATAATCTAGCATTTTTTTCTGGTTGCGTGAGGGAAGGACTATCTACCCCCATCGTTCATGAAGATATAAATATTATATCTAATAGCGGCTTGATAGGCCAACAATTCTAAATATTTCTAATAATCCGGCGGGTATGTTAACCATTTACTGTGAATATCGTATAAAATTACTTTAAACATATTTTTATTGCCATAACTATTGAGCAAAAAGGGATAGGAGGACAAGTGCTTCCCACTTAGTAAAAACCTCCGCTCCCATAACATGAATACAGATAATGTTACAATGGCGAAACAAACAAGTTTATGAAATTCATAAATGTAAAATAAACTATTTGAATGGGTTTATATATGTGTGTGTGTGTATGTGTATAAATAAATATGAATATGTAGCAGTAAACAAAGACGAAAAAAGGAAGAAAAAAAGCTGTTGATGTCCCTTTTGCATTAATATTAAGATTTGATAAATTACCAATAAGAGCGTTACGAGCGTTTGAATAAGATGGACAGACAAGGAAATAATGTTCTGCGTCCTCAACAACAGTTATACAATGTGGACAATATGGACATTCAGAGATGTAATTGAGGAATTTATCACTTTTCAGATCACTATAACCAGTTCTAATTCTACTGTGAATGATGTTGTGTTTTCTAGAACCATGCGAGAAATATACAGGTGGTCTGCATACGGGGGGTGGGGGGGGGGGGGCGAATTCAGTAAGCGATGAGCAATTTCGTAATGACTGGGATAAATTGTTCCACTTTTCCGTGTAAGACGGAAAGAATGATCGTTTAAATAGCTCAGTTCGCATGCTGTAATGCATCACATTTGACGAATTGCGAAAGTTATAAGACGATGTGTCACAAACCCGTGGTGGTAGAAGTTCATAGAGAAAATCTGGCGCATCGTTGTGCATGATTTTGTAAAATATACACAATTTTTTGAACGTGTCTTCTAGTTTCTAGATTAATCCACACCAAAATTAACCAACCTTTGGAAAGTTATGACATAAACTTCACAAAAATTATAAAGTTGAAATGACTTTTCTGTTACGAAGCAGTGACGCCTCACCTGCAATGCCAAACCCATATAAGCAGTGACTGGTTGCCGCCTGCATGCAAAACTTGAAAAAAAAACTTCCCGGGGTGTTGTGGCTCATTGATTAGAGCATTTGAGTCGACGGTTCGATCCTTCCCTGCACCATTTGCGTTATGTACCGCAGACAACAAACCTATTACCCATTGCCAACCCGGTGACAAGGTACTAAGCTGTGTAATAACCCTTTACCTAACGTAACGGCCAAAACCGGCCAGCGCGATTCTCAAAAATCGCCAATTAATTTTCATTATTTTTTTCATTTTTTGCCTCAAAAACATAGGTTATGACCTCTCGTTGGAACGAGCACGTCGAGCTCGTTCCAACGAGGGGTCATAACCTATGTTTTTGAGACAAAAAAAAAATTAGTTATTCAAGAATTATTTTTGCAAGTGTCGTCTGCTTTTCAGGTTAGGTAAAGGGTTAATGTACTCGATTGTGCACTTGCCTTCAATCGCTGCTAACTCTGCTTGTGCTGGATTAGTAAGTTGGAGACATTTGCTCGTCCTGTTCGTGGTTCTCTCCGGGAACTCCGGTTTCCTCCAACCGTCAAACTGTCCGACCCGATATGACAATGGCTGTTGAAAATATCGTTAAACGCCAATAATCAAGCCAAACCAAACCTTAATACTGCTCAATTTTTATGTCAAACGCTTACTGAAAGAAATATAAAAGTATGACCGAAAGTCGATTTCTACTCAGAATATGGTTTTTCAATCCAGTGGTGCAGTGTTAGGACGATGCTTGGTGGAATTTCTGCTTGAGTTAGGCGATATAAATTAAATTAAAGCAGTTGCATCTTCACGGATCTTCCATTAATTGAGATTCCTGTGTTTAAAAGCTGGGACCATAGACCATTATAACAGTAGTTTGTTCCAGTTGCATTGGATGCTTAGGCAACCGATCCCTGGGTAAATCTCACAATAAAATACAGGCTACTCAATCATTACAGAAAACAATTCCAACAATTCAGTAATTGAAAATTCTCGAATATCGGTTTCGGGGCAAGTTGTAAATGTAAACTAACACACTGGCTGAGTTAATTGCAACCCTTTTGGGGTTGTCGTTAGCTCAGTTGGTATGGTGGCAGAGCATTTATGGCCAGGCGACTGGGTGTCGTAGACCCGGGATCGACTTCCGCCGAGCCCACCTTCAAACAAACTTCACAGTTTTCAATCCAGTGGCGCGGTGTTAGGACGATGACTGCTGGAATACCGGCTTGACATAGGCGATATAAATTAAATTCAAGCAGTTGCATCGTCACAGATCTTCCATTAATTGAGATTCCAGTGTTTAAAAGCTGGGACCAAACACCATTATAACAGTAATCTGTTCGAGTTGCATTGGATGCTAAGGCAAATGGTCCACGGGTAAATCTCGCGACACGGGCGATATAAAATAAACTCAAGCAGTTGCATTTTCAAAGATCTTCCATTAATTGAGATTCCTGTGTTTAAAAACTGGGACCATAGACCATTATAACAGTAATCTGTTTGAGTTGCATTGGATGCTAAGACAAATAATCCACGGGTAAATCTTGCGACATAGGCGATATAAATTAAATTCAAGCAGTTGCATCTTCACGGATCTTCTATTAATTGAAAATTCCTGTGTTTAAAAGCTGGGACCGTAGACCATTATAACAGTAAATTGTTCCAGTAGCATTGTTGCTAAGGTAAACAATCCACGGGTAAATCTCACAATATATTACAGGCTATTTGTAGACAATTATGAATTATCACAGAAGACAATTCCAACAATTCGGTAATTGTTAATTCTCGATATCGGTTTCGGCGCGAGTTGTAAATGTAAGCTAACATACTGGCTGACTCAGTTGCATCCTTTTTGTGGTTGTCGTTGTCTCAGTTGGTATGGTGGCAGAGCTTTTATGGCCAGGCGAATGGGTGTCGTAGACTAGGGATCGATTCCAAAACTCTTTACAGTTTTCAATCCGGTGGCGCGGTGCTAGGTCGACGCCTGGTTGAATTTCTGCTTGACATGTGCGATATATGCAAATGCTGAGCAATTAAAAACAATAATCATGTGCAGTTATGTTTATCCCTTACAGACGACTTAGTGGGTCTCGTTCAATATATAATTAAATTAGTAAAAACCTAGCCGGATATTATTTTAGAACTTGCAAAGATTGAGCGTTACAGATCAAAACGAATATACGAAATAAGTGTTTATCTTCTTACAAACATTTCACTTTCGAAAGGAGGTGTTTTATTTATCTGCGCTGAGATCTCAGAGATGTGTGTTAGGTTTTCATCCTGACAATATACTGATAATCACACGTATTGACGTGCTTCCGTTTAATAAGTTGTATAATGAGTAGTATGTCAGGTTATGGGTGTCCCTAATTTGGATGATCTCACGGTTGACCTCAAGTGACGTCATAGTCACGTCACCAAGTTACGTCATGTTTCATTGTTATGGTAGCCCGCATGAGTGGCCACGTTGTGACGTCATCCTCATAATGATATGTAGTGTCAGTGCGCATGCATAGTGCGTGTTGTTAGGATGATCGTATTTCCGTCGTTTATTTTGTATATTGGAGATGGCCATCATGGTTTCTATGGAATCACGTGGTTTCTATGTGACCCAAAACCCTCTAATAGGACGTAGGACGTGGGTATATACGGAGGGTGTGCTCCTTTGTATAACATTAAATCTAATTTCTCAAATAGACCCGACATTTCCCCAAATCACTAAAACTGACGAAATCTATTTAGACCGGATTCCCCAAGAATCCTCCTCTTCAGGCATATGGCCAGGTATCTATGTTGGTGCGATGGTGGGGATGGAGTTCGCAGGGCATTTTCTGGGGTTCAAAAATGTTTATGCTGTGGACATATCGCGATATGTGAAGTCATGAGTTGGGGAGCGGTATGAGAGACGGTGCTCATCTATAGTTGTTGTGGCTGAGGAGAACTTTTTTTATATTCTCCAAGAAGGCCCAGCTTCGCGTCTCCTCTGGGAATTTATTGAAAAATATGCCCCAAAAGGGACTATTTGAGGGAAGTATGAGGCTCCAAAGAATATCAGTTTCTACCAAACATATGTCATCTGTAATTTCGTAAGTTAACGCCCAGTGACCGCGGTACAGGCTGTGTATGGCAGTTGCTTAGAAAATATGCTTCATCCCGCCCCATTAGATTAACACCCCCCCCCCACCCCCTCCA
Source organism: Pictodentalium vernedei (assembly GCA_031216915.1). Lineage (NCBI taxonomy): Eukaryota > Metazoa > Mollusca > Scaphopoda > Dentaliida > Dentaliidae > Pictodentalium > Pictodentalium vernedei. The sequence continues at coordinate 227,326,621 of CM062296.1, forward strand.
TTCACCACTACATATAATTTCTATAAAACATATTAATATACTTTCTCCAACTTAACCAGTAAGTGCTGTTCACAGAAAATCGCTTTTTACAATTTTAGAATTTTTTTAAAATTAAAACATGGCATATCATATGTTCTTATTGGAAGGAACTTCACCACTGCCGTTTTCAACAGACAGAGGAGTAGATCTACAGTACGGTCGTCGTGGACTGGTCGTTATCCCCGCGTCGACGCATGCGTTTTTCAGGTAATAAAAAATATCAGCAGCAAAATTTCAATTAACGAAGTACCGGTTTTTACCCGGTGCTTCATTAATTAAATTTTTGATGATTTTTTCTATAATTAGTGTTTGTAATCTAATAGTATTTCGTCTGTGGACATATTGCCCACCGGTGGAGGGTGACCAGTCCACAGAGACTGTACTGTAATGACACGAAGACGCGTAAATAAAGTAGGATTTTTTTATATCGTGTCCTTTTATGGATCATGTATAATCCTTTACCTAACATGAAAAGCAGACGACATTTGCAAAAAAAAAATCTTGAATAACTTATTTTTTTCATTTTTTGTCTCAAAAACATAGGTTATGAGAGCTCGTTCCAACGAGGAGTCATAACCTATGTTTCTGAGACAAAAAATGAAAAAATAATGAAAGTTAATTGGCGATTTTTGAGAATAGCGCTGGCCGGTTTTTGCCGTTACGTTGGGTAAAGGGATAAACTGTTGTTTATAAAACAGACAAAGGAGATCTACAGTACGGTCGTTGTGGACTGGTCGTTATCACCGCGTGGACAGTGATGTCCGCGCATGCGTTTACCAGGCAATAAAAATCATCATCAGCAAAATTTTAATTAATGAAGTACCGGGTTTTACATAGTGCTTCATTAATTAAATATTTTGATTATTTCTATAATTAATGTTTCTAATCTAATATTACTGCCTCCGTGGAAATAATGTCCATCCGTGGAAAGTGACCAGTCTACAGCGGCTGTACTGTAATGACACGAAGTCGTGTAATTTAGGAGGACTTTTTACATCGTGTCTTTTTATGGATCATTATAAACTGCTGTTTTTGAAAAGCCTGAACAACACAGCTTATTTTTCCCCCTTTGGTCGCATGTTTTGAGTCGTGATTGGAGCCACGAATCGAACATGCTTCGAGTCGGTACTCCAATTTGAGCCTGATTAGGTTGGTTAAGAAATGGACGAAATCATAGGGTCCTGGTATAGAGAAAAGGTTTATTTATGCGGATGCATATCAATACATTAATGTACCAGTGATATAGTCAAAGCATGCATTGAGTGTAATCAATTAAATGGTGCACATAATTAATGCATGAGCTTGTTCAAACACATGTTCTTCTTTTTTTGCTGTGTGATGTTGCAAACTTTCATCTTTAAATAAATATGACCCGTTTAACCGGCTGTTGATGTTTATCTTCATCGTTGAATTGTCAGGGGGACCCTATGTCGATTTAACTCTTTTAAAAAGATATGCATCTGGAGTATGCGTTCCAGAAATGTTTTGCTTTGCCTCTGGTTGGCCGATTTGCCCTTTGACTGCAGAAAGAGCTTTGTCAATGAACGCTGTTAGTACCGCCATGCCTCGCTCTGAAGAGATTTAGTTCGCATGTCCCATATCGACGGGGTGGAGTTGGAGCGTTGTCAGTGACTGGCCTCCGTCCAGAATGTGATTAAGAAACTCGTAAAAACAGGGACGGTAGCTTGGAGAACATTTGCATTGTGTGGTTGTTGAACTTGGCCCGGCTAATGGAAGTGCAATTGGCGTTCCAATAACGTTCACACTGCCTTCTTGTTGAGAAACTGCCGCTTGAGGAGAAGACCACTTCCTTGCACGCGGAAAGGTAGGTCAAGCTTAGCTTCTTTAACACCATCCAGTTCCACTCTGCATCATCCGAAACAGAAATATTGGCAAGGTGCACCACCCCCTTAATTCGGCCTTGGCTATTCATGCGGCTGTTCTCTCTTAAATACGTATAAGAAGTGTAGTATAAGGGGATACGTTGCAAAAAGAATTGTACTTGGCCAATGGTTGGCCATAGTTAGGTGCAAAGAAGTGTGTGAATTAATATTGTGAGCAGCACCGTGGCTTGCTCAAAATGTCAGCTGTGCGGGGTTGGGCCGCAGTCAGTGACCGACCCTCCTTCACATGTCCATTCAAAAACTTCTCAATATAGGGAAGCGAGCCAGCAGAACATGTGCATGTGTGGGAGTTGGACTCAATTCAGTACAACAGGCATTCCAATTACGTTAACACTTCTTGTTGCGACGCTGTCGCTTGTCAGCAAGACAAATCTCTTGTATCCGAGAAAGCGAGCAAACCCGCCATCGTCACTCGAAAAGCTGCGCTGCGGGCCCAATCTATATTTTGTTTCTCTCGTTTTTTTAAAGTTTTTTTTTCTCAGGACGCTGAATTTTGTAACTAATGTTAACCTGTGTATCGATTAGGTTAATTCGAACTGGCTTACTGTCTGTTCAATTGACCGTCACGCTAAACGCGTTCCCTAGCTTTTAACAATTATCTCAAATTGTTGTCTTGTGGTAATACACGCTTTCACAACAGAGGGTTATGTTTAAACTACAATACGTGACATTGTATGTATTCTAATACTAAACCAACAACAAATATAACCAAAACGGGTCAAGCTGCTTCAATCATATGATCTATTTCGATGAGAAAACAACGCGTTTCTGTGCCTTTACCAAGGATTGGGAAATGTTGTTATGCAGCACACTGAGAGCCCCTTCTGACAGTGTATCAATTATTACCTACAAATTGTACCGACTTTTTGACCAGTGATTTTTTGAGTTAAACTTTAATGAATTTTTCACTATATTTAGTCATGGATGCTTCATAGCAGCCATGACTAGATTTGATGAAAAATATTTTTAAAATATCTCATGAAATCAGCGGGTTAAGCGTTAATGGGAGAAACTCCAGGCATCACCTGTAGTATTGAAACTGCTAGAGTAGTTTACATGTAGCTCACTTCAAAACTGTCCCTCATTGTCATGGACCCACGGGCCTTATCCTGTAGGTTGGCTGTTGTCTAAAAGACAGAATACAAAATATTACATGAGAAAAACACTCATTTCATATCATATTCTGTTTATCATATAACACACAAACGCACAAATTGGCCACTTAGTATGACTGTTTAATCCATCACCTAACTTGAGTTGAAGACGGTACTTGGAAAAAACATCCTCGTATAACTTGAAATTTTCATTTTTTTGCTTCCAAAACATAGGTTATGACACTTCACTGGAACGAGCGCGACACGCTAGTTCCAATGAGGGGTCATAACCTATGTTTTGGAAGCAAAAAGTGAAAATATAAAAAAAAATGAATGGCTTCTTTCTTGTCGGTAAAAGATTAATACAATATAACCCACCCTAAATAGGACAGATAACGTAAATTCTCCCTACTAAAATTATGCAAATATGACCCAGTTGTATTTTGTTTAGCCAATCAAATTGTCCAGTTTTGAAATTGACCAATGAAAGCTCCCAACTCTAATTATGCAAATTATGAAAATGTGGCCCAGTTGTATTTCGTTCAGCCATTCAAATTGTCTAGTTTTGAAACTGACCAATGAAATTGACGGAAGGCTTTATTTATCACTGATTAATATGAAAACAAAATATCAAATGTTTTAAAGTGAACAAAATGGACGAGTCATATGATAAATTCTAAAACTAAACCAACAACATACATAACCAAAACGGGTCAAGCTGCTTCAATCATATGATCTATTGCGATGAGAAACCAACGCTGTTGTGTGCCTTTATCAAGGATTGGGAAATTCTGTCATGAAACACACTGAGAGCCCCTTCCAACGGTATGCCAATAGTTACCTACAAATTGTACCGACTTTTTGACCAGAGATTTCTTGAGTTAAACTTTAATGAATTTTTCACCACATTTAGTCATGGATTCTTCATAGCAGCCATGAATAGATTTGATGAAAAATATTTTAAAAATATTTTTCATGAAATCAGCGGGTTAAGAGTTAATGGGAGAAACTCCAGGAATCACCTGTAGTGTTGAAACTGCTAGAACAGTCTACATACAGCTCACTTCAAAACTGCCCCTCATTGTCATGGACCCACGGGCCTTATCCTGTAGGTTGGCTGTTGTCCAAAAGACAGAATACAAAATAACTGATACAGACTAATGTCTAGAACACACTACTAACAAAATTTTACAGCAATAGTACAGATGAAACTAGAAGTCCAGTGACTGTATTGTACACTATTTTGAAGTAATAGCGCGCTGAGTATATGCTCCTTTGTTCCTTGCCAAACTGCACCATTAGCGTACCTCAATTCCTGTAGAAAACCAGCGTGTACAATTCTGTACAATTCTATACTAGTATATAGAGATCATTAACATCATTCCGAACCTCTAGTGTGTTACATGCACGTGTAATGACGTAAACAGGTATGAAAATTCGACAAAATGGAATGAAGGGAGAGGAATACTACTTAATCGCAGCGCCATACCTTCTCCACTCGAAAGGTATTTATAATTGTTCATAACAGCACAAGAAACATTTGACAACTTTCATCACATGGACCACCCGTGCAAACGCTTTTGTGTATTTCCGACAACTTCATTCTTCTGCAGTAAGGAGCACATTAACTAACGATTAGTATAGCATGTGCTCTAATTGTGACAGGACTTCTAGTTTCAGCTGTCTCTCATCGCCATTGAGACACAGGCTGTACCCTGTAGATTGGTTGCTGCCCAAAAGACAGAATGCAAAAAAAAACTGATGCATAATTATGTCTAGAAGACACTTTTAACGAAATGTTACAGCAATAGTACATGTACTCGGATAGCTAAAGAGGTTTCTCTCTCATTCTGGTCGCAATCTTGCATTAGTGGATCGCTATTTCATTTTTAAATATTACAAAATGTAGACTGACTTAGGAAAAAGAATAAAAAATAGCACCCCATTTGTAATGTTTCGCACTTATTGTTCGAGGGGTGTCGTTGACAGGAAATAGTGTCTAGAATCTCCACCAGCGGCGAATGCTATAAACGTTTTACAATTGTATTTTCCTGGATTCTGAACACGGTGGCTCAGTGGTTACGGCATTGAACTTCAAACTGAAAGTTACACGGTTCGATCCCCCACCAGGGATAACTGCGTTGTGTCCTCGTGCAATGGCTTAATCCCAAATGCCCACGTGCGCTGCGTACTAAGGCGTTCTGTCTTCAACCAGTGCTAATGCAGCTTGGGCGGAGTTAGTTCGTTGGGGAGTTTGACAGAATGTCACCGTTGTTCCATCGCAGGGACGTGGCTAGAGGTTTCCAAATGGGGGTGTAGGGCAGTGAATTTCCAACTAGGGTTGGAAAGTCACTACCGAGAAACATTTTGAAAATGAAGCCATGAAAGGGGGCATAAAATTGATTCTTGTAACTGAAATGTCAACACATTTGTGATAGAATTATCAGGTTGCTATTATTATTTGTTATTATTCTGGGAATTGAATATGTGCTGAACAAATGCTTAAGCTGAGAACTTTGTGCAATTCACACTGTCCTAACATTAAATCACATCTGATGCAGGAATGATCAATTTTCGATGCTTCGTCATTTTGTAACTGTGAATGATGGAATTAACCCAGGATAACGATTTTAAATGATGTGATTTTCTTGAAGTGCATTTCGAGGATTATTTTTATTACGATAAGTAAACGTACAATAGAAATCTTGTACCGATTTACATCATGCATACTTATGAAGCTCGATATTGCGCACACTGTAGTTGTAAATAGTAACAGTTGGAATTTTTGCCGAGTTGAAACCGAGTTGGAATTTTGGGAGTACTTGTGACATCAACACCACCAAGGAAGCTCGAAAATCCGGATAGATAGAATTTCCAACTACTCATGACTTGCCCTCCGAATTTCCAACTATAGGAAATTTTGGCGAGCATTGGGGAGGAGGGGCACACACCGCACACCCCGGTCGCCACGTCCCTGATCCGTGTTTCTCCCTGGGTACTCCGGCTTCCTCCACCAACAAAACTCCCCGACACGGGGTGACCCTGGCTGTTGAAAGTGTCATTAAACCTCCATAAAAAACCCAAACAGCCTGTGAATATAAGCGATTGGAAATGAACCATTGGCGATTCAAAAGCAGTGACAATTATTTACCTACCGGTAAACTGTCACGTGATTTAAAACACTAATGGTTCATTACAATTATATAGGGCCACAGAAAGTAAATACAAGTGTGGAAAATACACTTGAAAATGGTTTATAGTATTAGCCCCTGACCAAGCGCTATCTGGGGCCAATACTATAAAAATTTTACAATTGTATTTTCAGAATTGTATTTTCTAGTTATGAGTTTTGATGGGTTAAACTGAGCCATTGGCATTTTCAAAGATGTGGAAATTTGTCAGTTGCCAAATTGTCATATCTTTTAAAATGCTAATGATTCTTTATAGTCAGTTATATTAATAGGTAGACAAAACAATTCTAGAAAATACAATTGTAAAAGTTTAAAAGTACTGGCCCCCGGTCGATACTGTATCAGTTTCTTTTTGAAATCACGGTGTTGTATAATGCCACAAAGGTTAGTGCGATTACTTTTTATGCCTTAACAATTCATGCTTAAAGCTGGCGGACAAAAACCATTTTCATCTGATAACATCCTGCTTAGCAAACAAACAAAAGTTTCAAGTTTTGTAATGTATGTATTCCATAATTAGAAGAGTTTCTAAATATACATTGGGAGCGCGGTGGCACAGTGGCTACGGCATTGAACATCAAACCGAAAGGTCCAAGGTTTGATCCCCGTCAGGGCAGCTGCGTTGTGTCCTTGGGCAAGGCACTTAATCCTGATTTCCCACATGGGGGCACGGTGGCGCTATGTACTAAGGCGTACTGCACATCGATGGTGCACTTATCTTCAACCAATGCTAACCCTGCTTATGTGGAGTTAGGAAGTTGGGGAGACTGACTGTTGCTCGCCGTTGCTCAGTGGTTCTCTCCGGGTACTTCGGCTTCCTCCACCCGTAAACTGTCCGACATGAGGTGACCCTGGGTGACGAAAGCGTTGTTAACCCTTTACCTAACATGAAAAGCAGACGACACTTGCAAAAAAAATTCTTGAATAACTATTTTTTTCTATTTTTGTCTCAAAAACATAGGTCATGACCCCCTCATTGGAACGAGCTCAACGAGCTCGTTCCAAAGAGGGGTCATAAACCTACGTTTTTGAGACAAAAAAATGAAAAAATAATGAAAATTAATTGGCGATTTTTGTGAAAAGCGCTGGCCGGTTTTGACCGCAACGTTGAGTAAAGGGATAAACCTCAATCAATCAATAATAAAGATACATTACGGTGTGAACCTACGTTGTGTTTGTGATCTTAATATAACAGGTGTCTTGATAATTCTGAACCAACATTTGTAAAAGGAGCATAATATCTGAAGAACCAATACTACATTTTTCATGTCCAATCGAGAAGCTTTTATCTTACTTATCTGATCATTTACCCTTTCCGTTGTCTTCAGGTATTGGTTTCAATTTCACTTACAGTTCGGTCACCGTGGGCTGGTCACTTGCCACGGGCAGAAAATATTTCCACAGATACAATAATATTGGATTCCAAATACTAATTATAGGAATAAATATTTAAAATTTAATTTATTTAAAAATATTTAATTCATGAAGCACCTGGTAAAACTTGGTGCTTCATTATTTACATTTTGTTGATGATGATTTTATTACCTGGTTAAGGCGTGAGTAGTATAACATGTGCAGATCATGGTTGTTTTTTGGGGACCTCGGTTGGTGACCTATGAAGTAACGTCATGGTTTCCCCCAAACGTCACGTGGACTTTCATGGTAGCGGGTATTATGTGATATATGATGTTACCGCTGATGCGCGTCTCAACCAGGAAAAAACAAAAATTGACTTTTCAAGGTTCAATACATCTTAGTAGAGTGGAATGACCGGTCCGAGCGCATCACATTTTTTGGTACAGATCGCACCTCACCAAAACTTAGTTGTTTGGGGGCAAATTGCATTCATCACGATCAAAATCCATTGACTTGTACGATGCGACACGTTTACGTTCACATCGTCACTGTTTCCCAGTTTTACAGCTATGGACGTAGACGAGGTGTCGTGTGTTCTACGTTCAATTTCTCTAATGGTCAACGTGGATCCGACTAAAATTACGACGTAATTTTAACAAACTCTATAGAATTCCCTCTCTTAAAAATTTACTTTTAGGTGCGCTCGTAACTTTTGACAATGCTCGTTCTCAGAAAAACACTCACCTTTCGCAGAGGTAACATGGACCCATCATTAAGGTGAATTTTTGTCGACAGAATACCGTCAAAAAAATACCACAGGTGCGGATGAAATACTATCGACCCAACGTCGATTCCCGCGAAAAAAATGCACTCTAAATCGACCGGCGAATTTATCATTGTGCCCGAACCGGTCGTCGATGATGTAGTGAGGTTTTTGGCAAGGAGAGAGAGATAGCTCGTAGAGTCTAAAAAACGTGAGGTGCACCCGCTCCTGTCCGTGCTTATGTAGATATTATGAGTTGTGAGACGGATGATAAAAAATTGTTTTGACCAACGAAATAACAGAAATATCGATGAATCAGCATCAGCTTCATTCTATTTTCAACATAAAATTTAATAACCGTTTTTGTCATTAAAGAAAAAACTGAGAAAAAAGGGTTTTTTTACATATATAATAAGAAGTAGAAAAAATTTTTTTACAATTAATAATTATTATCATAAAAAGTTTAACAATTCACCAAAAAAATTTGGAAAATAACAAAAAAAATTTTTTTGAAAATCACAAAAAAAAAAATTTTGACAAAAAATATTTTAATAATAAGAAGTAGAAAAAAAAAAAATTTTTACAATTAATAATTATTATCATAAAAAGTTAAACAATTCACAAAACTTTTTTTGAAAATCACAAAAAAAAAATTTGACAAAAAATATTTTAATAAGAAGTAGAAAAAATATATATATACTTTTACAATTAACAATTATTATCATTAAAAAAAAATACACTCACAAAATTTAATAACCGTTTTTGTCATTAAAGGAAAAAACTTGTTAAAAAAAAAGTTGTTATTTTTACATATATAATAAGAAGTAGAAAAAAAATAAAAAAAATATTTTTTACAATTAATAATTACTATCATAAAAAAATAATCAGTCATGACATTGTCAGTACCTAAACAATCCATATTAAAATTGAAGAGAGTCGAGCGATTTTCAAAATACGGTAATAGAATTTATAGACTACAATCACAAGACGCCATCGAATTGAAGGACGTGAAGACGACTGGATTGAGAGAGGAATACGACAAATATACATTGCCTTTGAAAGTGAACGAGACCACCCTGGATTTAATGTACGAATGTCAAGATAATCTATTAACCATTCTCAAGGAAAATATAGAAAACATTTTGATGCAGACGATCTGTCTCTAACCTACAGGAGTAATATATATCCGAACATCTCTGAAGAAGTGGTTGGCAAATTGAATCTGGACATCGGGGAAGAACGAACGTTCGAGAGTGTGAATCTGATTTTCCAATGGATTTTTCAGCGGGGAAACGATAGCTCTCGGGAAAAGGATAGCTTTAAAGTTAACATGCTCATAATGAATGCGAAAATATTATAAAAAAGAGAGAGTTAGTTCATTATAGATAGATTTTAAATCTCAATTCGAAAAGCTTATTAAAGTATTTATCATGAAGTAGTACTCGTTTTTTTCTGGGTTTTTTTGTAGATAGATTTTAAATCTCAATTCAAAAAGCTTATTAAAGTATTTATCATGAAGAAGTACTTGTTTTTTCTGTTTTTTTCTATTTTTTTTGTCATTAAAGAAAAAAAACAAAAAAAATATATATATATATAATAAGAAGTTTAACAATTCACAAAAACATTTTTTGAAAAATTAAAATAATATTATATATACATATTAAATAAGAAGTTCAATACATAAAAAATGCCAAAAACAAAAAAGGATATCGTGGGAAAAAATTTATATTTGTCTACCAAATCTGAGTTGAAAAAGTATGGTAGAAATCTAGGAATTAAAAATTATAACTGTTACAAAACCAAAGAACGATTGATCGAAGCCGTGCACAAGGAAACTTGTGATCTATCACTGGTGAAATTACATGCCAAAGTGCGTCAGTCGTTGAAATTGAAAGGTGTCAAATACATGAAAAAAGGCAAATGCATAAGTCATTTGCTCAACAGAAAGGGAATGGATGAAAGGTCTGCGGTAGTGACAAAAACAACTCGGATCGTGAAAAAAGATGAGAAGATAGCGATGACAAAACGTCAACAAACAACCACGAAGATAACTAAGAAGAAGAAGAAGATGGCCATTAAACAAAAAGTGGTAGAGCGGCAGAAGGTTTTAAAAAAAATAATAAAAAATGAAAAGCAACATGGTTCGAGATGACAATTTGTTAGAAAAAAAATGATGGATGCAATCGAGAGAGCAGTGAATGAAAAAAAGGGTCTCGATGTTATAACAGATATCGTGATCGAAGCATTGAAGTCACCATTGATTTTGATAGAACAAGATGAAGCCATCAATGGATGGTTTAAATCTTTTGACGTGAAGCCCAGTCTCATAAAAAAAATCGATCCTCAATCATTCATGGAATGGGTGAAGGGTAGCGTGTTGGACGTAATTCGAAAACATCTTGGTAAGGGTTTAAAAATAAGAATGATCTTGTATTGTCTGATGCAAAAGGTCGACGCAGAAACGAGTAAGATCCTGCAACAAGATGCCTTTTTCCATTCTAAAAACGAGATTGTGTTTAGAGATGACGAATTAGTCGACGTTTATAAAGTGATGAAAGACAAAATGGTGGAATCTATGGCTACTTTTCAAAACAAAGGAAGTAATTGGACGTTCAAGAAGAAATTGAATCTCGAGATTCACATGGATAGGCACGATCCTTTGAAAGCATCGTCCTATATAAAATTACCTTATTTCGTATTTAAAAAACAAGCTGTGATCAATGTGAAAAAATAAAGATGTTAACGAGTGTTTCAATTGGGCGATCACATAGGACTTGTATCCCATAGAAAAGGATGCTCAGAGAGTTTCCAAGTACTCAGAGACTTGTAAAAATTTTGATTGGACGGGAGCGTCTTTCCCAATGCAGTTGAAAGATATCAGAGATTTCAAAAAGCTAAATCCCACCGTGGCCGTGAACGTCTTGGGATACGAGGGAAACGATAAAAAGGAATAGTCTATCCTATCAGACTGACTTCGCACAAAGAGAGAGAAAAGATTGTTAATTTGTTATTAATTTCAAAGGGTGACAATCAATATTATTGCTGGATTAAAGAAATGAGTCACTTGTTGTCGAAGCAGATTTCTAAACATGAGAACAAGAGATTTTTCTGTCTCAACTGCATGAATTCGTTCCGTAGTCAAGAATCGTTGACGAGTCATCAGGAATATTGCAGTGAAAAGCAAGGCATTGCTGTTGAAATGCCTAAACCTAACACTTACATGGACTTTCGTCATTACAATAGAAGATTAGAACCACCATTCGTCATCTACGCCGATTTCGAATGTTTCACCATGAAAATAAATTCTTGCCAGCCAGACAAGCATAGGAGTTACATGGAAAAATATCAGAAGCCCGTACATTCAGGCTTTTGTTATTATGTGAAATGTTCTTTCGACGATCGAGAATCATCTGTTCCATTCATCTACACCAAATATTCAGATGATGACGACGTGGCTCAAAGATTTATAGAAGAGTTAGAATCGAAAATTCAAATACTATACGACAAATTTAAAAAACCTAAACACATGATTATCACGCCAGAGCAACAGCGAGAATACAGTGAAACCACCGAATGTCACATCTGTAGACAATTATTCGATAATCAGTCAGAAAATAATAAAAAATTTGGAGATCATGATCACTACACAGGTCTGTTTTGCAGTGTTGCTCACAACAAATGTATTTTAAGATTTCAAGATGCTCAATTCTATTCAGTGATATTTCACAATCTCTCGGGTTACAACAGTCACTTGTTCATGAAAAATATGGGTGTTAGCAAGGGGGAGTTGAGCTGCATTGCGCAAAACGATGAAAAATACATTTCATTCACTAAATGTAAAGTCGTCGATAAAAAGAGAGTCATCAATAGTTTGACTGAGAAAATGAGTCCCATCCATAGAGAGATAGGTTTCATCGATAGTTATAAATTTATGTCGACCAGTCTGGAAAAATTAGTCAACAGTTTGAATAGGGAGAAATTTAAAATCATGAGTAAACATTTTAATGATCGACGAGAATTGGTGAACATTATGTTGAGGAAAGGCGTCTATCCTTATGATTACATGAACAATTTCAAGAAATTCGACGACGTCGCTCTACCTTCTAAAGGAGATGTTTATTCGAAATTATACAGTCTCACATTTCTGATGACGATTACAAACACACACAAAAAGTGTGGAGATTATTCAACATGAAATACATGAGAGAATATCATGATCTCTGTTTGAAAATTGACATGCTTCTCTTGGCCGATGTGTTTCGAAAATTTTCGATCGGTGTGTCATTGACATTATGAACTAGATCCGGCGTGGTATTTAACTCACCCGGACTCGCTTGGGATGCTCTCTTGAAAACGACTAAGGTTCGATTGAAATTATTAATGGACGTAGACATGTTGCTCGTGTTTGAAAATTATGTGAGGGGTGGCGTCTCTAGATATGCCAAAGCTAATAATTATCACATGGGAAAAGATTTTGATTTGGAAAAACCGAGTAAATACATACAGTATGTGAACTGATGTCCTGGCAGATGCATTTCGATGGGTAGATTATTAACCAATTTATTCGTCAGACCGGCACCGCATTTGCCAAATTGCGTTTTTGTCGAACCACACATTTTACACATTCCGCGAAGCATGGGACTTTTTTTTGGCAGCACTTTTTTAACGTTAACCATATCTGTAACTCTCTTGCATTTGATGCAATACATTTTGGGTTTTTTTTCGTATATATATATATATATTTTAATTTTTTTTTTTTTTGTAATTTATATATAACTTTTCTTCTTCTTTTATATATATATTTTTTCAGTCGATTGCTTCTGAAATCTTTTTGGGATCAAATAATTTACAAAACGATTGTCTCGCTTCTTCCCTACCTTTTTCCATGAGAGAACCCTTCAATTTTTCCTTGAGAATCTGATAACTCTTGACTCTTATCTTCGCTTTCATGACTTCATATTTTTGTTTTTTGTTCAATATGTCGATGAATTCACCATCTGAAATCCTACTGTCTTTCAATGCTATAGACATCTTATCTGACACAGAATTGATCTTTGCATTGGCAAAAACGCTGATGTTTTTGTGTTTCTTGGCCTTCATGAATAATTTCTTAGTGACAAATTTTCTGATCGTACTGACGAATCTGGCAGTCAAAGCCAATCCTTCTATGGCTGACACGACTGAAAGAGCAATGATGGCGGTCAACAATAGACTGATTCTGGCATCGTTCAAACCCATAGAGATCATGTTGAGAGTCAAATCCACACCACACACAAATTTCTCTAATCTCGAATATTTCTTTTTGAGCGAACAACGAGAATCTCTCTCTTGCATCCGATATGATTGAATTCTATTGATTTGTTTGATTCGATACTTCTGTGCCTCGTCATCACTACTTTCTGGTGATAGAAGAGGTGCCATGGGTTCCACCTTCTCTAACGATATATAGATGTTTTTACTTTGAAGTTCCATTTCCATTTTATTTTTATTTTGTATCTACTATTATATATTTTATGTATTCTATTTTTCACTCTTTATTATTTTAACAAAAAAATGTTTAGTGGTTTCTTCCCTTCAACAAGGAATCCATCAAAACGTGATTCCGATCGGAAAATTTTTTTAGTGGTGGTGGTGATCATCGTCGTTAGAAAAATGCGATGATATAAACCACCTCAGTGGTGGTGGTTTCCAGTTTTCCAACAAATATTTCAAAAGACATCCTCTGTCTTCGATGGTGGGTTCTCAATGTGCAAACTTCAACTTTTCTGATTTAGTAGGCTCCTGAAATAATAAATGATACCAACATCTGATCACGTGATCACGTCGGACATATTCTAATGTGGGCATGAGATATGCGGTGACGATGTCTTCCCATTCCAGTGTGAGACACGAATGATCAATACAATTAAATTCTTTCTTCTCTCGACAGCAGAGGCACCTTTCATGCACAGCATGAGGAAATTGTTCATTCATGCAGATTGCGTAAGCATGACACAATGACCATCGAAGATCCCAAGCTCTCGATTCCTTGAAAGGGTCTGTCATAATTAATATATACAAAAAAAAATATTTTGTATTCTTATTATTTATTTTTTTCTATTATTATGAATATTATAAGGTTTTTTTTAATTTTGATTTATTTTTTATATAAATATATAGAAAAAAAGTTGTTTTTTTAGTTAAATGAAAAAAAAATCCAATTATTATTTAACGGAAACATTTTTTAGCGGTCTCTCCTTCTCCAACAAATATTCCAAAATGTGTTCCCTGTCTTCGGTGGTTAGACTTCGATGTGCTAACTTCAATTCTTCCGATTTTGTAGGCTCGGGTTCTCCAACACAAGACATGAATTGTCTCCAACAATTGATCACATCATCACGTTGGACGTATTCCGATGCAGGCAGGAAATACATGGTGATGGTGTCTTCCTATTCCATCAGAAGACAAGAATGATCAATGCGATTAAATTCTTTCTCCTCTCGACAATCGAGGCACCTTTCTTTCAAGATGTGAGAAAGTTGTTCGTTCACGCAGATCGCGTAAGCTCTGCACAGTGCTCTTTGAAGAAACCAAGCTCTCGATTCCATGGAATCATTCATCATAATTTTTCTATAAAAAAAATGTTTCTATTCTTATTATTTTTTTTTTCTCATTATTTTGTTTTTAGTATTATTTTTTTTATATTTTTTTTCTCTTTTATATCTATTATGCCTTTTTTTAATAATAATACATCTATTCATCTCATCATCAAACGAATGAACGAATACTCCTCATCTATTACGATCGGGCATATTATTACTGGAAAGAGATGACATTTTTTTTTTCAAAAGTTGGAGTTTATGCCTCTCATATTTCGATAAAACCATCATTTTTTCATCATTGTCATCGTCGTTAGATTGATATGGGAAATAATCAATAATGATTTTTATCTTTTCAGTAAATTTGATCCACAATCTATTTAATGAGAATGCATGTGATCTGCAAATAAATTTGACACATTCACGAATAGATTTTTCAATATTTTCATCACCACCATGATCGAATATGTTAACTATGTTTTTCACAGAAAAAATTATATAACGATATTTCCCATAATTTATTATAACGTTCTACAAATGTCACATCGTATTTTAAATGATCTAAAACATCTATAATCATGTCATAATCTTAGTAAGACACATTTTCTACATACTTCATCGTTTCAATATTTTCGAAATAACTTCGATTTAGGAATATGAATAACAATATTAAAGAAAACAACGTTCTGTACAAGTTTAAACACGCATCATGTACTATTTGTTCTGATTGAATTGTTTCTAATGCATACTCGTGTAAAGATTGTGAAAAATCTAAAAGCTTTTCATAATATGAACGTCTTGTTAACACGTCTGTTGGAAGTCGTTTTCTCTCCTTTTGTTTCATTTTTTTTTTTTTTTTTATAATAACATACCCAAAATGGATATATTCTTAAATGGCAAATTCTGACTGAACAATAAATCTTTACCAATCGGTTCCACATTCTCTCCAGTGTTCAGATAGAGACCATCTCCGTGGAAAGCATTGCTGCCTTTTCTCATGGGTCCTAGATACAATACTTTACATTTGATGTCTATGCGACACACGGCTCCTCCCTTCTTCAAAAATAGTCTGTTTCCTCTCTTCTTCAGAAACAATCCTCTACCCATTAATTTGTCGACTCCCAAACTATCGAGTCCCGAGCGAGCTCCCACGCCCAGAGCTGGTAATGCTGTCTTTGTGAGAATGGGTAATGCTTTAGTGGCGAGTCCCGCTAATAGCGGTAAGAAACCACTTTTTATTCTCAGATTGTATCTCAATTGAGTGGGACTCAATCTCACCGTCATTCCCATTCGATTACGAATCACTTTCTCCATCATTTTGATTTGAGTTTTAGTCCAGGTGATTTGATTGCTACTGCCACTCACCAGATCTTTGTGACTGAATTTAAATCTAAAAGCCTCACCTCAATGACTCAACGCTCTGTGAAGTTTAGCTTTCTGTCCTTCGGATATGTTCACGTTTTTAAATATTATAAGTTGGTGATTTTTTTTTAATTATTATAAATATTAGAAGTTGTTTGGGTTTTTTTATTTCTTATATAAATATATAAAAAAATGAAAAAAAAAATTTTTGTTAAAATACCATTTTTTTTTTCTTTTTTCAAATTATATTATTATTTTTTTTTTCAAATTATATTATTATTATTTTTTATTTACATAATTTTTTTTCATATCTCTCTGATGTAAAATCGTATAGTTACTCTCACCGTGAAGATTGAACAGATATCCATTCTGATCTGTCAATGTGGTTTCGATGCTATACTACGTGTCCAAGTCACAGGTGAATAAAAGAGATTTTGAGGTCGCTCCATGATCTTGTAACGTGAAGAAAGGTCCGGAAAAAAACGAGTAGATCGTCGACTGAGTGCTACCATCGATGTAACTTCCTGAGATCACATTGACATTCATTAAAATGCTATTGACCATGAGAATGTCGACCATATTCTCGGATGCGGTATGGCCTCGATACATCTTTTGATCAAATCCCAACATCTTGCCGATCGAATCTTCCACACTAAAATCCATTCGAAAATTATCTCCTAAGTCTAATATCGTCTGTAGAGTACTCATATGGGGAGCAATTCTTATCATCTTGCTTCTGTGACCATCGGTCTTCAGTCTCATCTGGATGTGATGGTTCAGATCGTCTATGTCATAATTTCCTTTGGGAATTCATATCTCGAATCAATCCACTCCGTTGGAATACTTGAATGCGTTATTCTTTTTGGTGATGTTGGGAAACGAATAATAAGTCTCGAGATTAACCAACGCCATCTCGTACCTCTTTTCCTTCTTCAATTCAATGAAAGGTTTAAATTTGGTCGTGAATCGAGTCATCTCGTGACTTACTATGATTTGAAAGGATTGTTTTGCTGCTGTATTCTCGACTGTCTGTTCTAATAAACGATGTTCTGACATTTATTATTATTATTATTATTATTTATATATTTTTTTTTTATATTTTATCAATATTGTTTTTTTTATTTTCTTCTCTATTATTATTAGAAATATAAAAAAAATCGTCGAATTCACTTCGATATTTTCCGTTGTTAAATTCGCTAGTCAAATCGATCACCACGAAATTGTGAAGTCCTTTGTCCCACACCTTCTTACAAAATCTCCTGAATTCTTCCCTACGCATGTCATTGGCCATGTGATCTTCGTAGATGTGATTGAGATTCATGAGATCCTGATGAAAGAGACACAGAAAATTAGCATTCTCCCGTATCGTCTGTCTTGGCAGTCAAAAATAATTCCGAGACAAATAGAAACAATCCACGTTGCTGTGACGTCCTCGAACGTAATACGATTCGCATCGATTTTGTCTCTCCATCAGTAGATCGTCAAAGATCATGAGATTCTTATTTTCCGACTTCAACTGGGTATGATCGGGAACGTCGTCACCATTCTCGTAAAACTGACATTCCATATTCGAACTCTCCAAGTTTCTCTTGGTCAATTCTCTCGCCGCGGCTTCCAATATATTCGAAGCCTGTGTCCTTCGAATTCGTCTCGATTGTCGAAGATTCTCGACATAACATCCTTGGGTAATTTACGCATCATGCACTCTCAAAGCAATCTGTATTTCGGTTGAAAGAGACTTTTGCCAAAAACGCATAATCTCTCGTAATCCAACCAACCAGGTCGCAGCAATAGATTCATCAAGAGATTTTCCCACTACCATACCTCTTATGCTCTTGGGAAGGTACTCGTCATTCGACCTCTTGGTCATCACGTCATTCTAAGACATGACTTTGATATTCATTTTTTTTCCCTAGTTTGTTTTTTACTATGTTTTGAATTATGGTTTTTTTCTAATTTTTTTTCTATTTTAATTTCTATTTTTATATATATATAAAAGTTTTTTTTATTATTTATAAATCACTTTCAATCCCGATCCTTTCGTCATTTTAGCCAAGTCGTGTATCGGTATGACATCATCACAGAAATCTCTCCAACTTTTTGGTTCGATTCTCGATCGTTTGGCAGGTTGTGGAGTTATCAATTTATTAATCAAAGCGTCGGCACCTCTCGTACCGGCTTCCAGAGCTATTCTACCACTCGCTTCAGTCGCAGCTTTCTTTCCCGCATCGGTCGCCGTTTTCTTTCCGATTTTGACAGTGCTTGATGCAATCTGTTTCGCGGCATCGCCGGTGAATTTACGAGTTAAAAATCGCATCATCGAATCCATGATGCACGATCCACCGTAGATGTAAGATCTAGCATATCCTCTGTTATTTATCACTAACATTTTTTTTTAATTATTATTATTTGTTATTTTTTTTAATATATATTTTTTTATTTACTTAATATTTTTTTTTTTTTTTTTTTCTTTTCTCTTACTATTTTTATTATTATTGTTTTTATTATTGTTTTTTCAATATATATATATATTATTTTATTTACTTAATATTTTGGGTTTTTTTCTTTTCTCTTACTATTTTATTATTTCAAACGATTCATCAACTTTTGATAATCCTTCTTAGTCAAGATCTTCTGCCTTAACAATTCATCGCACACGCTCGCTATCTCGTTATCCACTCCGGTGTTACCAGCCTCTCTGCTTGCCATCAACAAACTCATTCTCCCCAACAAGGCATCGGGATCGCGCGGAAGAAATATCGTGCCGGTCATTCCCTTTCCAGTCGATGATTTCACGAAATACTCGTTCGCCTTCCATATGGGTTCCACCACGTTCTTCCACTTGTAACCTCTCTTATCCTTAGGTCTCGTCTCTTTGGGATCGTTGTTCTTCTTCATGGCGTGAGTCTGAACCAGAATGTCTCCCTAATTTTTGTAATCCTCCCCTGTGTAATCATCAGGTCTGTGATGAGAGAGCAGAGTATACAATTCGTCAGCCAAGTCGTACCTATTCGGACCGACGACCTTCAAACGATGATACTTCCGTATCACCCACGAAAATTTTATCGCCATCGTCACGAAATCCGTACATCGAATCTTTCATGATTCCACTACCATCGTCAAATCTGCAAAAAATGCTCGAAGCGTCGCTACTATCGGCGGTACTTGAATCGGCCTCTCTTCCCATCGGGGTAGCGTCTGTAGCATCGCTATAGATTCTACTCCGACTAGAATCGGTCTTGATTCCCATCGAAATGAAATCGGAGAAAGTTCTCGGTGCTAAAGTACCGGGAATCGAAGCATTCATCATCTGAGAACCTTCTTTCATGGGTCTCAATTCCTCCACGATCTCTTTCCTAGCTCGTTCCTGAACCTCGGTGACGGGTCTGAATAACTTGGTCACCTCTCGTCTCAATCTCATCTCTCCCAATCGTCTGGCCCTATCCTGCGCTTGAATATTCTCCTTAGTTCGTATTAACCTGCTCGTCCCTTCGCTTCGAATCTCCGATGTGTAGAAACATTGTTTTTATTTATTATTATTTTTCTCTTTCTTTTTTTAATAAAAAAAATAGTTATTTTTTTGTATACTTATTTATTTTTTTTAATGTTGCTTTATATATATCTTTTGTATTCATATTTTTTGAATGTTGTTTATAAATATATTTTTAAAAAAACAATTTTTTATCATCCGTCTATATTCGCCGCTCGATTTGGAGTGCGGTTTTTCCGCGGGAATCGACGTTGGATCGCTAGTATTTCATCCGCACCGGTTGTGTTTTTTTGGCGGTATTCTGTCGAAAAATTCACCTAAATGATGGGTCCGTGTTACCTCTGCGAAAGGTGAGCGTTTTCCTGAGAACGATCGTCGTCAAAAGTTACGAGCGTACCTAAAAGTGAATTTTTAAGGGAGGGAATTTTATAGAGTTTGTTAAAATTCCGTCGAAATTTTAGTCGGATCGACGTTGATCGTTAGAGAAATTGAACGTTTACCACACGACACCTCGTATACGTCCGCCGCTGTAAAAACCGGGAAACAGTGACGATGTTAACGTGAACGTGTCGCATCATACAAGTCGATGGTTTCGATCGTGATGAACTAGATTGCCCCCAAAAAACTAAGTTTTGGTGAGGTGCGATCTGTGCCAAAAACTGTGGTGCGCTCGGACCGGCCATTCCACTCTACTCATTTTATTTTGTCCAACAATGTATATAAAGTAGTAAATTTACAATACTTTTAATATGATACAGTTGCATTTCCAATATCACGTCTAACAACTGTCACATCTATGGAGCTGCGGCAAAATACTTTATGGTCGGTGTTATCCATCTGTATATCCAGTGGTTTGGTCGTCACACCATCTTCTTGAACTTTTCGCATGGGGTAGAAGTAGGATAAACCATCTTTACTCTGTGTATATGTAAACATGCTGTTGTCTTTCAGTCTAAAACCTCGGTTGATACCACTGCCAGCCTGTTGGGTTCTAAGTACATTGAAATCTTTCTCTTTGGTCAGATCATCTTGACGTTTATTGATACCTTTACAGCTCAGCTTGTCGGATGCACCAAAACAGAAGTAAGTCTAACTGCACAAGCCGATAATACCCTCATCGTGCCATTCGGCTTTGAAGAGTCCAGGTGTTCTCTTGTCATGTTTTATTTTGTACTTTTTTCACAAAGTCGTCTCTGTGAACGCTGCGTGCCTCAGATCGTAACCATTTAACCCTTTACCTAACGAATCGCCCGCATCCGCCCGCAAAATTTGCAAACGGAGCAGTTGAAAAAAATAATTTTTCCAAATATTTCAACAAAACCATATCATGTGACCCTCACTGGAACGAGTTCACCGAGCTTGTTCCAATGAAGGGTCACGTGATATGGTTTTGTAGAATTTTTTTAGAAAATCTAAAGAAATTATTAATTAAAGTAATAAATTTTGATATCGTTCGTCGTTGGATAGAGGGTTAAACCATTATTGGTAGAATTCTTCCTTATTGTCAGGACGGATAATTTCTTCCAGGAATGGTTTTGATACGGCATGTATCATGTACAAACTTGTAGGTATCTGATTCACATAATTCAAAGTCTCGATGATCAACATAAACATCCAGGAAATCATAATAGAATTTCAACAATCGGAGTTTGGCGTGCTGGTACACAGAAAAAACCGATGTGTACAGGCAAGTCCAGTTTGATTGCATGCTTATTCGTCTCTAATTCATAAAGATCTCTGCTTTGTTTGCCCAACTTACGAAAAGCCATCTTGTTAATGCTGCTTGACACATCGTTTTCGTCACAATCAACAACATTTCGATGGTTGTCCTTATTCGTGAGTTTTTTCATATCCACTGTTTCCGATTAACTTCATTGTATCAGCCACTATTGATTTGTTAGGCTTGGCATCCCAGCTCGTCTTGCATCTCACACCTGATCACCAAACATCCGAAAATATGCGTTCCGTTTGTACTGGATCACTTGATATATATGGCTAACTTCAAATCCGAGTTCAAGATACCACTTTAAAAGGGGTGTCGCCAGAAGAATTTTCGCACCGTGGTATCTACCGATCAGACTCCGTCTTGGCTGGTTCATGGTTTTATTTTCTCTGCGTATATTCGCATAAGGTGCCCGATGTCCAATCTCGAAATGCTGATATTCTTGAAGATGGGTGTCATTTGTTCAAAATGTTGTTTTAGGTTATCTGGAACATGGATGCAACATTCAACCAGGCCGAAGAGTCTGTTGGCACGAATTTTTCCTATTATTTCATCCATTGCCATTTTCCCATCAGTTGAGAAGTAAAAAGTTTTTCTTGGGAATTTATTCAAACCAAGAAGAGTCTTTTTCATCTGACGTCATTCACATTCCCATACCTCCGCAAGCTTTTATCCGAGATCTGTGATGTATTTGGAGTTTCGGAATGTGTCTTCTCTGAGCTCTGTCATTGTTTTTTGTCGAACTGTATTGAAGAGAACCCCCCCCCCCCCCCCTTCGCCCACCGTTTTTCACTGTCAAAGCGCATTGATGGTCATGCTAGAAACATCCATGAAATTGGTATATACAGTTGGAGTCGTCTTGCACCAACTATCCACTGCTAGCTGCCATGTTCAGACTTCCTTTTTGGCTTAATTAATCTGATGTCGGATGTAAATACAGTTTCTTGCAGCAATATACTCCATCCATTGGTGAGCCATACGTCCGTAGGTTTGAGAATACTCAGGGTTGAACGCGTATTCTTATCTCCTCAGGATATAAGAACACGGTGCAACCCGGTGGCCTATGTGATGAAAGTTTGCAAGTTTTTCTTGTGTTTTGTCCTCAGAAACTGAACATGATTACTGAGAAAAAACCTTTCCCAAAGCGATTTAGTAGCGACCCATCCTCCACATACTGCCGTCTCCATATTTTTTTTCTTTGATTTCATTAACGACCTCACTAATAGCGCATTATATTTTGCATTTCACAGCGCAAACGCTCTGATGTATTTCAGACTACTTCATTCTTCTGCAGAAAGGAGCGCATTAACTAACGAGCAATTTCTGCGCTAATTGTGCCAGGACTTCTAGTTTCATTTGTAGTTCTACTAATTTTGTTAATATCTTGATTGTTTCAATGTGAATTAAATACTATTAATTGATTGAAATAACTATATCTAAATGGGAGGGGGGGGGGGGGGGCAATACAAAAAATGGTATTTATGAAACGATTCTGAGAAGTTTTCTTTCTTTCAAGCCTTTAGCGATGTAAATGCAATAATACGAGATGTGGTTCACAAATAGCTGTCAAAGCAAATACACTTTTCATTTCGTAAGTGAAACGGGGCTTTATGTAGAGCACGATGTTTCAATAATAATTCACATCTTGGAAAAAAAAGTATAAAAAGTTCAATACATACTTAAAGTTCTGTATTATATTTATTTACACATCTGGACTTCAAATATACATATTGTCAATTACACATCTGGACTTCACATATACATATTGTCGATCTTCACAGAAGAATGATGTAAATACATGAAAATAGTAGACCCTGTAATAAAGAATTACAAAGGACATAAATAACGGCACCGGGAAAAAGGTGAGGCCCTTCCCAGGATAGGATAAAGAATCCTGATAGACAATATATAATATTATGGTTCGCACAGCAATTGGTTTGCATAACAACGGCCAATTGATCGCATGTGAACCATCATACAATATTTACGTGGGAATAATAGAAGAATTACCAGATTTGAAATAAGATGAATTTAATGCCAAAATGAACAGTGTACAGTCATGAATGAAATTCATGACGACAAACGAAATGGGCTGAATAAAGGATCTAGTTAAAATGGACAAACATATACAAAATTACATCGAATAAATTATATGACATCTATAATAATATCTTACCAAGTCAAAGCGATTTCGGTCCCTACATATTTTATATAGATGAATGAATAATCGATAGATGAAATCTCTGATCGAATCCGACACTACGAAAACAAAATATTGATCTGTCAATTGAAGGGAAACAACTCCAAGTCAAGTAACAATAGAAACGGCGGGAAATCAAGGACCGTGAAGCAAAAGATCGATCGAGAGTCACGTGAATAGAATATTGACAGCGACAGGTCAATCTCACCAAAAGAATATTAGCACCAGTGCAAATTAGTAGCCATGCAATGTTATATTAGTTACTAATTAAATAGTTAAATGTTATGTATATATATATATATTTATATGTAATAAATACCACTGTCACATAAGGTTACTTGATTGTATCGAGGCACTCTCTCCAATTTCTTACCATATAGTTGCATCACGTAATTCTACATACTGCACCTCATGGAAATCAGTGAGGATTGGTAGCATAAACAATGGGGTTCTGAGACACCCAACCACTGGATACCCCCATCGGCTGGACTAGCGCGTCCCAAATCTACAAACACAATATAAAGATGTGCACACCTATCTCTTTTTGACATACTTGGAACAGGGATTATATCAAATAAAAATTGAAATACATTATCTGTCGTTCTGTCGGAGTATGAATGCGAAACTGGCGTGTGAAGTTGTATGAAGCGTAGCGCTTTATACAAAACGTAGCACCCTCATAGTATCGCTTTCATACTCCAATAAAGAGACCGATAATTCATTTGTTATATAGAGGATATGGAATGAGTGTTTTTCTCATATAATATTTATGAAACGAGTGTAAGAATTTTCCGTTTTGGCGAGCCTCTGGCGAGCCCAAACTGAAAATTCGGACGGGTTTCATAAATATTATATGAGAAAAACATTCATGTCATATTCTATTTATCATATGACACACACACGCACACATTAGCCACTTAGTGTGACTTTTTTAACCCATCACCTAACTTGAGTTGCAAACGGCACTTGGAAAAAACATCCTCGTATATCTAAAAGTTTTCACTTTTTGCTTCCAAAACATAGGTTATGACCCGAGATCGTTCCAATGAGGGGTCATAACCTATGTTTTAGAAGCAAAAAGTGAAAATATAAAAAAAAATGAATGGCGTTTTTCTTGAAGGTAAAAGATTAATACAACATAGCCCACCTTAAATAGGACAGATAACGTAAATTCTCCCTACTGAAATTACTATGCAAATGTTACCCAGTTGTATTTTGTTTAGCCAATTAAATTGTCCAGTTTTGAAATTGACCAATGAAAGCTCCCAACTCTTATTATGCAAATTATGAAAATGTGGCCCAGTTTTATTTTGTTCAGCCAATCAAATTGTCTAGTTTTGAAATTGACCAATTAAATTGACGGAAGGCTTGATTTATCACTGATTAATATGAAAGCGAAATATAAAATGTTTTAACGTGAACAAAACGGACGAGTCATATGATAAAATTATATTTAAAGCAGCCGACTTGTAATATGATATACTGATGATGCTGAATAATCTGCCCTTTGTGAGTTTTTCACGTACCTGGATGAATACGATCAGCTTTTGTGAACGCATGGAGCCACGGTGGCGCTGTGTACTCGACGTACTCGTCCCAATGAAGGTCATAAGCTATGTTTTTTTTAGATTTGAGACAAAAATAATTAAAAAATAATAAAAACTGAATGGAGATTTTTGTGAATTTCGCTGGCCGTTTGATCGTTGCGTTGGGTAAAGGGTTAATGTAATTACTTAACACGTTCAGTTAGTTTGCCTGAGTGCTGGAAGCATATATTTATGCTTTACTTTGGGGTGCGGGTAACAACTGAAAGACTTCACCTTCCATCCGTGTGCTTCATATTATCTGTGTGGTTATTTTGAAGGACACAATCATGTTTTGGATAAGTGAGAATGTTGGTTTCTGATCCCCATCGGGAATCAGACGTACGAAATCCCTGCCTGGAAATCAGGGGTCCAACACCTAAACCACAAGACCATTACACACCGTCAAAAATGTTGGCGGGAATCTACCTTTTTGGAAGAAGTTCCCGTGATTACTTTCCTTTCAGCAGCTGCATAAGGTGTGAAACCCGATGGCTGCATTTGCATTGAAAGTCCTGTGATTGGCCTCAGAGGAAGACTGGCAAGGGCCTGTGTGTGTGTTCTGGAGGACACAGTCAAGTTTTGGGAGATTTTGTTTACAAAATTTCTCATGTGTGAAATTACAAAGCAAACTCCCACAGACAGATAGGTAATTTTATTTAGCTGTATAAAACTCATACATTACATTACATTAAATTAATTGCATAAAAAAGTTCAGTTAAATGACATAAAATTTATATAGCAGGGAGATGGTATGACCAGAATGCCTGTCCACCTTCCATTTCCCGGAGAACCAGTCTTCGAAAACAACGTATACAGACTGTTTCTAACCCATACAAAGTTAGCAACTGAGACGGCGTTTAACTCCTATTGCTGCTGGGGAATATTCTTGCCTGGACACTGATTACTCTTGCCAGTGAAATAAGTATAATTTGGGCACATATACTACTCACATTTTTCTTGAGGATCATTCCTACCCATCTGCATATTTGATACATAAAGGTCGAATGTGTATAGTTTTAAGTATGTTTGTTTGTTCATTAGTATTTAACGGCACTTCCAACAGCTTGGATAATATCATGTCGGGCAATTTTACGGTCGGAGAGAGTCGGTGTACCCGGAGAGAACCACTGAGCAATGGTGAGTAACTTTCTGGTTTTCTAATTTACTGCCCTGACACAAGCTATTGGAACTGGTTGAAGGTAAGTGTTAAGGAGGAGGGATCCGGGAGAAGACCAGGGGAGTAGTCCAGGTAGTTCAGGGCCTGGAAAGAGACGGAGGGACAAGGATAGGAGTAATCCTAGGTCAAAGATACCGATACCGATAGTGATTCCGAGTGGGGCTGTTGGAGAGGAAGAGGACGCTGTAAACAATAGGAGACTAGAGGAGATAAATAGGGCGAGGGCCAAAAGTAAGTTGGTGGTTGCGGGAAGTAGCATAGTTCGGGGGATCGACAAGGTTGTCTGTGGTCCGGACAGTAAAAATAGAACAGTTCTGTGATTTCCGGGGGCTAAAGTGGAGGACCTGAGGGATAGCGTGGACGGTATTGTAGCTGGGTCGGGGCTTGATCCGATAGTGGTATTACATGTGGGGTCCAATAACACCAGGGAGAGGAAATCAGTTCGTTTGGTGGACACATACAAGGACCTAATTAGTAAGCTACTTACCAGGAATGCTCGGATCATCGTTTCAGGGGTGCTCCCCGTTATGGGTGGTGGGAATGAGAGGAACTCGCGGATTATGGCACTAAACGAGGAGCTGGAAGAGCACTGCAAAGACTTGGGAATACATTTCATTGACCACTGGGATTCATTCTGGGGACAAGGAGAGTTGTATGGGCGAGACGGATTGCATTTAAGTAGGATGGATACAGACCTGTTGGGCCAAAAAATTTTACAGGTGGCTGGGCCTTTTTTGGAGAAAAAGGGGGTAGGGGACCACAGCCGATAACCCAGAGGGGCACAAATGCTGGGAACATAGGAAGAACAACAAACATGCACAACACAGGGACATACCAGGGGTATAATAATGTGCCAGTGATGACAAAAAACAAAGATTCATTAAGTTTGGGAAATGCAACATCCAGGGCCTGCACAAGAAAGTAAGCGAAATATCAACAATGATGGACGAAGGAGACTTCGATATAATGGGTCTAAGTGAGACGTGGATACGACGGGATGAGCGGGTTGATCAGATGAAGGGTTGCGTGTGGATAGGAGCTGGGCGAACTGAGGGTCAGAAACGGGGTAGGGGTGTTGGCATCTACGCTAAAGAGGAATTACAGCCCTCATTGATTACAGATCTCACAGAAGCAAGGACTCAATTCCAGTATCCAACGAAATAGTCTGGGCAAAAATCAAGTTAGGAAGCAGGAGTGTTGCCGTTGGTGTTGTATACTTAGCAGTGGAGGGAAGTAAGCCCGAGTGGAATGATTCAATATATACAACTCTTAGATCGAATATCACAGAGCTTGAAAGCAGAGGGTTCAGTATTGTCCTAATGGGGGACTTCAATGGGCACATCGGGGATAAGGAGGAGGGCATACAGGGAGGTGATAGGAAAATTAACACGAATGGGAGGAAGATGTTGGACCTATCAAAAGAGCTTGGTTTAAAGATCCTGAACAGGGATGCGAAATGCAAGGGTAAATGGACCTGGGAGAGGAACGATAAGAAAACAATAATTGATTATATACTCACTGACGTTAGCGTATGGAGGGAGGTTATAGATGTAGAAATAGATGACGAGGAAAAAAATGACTTGGGTAGTGATCACAACCTGATAACAGTTAAGATTATGGGCAAAAAGACGAATAGAGACAGAAATACCTTCAAGGAAGTTTGGGGACTAAAACAAGGAGCCGACTGGAAGCAGTTTCGGGAAAAACTAAAACCAAGTCTTGAATGTATACCTAGGGATGCAAATGTCCAGAGTATTTCAGATGGCATAGTAAATAGCCTAACAGAGGCAGGGAAGGATTGTATAGGAAGGGTGAGGGTCCCAACGAGAGAGCTCGGATACAGGGTTAACGAGGGACTGAAAAAGGCTATAAAAGAAAGGAAGGTAAAATGCGCTGCTTACAGAAGAAGTAGGAAGCTTAAAGGGGTGGATAACAATGACACGAGACTAATGAAAGGAGAATATGAACTGGCACGGAAAAAGGTGAATGAGATAAAGAATAATAATAGGAAGGAGCGCAATTGCAGTCTTGCCAGAACAATAAAGAAAACGGGGGGTTCGAGCTCAAACGTATTTTGGAACTGGGTAAATAAACGGGGGAAAAGTAGTGTGCAGAGTATCAAAGTGGATGGGGAAAGTACAGAAGATAAAGGCCGTATCGCTTCAGAGTTAGTCAAGCACTGGGAAAAGATAAACGATAGGCGATGGGGCAGTGGGTCCCCACCAAAAAGAAATACACTGGTGGAGGAGAACCTATCCAATCGTGTATGTAGCGAAATAACGGCAGAAGAAGTGCGGAACGTGGTCTCGAAATTAAAAATGGTAAAGCGGGAGGGACTGATGAAATTCCGAACGAATTCCTCAAAAATGGAGGGGAGGCACTTATTGAAGTCCTGACAAACCTTTTCAACCTGGCTCTGCGAAAGCAAAAGGTCCCCAGAGAGTGGAGGGAAAGTAAGGTGTCGTTCATACACAAAAAGGGGGATAAGGAAGTTCTAGATAACTATAGGGGGATATCAGTTAATAGTAACATCGGAAAAGTATTCTGTAAGGTCATATACGGTAGACTTGAGGAAGTTATTGAAGAGAAAGGTTTTTTAGGAGAAATTCAAAATGGTTTCAGGAAAGGTCGAAGAGTCACTGATCACCTATTTACACTCACCCAACTGATAGAATCAACAAAGGCTGAAAAGAAAAAGATGTTTCTGGCATTTCTAGATGTGAAAAAAGCGTACGACCGAGTGTGGAGGGAAGGTATGTGGCGAAAGCTCGAGGGCATCGGACTGGGGGGTGACTTTGTGGGAATCATGAAAGCACTGTATACAGATGTGCAAAGCCAACTCAGTCTAGGGAGTATCACTACAAAACGAGTCCCTATGGATATAGGCCTCAAGCAGGGGTGTATCTTTTCACCGATTTTGTTTGCATTGTATGTTAAAGATTTAGGGGACGAACTAATTCAGAGTGCGGAGGGGGTAAATGTTGGAGACATACAGGTACCAGGCTTATTCTTTGCGGACGACATGGTGTTAATGTCTAGAACTGAACAGGGGCTAGAGAAATTGCTGGAAATTGTTGGTAGATATGGGAACACTTGGCGGCTCGAACTAAATGAAAATAAAAGCAAGGTAATACCCGTTGGACGCAAGGTTGATATGACGAAGAGATGGAGAGTGGGGGAGTTCTCAATCCCCGAAGGGGAAAGCAAACAAATCACTGTAGGAGAAACGGGAGAGTATGAGTATCTAGGGGTAAGCATAAATATAACGGGAAGAGGGGTGTACAGAAATTACTCAGCCAAACTGATTCTGAAGGGGAAAAGAATTCTGAACCAACTAAAACTTTTAGGGAAAAATAGTTTCAACAAGGTCTTTGTGGGGAAAACACTGTGGGAGAGGGTGGGTTTACCAAGTATAACGTATGGCACGGACGTGATTCCATTAAACCAAACCGTTATTAAGAAGTTGGAAAGTACTCAGAATGATGCCGGCAGATGGATAACAGGGTCGAGTAATGCTGCAGCTTTGGAAGCAGTAAGGGGGGGGGGGGGGGGCTTGGGTGGATGAAAATCAAGGACAGTGTAGATTTGGGAAAACTGTGTTACTTTAACTACTTGAGAAACCTGCCTGACAACCGGTGGTGCAAATTGATGCTCGATACCATTTGGAATTCTAATATAGATACGGGGTGGTCAAAACATGTGAGGGAACTAATGGACAATTACTCTTTAGAGGTCACAAACATAGAAGTAGGAATGAAAGAAGGCAAAAGGTTTGTCAAAGAGAGTCATGGAAGATTGCAATGGAAACTGGCGAGCAGGGGTTAGCGTGAAAAGATCACTGCAGGGGTTACAATATAAAGAAAAGCCAGCTTTTGAGAAGTACCTAGATGGCACCTTTGGAGGGTCACTGCTGTTCAAACTGAGATCAAGATCACTGGAGCTTCGGTGAAAAATTGGGAGAGATGGAGAAAAGGGATGCCAAATGTGCCACTCTGGAGTAGTGGAGACCCTGGAACATTTTCTCTTGGAATACCTCATAGAATAAAATTTACTGGAAGAATAATGCAGAAGTGGGGTGAAGAAACAAAGGATAGATGGCTGAAGGGGGACACGAGGGAGAGGGTAGGAATGCTTATTGAAGATATTGAAAAAGAGGAGTGAGGGACACTATTAAGCAGTTTATATCTGAATGCTGGGAGGAGAGGATGGGAAGAGGGGGTGGGGTGCAGGGGGAATGATGGCCTTCTCTTATGAGGACCGCGACAAATCAGCGGCTGGCCAAAGAGTTATTATTATTATTATTATTAATTTGACACGTTGTACATCTATGGTCGACGCTCTGTATGCCCACGGTTCACTTGCCTTCAACAATGCTAACCCTGTTTGTACCAGAATGATAAATTAGATGGTGCGACAGTTATTCAGCATTGCTGAGTGCTTCACTATGGGTACTCTGGCTTCCTCTACCTGTACATTTGTACAGCTTGATGATATGACCTTGACTGTTATAAGTGTCATTTCTCCCCAATAAATAAATAAACAAATAATGTACACATTTTCCTTTCATGTACAAATTATGTCGATGAATAAGGCGTGGTCCTTAATAAAATGTGAGAAGTATATAATCAAATTTCCCCATTGTAAGTTGCATACCTTTTTTCACCAATGATCTCTTGAGTTAAGTTTGAATGAATTTTTATCAAATCTAGTCATGGCTGTTTCACAGCAGCCATGACTAAATTTGAGAAAGTATATCTTGAAAATACTCAGCGGGCGAAGAGTCAACTTCTACATATTTAATGATGGGCGCTATGTGTTTGTCAAAGCAGAAGGTTAATGTGATAAAAGGAATGAAAAGCTATCCGAGGAAGACAGAAATAAGCGAGCTGAGGTAGTTGACGTCATATATTGTTGGTATGACCATGTGATTTCTGGGTGCTGAATCAGTGTCCCATAGGCAGATGATCTCGAATCGAATGTCGAAAAGAATCTCATCACTCTTCAGGTTAACCCTTTACCTAACATGAAAAGCAGACGACACTTGCAAAAAAAATTCTTGAATAACTAATTTTTTTTCATTTTTTGTCTCAAAAACATAGGTTATGACCCCTCGTTGGAACGAGCTCGACGAGCTCGTTCCAACGAGGGGTCATAACCTATGTTTTTGAGACAAAAAATGAAAATATAATGAAAATTTATTGGCGATTTTTGAGAATAGCGCTGGCCGGTTTTGGCCGTTACGTTAGGTAAAGGGTTAAAGATATTACACTCTCTTAGAACCGTAGATATTTTCAGTCTGCACTCATGTATTGCAATGGAGACTCGTTTGTTTGGGAAAATCAGTAAAAAAGGCCGGAACATTTCAAAACGCAATCAAAGTAGTTTCGGAAGCGGAACATTCTTGAACACTTCTGTGTACAGAAGGCTTGATGGGGAGTAGGGGAGCTCAGTGGTTGCGGCAGTGGACTTCAAATCGAAAGATCTACGGTTCGATACCCGTAACGAGTGACTGCGTTGTGTCAATGGGCAAGGCACTTAATCCCGACTGTCAACGTAGGTGCACGCTGGCGCTGTGTACTAAGGCGTACTGCGCGTTGATGGTTCACTTGTCTACAACCAATCCTAACCCCGCTTTGTGGAGTTAATACGTTGGGGAGTCTGGTAGTTGCTCACGTTGTTCGGTAGTTCTCTCCGGGTACTCCGGTTTCCTCCTCTCGCAAAACTGTCCGGCACGAGTTGACCTTCGCTGTTGAGGTGCCTTTAACCCTTTACCTAACGTAAGGTCCAAAACCGGCCAGCGCTATTCACAAAAATCGGCAAATAATTTTCATTATTTTTTTTCAATTTTTGTCTGAAAAGCATAGGTTATGACCCCTCTTTGGAACGAGCTCGTCGAGCGCGTTCCAATGAGGGGTCATAGCCTGTTTTTGAGACAAAAAAAAAATGAAAAAAATTAATTATTCCAGAATTTTGTGTACAAGTGTCGTCTGTATTTCATGTTAGGTAAAGGGTTAAATTCTAATCATATAATAAAGGAGACCTGATGATTGAAGAAGAATCCAAGAGTAGACACTTAGAAATATTTTGAGAACACTTCGTCGATTTGAAAATTTGCGAATCCGTGCGACCGAAATAGAAACAAATCAAATCATTGGGAAGATCTCGGAACGAATGGAATTTTGAGGTTTCGCGGGGTCCAGTGTCCACCCATTAATTTACAAGGAGGAACTACATTTTTTCCAGTTTGAAGAGCAGCTGCCACATGTTGTATGTGTACGTATATGGACATGGTGTTTTGTCCATCTATTTTGTGTGATTTTATGTTGCTACCCCCCCCCCCCCCCAAAAAAAAAAAAAAAAAAAAAAAAAAAAAAAAAATCTGTGAGACGTTATGCGGGGGATGGGTGGGTCTCATAGGTGCGCTAAAACCGTGAGTTTTCAAATTTTGCAATTTTTCATAATTTTCTGAAATTTATCATTATTTATGTTCCAAACCGCTGAGATAATGCTGTAAATCAACCCTAATAGGTTAACTGCAACACGAAGGGTCTTTAGAAGTGTTAATATGAAGTGAAATCTGTGCAAATGTCACAAATAATACATGTTGGTGGAGGGGTGGGTGTCTGGTTCTCAGTGTAGAAAAATATGCTGGACATTTTTTTTTTTTTTGAAAACTGCTTTATATTGCATCAGAAACAACATGAACTAATGTAAAAATGTGCTAGTATCAACTAATATTCTATTCACTTCCAAGGCTTCACTTATTCACTCAAATGTTAAAAGGATATTTGAGAATATTTTCTGTTGTTCACTCATTGCGATTGCTTTAGTATTAAGACCGAGAAGGTGTGCTAGTGATTTTCAAATTCTGGCTCGGCAGAGGGTTCTAGCTTTCCACACCCACCTGATACTAACAAGACTTAAATTAACCCTTCCAACCCTCGTTTCCTGGAATGGTATCGTCTTTGTGTACACTTACAGTGAGATGGGTCAGGTTAATATCATTATACAGGGAGGATAAAATAATAACTGCAGTCTGCAGCCGTCTGGCTGCAGACTGCAGTTATTATTTTATCATCAATGCCCCGTGTATAAACCTCTTACAATAAGACAAAAAATGGACGGAATTATGCCTTGGAAAGACAAATCGGTCTTACGGGTTCAAAGAGGTAATATTTTTAACAATACCAGTGACTTCATTGTTTAAAATTTAATCATAAACAAACGTAAGGGAAATAATGGAGAGAAGAGAGGGCGCGGTGGCGTTGCGGTAACCGGTTGTCGTCAGATCACCGAAGTTTAGCAACGTCGAGCCCGGTTAGTCCTTGGATGGGTGACCGACTGAGTGATGGATTCGGACTCCCGTGTTGTGTCCTTGGGCAAGGCACTTAACCCCGATTGTCCACATGGAGGCACGATGACGCCGTGTACTTAGGCGTACTGCTATTGGTGTTTAAGGTCACATACTTATGCACAATGGTTAATCGTGACCGTGACAGTTTTACGGGTGGAGGAAGCCGGAGTACCCAGAGAGAACCACCGAGCATCGATGAGCAACTGTCAGCTCCGCAACATTCTAACTCTGTTCAAGCTACGCTTGAGCAGGGTTACAGCTGTTGAAGACATGTGCACCGCCGACGTGCAGTACGCCTTAGTACACGGCGCCATCGTGCCCCCATGTAGGCAACCGGGATAAAGTGTCTTGCCCAAGGACACAACGCGGGTCGTCCCGGACGGGGACCTCTAGCATAGAAGTCCAACAGTCTATCATTGAGCCACCGCGCCCCCGATGGTGCGCATGTCTTCAACCAATCTAACCCTGCCTCCTGTGCTGCAGTGCGGAGTTACGATGTTGGGGAGCTGGCAGCTGCTCGTCGTTGCTCGGTGGTTCTCTCCGGGTACTCCGGCTTCCTCCACCAGCAAAACTGTCACGGTCATGATTAGCCATTGTGCATAAATATGTGACCTTAAACACCAATAAATAATAATATAATAAATAATATGAAGAGAAGAGGAAAAATAATATAAAATGAAAATAGATAGAAGAAACTAAACACATATTGGAGAGCATGCAAGCTGTGTCGGGAAAATGTTCAATTGAGTCATTGGGTCTTGTGAACAGTATTGACTATACCTATAACAATGCCGCTGAACCATGGTCATCGAATTCGGTGTTCTGTGTTCGTCTGGCTGTACTAAATTGAAGTCATATTATAGAACAGCATGCTAATAAAACCTCACGGGTACACTGGCGAGTATTACATATGCATTGTAAAAATACAGATTGTAGCAGCACACAGTCATTGGTACCAGAAGATAATACAGCCCCGTGATATATACAGAAAGGGGTCTGATGTATTATGGAGCTATATTATATCCAGATACCAATCACTGAGCAGCAGCATGTCGCATTGTCTGCGATAAAGCAGAATTTACAAATAAACCAACTGAATAAATCTAAATAAATCTCTGTGCCCAACTCGCTGTTACAAATTTGCCTAACATCACATTAGATATAATGATGATTAACAAGGTCAGTACTTGGAGTCACTTATGGAATCAATCATGCAGACTCCTGCCAGAATCAAGTAAAAAATTTTGATTCTGGTAGGAGTCTGCATGATTGATTCCATAAGTGACTCGTGGAATCAATCATGCAGACTCCTGCCAGATTGATTCCATGAGTCACTTATGGAATCAATCATGCAGACTTGATTGCATCCAAAATTCGGGGATGGTGGCAGCATCAGCTGGTGTTACCGGGGAGCTTTGGACGAAAAAGTCACAAAGTGTAAACAGAATCAGATAGTTTTGGGGGAAACACTGCTATTGCAGAGCGGCCAACCAACGCTTGATTCCTATTTCTGTTCTGACATTATTAACTGGTAGCCAGGAATGGAAATATTTGATATAGAAGCCGGAAATTACCGGTCTGAAAAACTTGATGATTCCATTGGACATTTTAAAAGACTTTTTCGGGAAGAACATTTAAGTTGAACAGGCTATTTCGATTCAGTGTCGCACTTAACAGTTTTTTAACTTATAATGCATGAGGAGCCCGGTGGCTCAGAGGTTGCGGCATTAAACTTCAAACCGAAAGGTCCATGGTTCAATCACCGCCAAGGGTAACTGCGTTGAGCCCTTGGGCAAGGCACTGCATCCCGATTGCCCACTTGGGGGGCACAGTGGCGCTGTGTACTAAGGCGTACTGCGCGTCAGTGATGCTCTAGTCTTCAACCTATTCTCACTCTGCTAGCGCGGAGTTAGTACGTTGGGGAGTCTGACAGTTGTTCGTCGTTGCCCAGTAGTTCTCACCGGGTACCCCGGCTCCCTCCACCCGTAAACTGTCCGACACGAGGTGAGCCTGACTGTCAAAAGTGCCGTTAAACCCCGATGAATAAATAAATAAATTATAATGCATAAACTGTTGTCATGATTGTAGCATAATATGTCTTACTATAAAGTACTTGATTCAAAATACAATGTATCAAAAGGTAACACAATGTATTAGTACATCACGTGACAAATCCCCGTATTCTCATTGGCTGTATTGATAGGGACTATGAAAGCATAGTGCCCGGAGTCAAGCATAGTGCCCGGAGTCATGCAATAGTGCGCACGCATTGCAAACAGAATCCCGAGGGGATTCCCCTTTTCTTCTAAGCAGACGGCAAATGTGGAGACGAATAGAAATAAAATGAGCGTTGCGAGATTCGCAAACGAGAATGCTAATTCTTTTCTTGAACACCATCAGAGCCGAAAGACTGTTAGTTTAACCAAATATGCTGTCAATATTCTCCGGCAGTTCTGTTCTGACAGAAAAAGGAATGGTGCATTTGAAACGTTAGATGTTGGAAGATTAACGGAACTATTGAAAGACTTTTATACACACGTTAGAAATCGCGATGGTGATTTGTATTCCAAAAGCAGTATTTGTGCTATTCGTCAAGGAATAAGAAGATATTTGCAAGAACCCCCACATGAGAGACACTTTGATATAATAACAGACCCAGCTTTCAAAGGTGCTAATCGTGTTGAAGAAAACAAGAGAAGACGGAAAAGGAACAGTCCGACACAAAAAACCCATTCCGCCAGGTAACTATAAAAAATACATAATAAAATAAAACACAATAAAACTAGAAGGTGAACAAGTCAGTGTCTGCAATAGACAGTGGTGTTGTAATTATTTGTTCTCGTATAAATACAGTCTTGTTAATTACATGAAATAGACGAGTGTTGTTTATTACTCGAATCGACAAGAGACACATTAGAACAGTTGTGAGAGAAAGTAAATAAATAACGGGCAGTAATGTTTGCTGAAAGTTATCATAAACATGAATAAATAAATAGATAAATTACGGGGAGCAATGTATGTTGAAAGTTATCATAAACATGAATAAATAAATAAATTGTAGACCTATCAATTAAATAGTTTTGAATAAGAGTGTTAGAGAGGCATTGAACATTATTTATTTTCGATCACAATAAACGATTGTGATTGACTGTGTAAACGTTTATTCTGCTTTGATGCTTAGTGTTTCATTCTATTTCAGGCGATCTTAGGAAATTATATCAGCACCCAATTGTGTTTAATCCGGACATTCCAAGAGGTCTTTTGAATAAAGTAATGTTTGAGCTTTTATTTTACTTTTGAGGGAGAGAGAGGGAGGGAGAGAAAACATTCGAGAAATTAAAGCTTGTGATTTTGTAGTTAAAACTGATGACACTGGAAGAAAATACATCCTGAAAACTACTTCTGAGCGAACAAAAAATCACACAGGTGTAACGAATGAGGATGAAGGTGATGGACCTAGAATGTATGAAACTGGCACAAAAATGTGCCCTGTTAATAGTTTTCAACGATATCTTATGAAACGAAACCATGAGTGTGATGCGTTCTTTCAAATTCCCAAAAATTCATATAACGAGAATGACGAATGTTGGTTTGAGCGAAGGGCAATGGGAAAAAATTCCATAGGAGAGTTCATGGTAAAAATGTCTAAACAAGTTGGTCGTTCTGATACATATACCAACCACTGTGTGCGTGCTACGACCATAACAATTCTTAATGATTGTGGATTCAAAGATCGCGATATTATTTCTTTATCGGGACACAGAAATGAAAAATCATTGTCAAGTTACGTTTCGGACACAAGAGCTGATGTCAAACGAGGTATGTCAGAGAGCTTGAGTTCCATGGTCGATAATGCAGATGCTGAACATTCAGAAATGCCTGCTGCGAGGAATGCTGTTGAGAAAACAACAACGCAACTCTCTTTCCAGTCAGCAAATTCCACAGTATCAGCACCCGAATTATTAGATACCGATATTGATGACGACGATCTGATAAGTGCGTTGGAGGAAATCGAGTGTTCTAAAAACTCAACATCAATTGACATTCAAAAGCAATACAAAGAAATATGCAACAAAATGCAGTATTGTGCCCCAAAATTCAATTCCAGCAATTGTGTTGTAAATATTTACAATAATTAAAATGTGCTCGTACATCAGAGGAAGTACCCATAACACGTTCAATGGGGTGAACGTTAATAAAACTTTAGTGCCATGAATAATGGAATTTCTATAGTGCCTCACAAGCTCTGTTAATACCACCATATGTGAGACGTTGATTCTGTTGTATGATATCTCGTGTTAACCAGTTATGTGCCACATGATTGGCTGATCGGTTTCATGTGTTTATTTACATTATTCTACTTTACCCGTTGAGTTCGAATCCAGTTGATAGTTTAATGTTTTCCTGCCCCCAGCTAGGAGTACTTTTTTCAATAGTTAGAAATTCCGAGGTCAAAAATCAAATAGCTGGAAATTCAATAAATTAACATTGTTCATGAAAAATATTAAAATTCCAACTAATGATGAGAAATTTTGATCTTTTATTTCCAATTGGAAACTTGAGTTTCAAATTTCCTACTCTAAAATTGACATGGCCTCAAAATTTCGACTCTGACATCAATCCGGTAAATTTTCTGACCCAGACACATAAAAATGATGATTTTTCGTTTCAGGACTAGTGAAAATTTTCAGAATTATATATTTATTGGTGTTTAAGGGCACAAACTTATGCACAATGGCTAATCATGACCGTGACAGTTTTACGGGTGGAGGAAGCCGGAGTACCCGGAGAGAACCACCGAGCAACGACGAGCAGCTGCCAGCTCCCCAACATCGTAACTCCGCACTGCAGCAAAGGCAGGGTTAGACATGTGCACCATCGACGTGCAGTACGCCTTAGTACACGGCGTCATCGTGTCCCCATGTGGACAATCGGGGTTAAGTGCCTTGCCCAAGGACTCAACGCGGGAGTCCGAATCGATCGCTCAGACGGTCACTCATTCGAGGACTGACCGGGCTCGACGTTGCCTAACATCGGTGATCTGATGAGAACCGGTTACCGCAACTCCACCGCGCCCCCCGAAAATTTTCAGAAGGGTTCATAACCCTTTACCCAACGCAGACGATTTCAAAATTCATTATTTTAAATATCATTTTTTTTTAATTTTTTAAAAATTTCAACAAAACCATATCATGTGACCCCTCTTTGGAACGAGCTCAACGAGCTCGTTCCAAAGAGGGGTCACATGATATGGTTTTGTTGAAATTTTTCGAAAAATAATATTTTTTCAGCAGCTGTATTTGCATATTACGCGGGCGGGTGCGGGCGATTCGTTGGGTAAATGGTTAAAAGATATCATCCAGTGCTGCAGTGCAACCAGGTATCGAAATCACCCACAGTTGGAATTCATCATTGATTGTTGGTGAATCTCATTCATTTTGAAGCTTATCAGAAATGGACTATAACTGGCAAATCTTTGATGTGAAGCATTTTAACAAATCAGTGCAGAACAACAGCTGTTGGGTGAGTGAAAAGATCCCGGAGACGTGACAACTGTTACTTAGCCCCGGTCCCTTATTCGACATTCGCTATCAACCGGTTGATAACAACTGTTGAATAAGCAACGATTGTCACGTCCTTCCTCTAAGATGGGGACGTGGCACCTGTTTCCTGTCCCCGGTCCCTCAGATTCCGTGAAAAATTAATACAGGAACGGCAATAAAATGTTTTACACGCTTTTTTCACAGGGTAGCCCTCGTGACTCGGAGATTCCAACAAGAAGGCTGTTTGTTTCTCGTTCCATTTTAGTGCCTTCTGTGGGGTTGTGGGTTGTGGATCATATAATATTGCATGTTCAACTCGTCTCCAGTTTATATCGGAATTTATAAACTCGTCCAGTAAA
Organism: Pictodentalium vernedei; assembly: GCA_031216915.1. Classification (NCBI taxonomy): domain Eukaryota; kingdom Metazoa; phylum Mollusca; class Scaphopoda; order Dentaliida; family Dentaliidae; genus Pictodentalium; species Pictodentalium vernedei. Next base: position 227,366,340 of record CM062296.1, read on the forward strand.
TTAGGTCAGAATCGAGCTGTCGATATAAACTGGGAATTCGTTGAAAATCCTCTATTTAATTTGTTAAGGTGCTATATTGTTAATAGAATTTTGTTTATTTTGAAATTTCCACCTCTCATATTCCTTAAATTCAACTTAAATATACACAAATTGTACAGTAAATTGAAGGTTGAGATGTGCAGAACACGAAACACATATGTAATCAACTCATAGAGTTGACAGCAGCCACCAGTGGTTCCTGGAAGTCTGCAACCGTATTCGTACCAAAACTGATAATAAAATAATATTTCATGAGAACAACTTGTGGCCAAATGTGCTCCAGATATCCAAGAACAAGCTAGGCATTCAAAACGCTTTCGAATGCAGCGATAGGACTGCATTACAATTTTGAGAAAAGGACAACACAGTCTGCATTTTTTATTGAAAATGGATTCCATGTTCGACATACATGCTCTAATCACTTGATACCACGAATTTCCATCGAAAAACAAAATCGTAATTCTAAGAAATTTCAACAGGTGTCATGATACCTTGTATAGAAAATGGCAACTGTGCAGCCTCTATATAATAATAGTATGCTGTATTAAGGCGATCTTTCTCATTATTTGATTTTAGACGACGTTGTATATCGATGCTTTTTCCGTCCGATTACGTTGACCAGAAATCGAAAGCCCATTTGAATGTAAACAAAAGCGAAGGTTTTGGAATTTACCCCCATGCAGCTCTGCCACTGCGTTATGAAGAATTTTGATGCCCTAGCTTTGCTCTTGGATATGTGAAGCACATTTGGCCACAAGTCGTTCTCGTGAAATAGTATTTACTTATTAGTTCCGGTACGAATACGATAGCAGACTTCCAGGAACCAGTGGTGCCTGCTTTCAACTCTATGATTTAATTTCATATATTTTTCGTGTTCTATGCCCCCAACCTTCATTTTGATGAATAATTTGTGTATATTTAATTTGAATTTAAGGAATATCAGAGGTGGGAATTTCAAAAGAAACAAAATTTCATTACTTAGATAGCACCTTAAGAGAGTTTCTCATGCGTGGGACTAAGAAGGACAAAAAGAAGAAACAAAATCTTCCATACACACCACTAAGCTAGTTTGAAGATATTCAGCTTCTGTATGTTTATGTGTAGGCCACTACAAGGCGCGAAAAGGTTGGTATGCAAGAGACATCTGGAGGAAAAAATATTGTGTTGCACAGAACCGAACCTAAATTTGGATCGTAATGTTCAAAGTCCCACGCCACCAGTCTAATTTACGGAATATTTTCCCCCCGTTTTTCATGGAGTTTGCGCGCAGACTACCGCTGATGTAATGTGACGACCTTTAACTCACAAAATATACAGATATTCTTCCATACTCGTGTTATAGACATTCCAATCAAAACGTATTTCATTCGTCTTGAAAACATGAAGATATTTACACAATTGGTGGAACTACGCGGCGTAATCTGGGCGGCGTCATAACAAAATTTCAGCTCCTGTGAGGCTTCATTCATAATTATTTAAACTTTTACCTAACAGTATTTTTTTAAAAAATGTCCCCGCGGGAACTCCCGAGAAGTGAAGCAGTGCTTGTTAACAGTGGTAAACAAGCTTTGTTTCACTGGTAAAATAGGACCCAGTCAATAATGTTTGGGGTGCGAGTCCTCAAAAATAGGCAACATGGGGAATAAACGATTGACTGACCTTGACTTTATCTCCATGTTGTTGTAATGATTAGCCATTGTGCAAAAGTATGTGACCTTAAACACCAATAAATAAATAAATATAAAAAAATAAATTAAATTTCACATTCTTCGAAAATTTCACAATCTTTTAAAAAAACCCATACAAATATGGATATCATTAGAACCAGTTCGTCGAGCAGGTTCTAATGATATCCATATTTGTATGGTTTTATTGAGAAACTTCCGATATATGTTAGACTGGGGTAGGCTTATACTGGCTAATTTTCTGGCCGTTTTTTGCCGCTACATCAGGTAAAGGGTTAACGAAAAAGCTTGTCTAATGATATTGATAAAATCATTGAGGATTCATTCAAATTAAGTCTCAAAGGAAAAACATTCCGTGCGTTGATTCAAAGAAAAAAATTGTTTATTGTAATTTTATATTTAACCGTCTGTAACATTTAATTTATTTGGTCGGAAAAGAGGACCTACATTCATGGTTCGCTTTTTCGACCAACTGATATATTCCAGGCGATTGAATCTAAGCATAGCTATGGACTATTTAATTGTCAGGGTGATAGCTTGAATTTTCGATTTTTGTTGTTTAAAAGTGTATGAATATTCGATAATCTTTCTCACTGGGCTAAATATAAAGCGTAAAGTTAGGTATATTGACGGACCCTGAAAACCGATTTGTCCCTTAAACAGACCAGCAATAGTTCACGTGCTGCAAATGAAGCATGACATTTAATGGCCATAAAGTGCGCGTTTACTGAACACCATGTGAGCTGTTTGGGTGTGACCATTCACAAAACGCTTTGACCTCACTTGTCTTACCCTCACCCCGTTATATGAGTCCGCTACATTTGCACTTATAATTTGTTTTACCTAACGTAACAACCACAACATACCTGAACTATCCAAAAAACGTCTAAGTTTTTTTTTATTTTGTGTCAAATAAATAGCTTATTGCCCCTCGTTAGAACGAACTCGCTGTTCAATGGGGAACGAAAAGCTATGGTATTGAGGCACAAAATATTTTATTCCTAGTAGTAGTAAGGTTGGTCCGTTTTGACCCTGTTTTGCCGGGCAGGGGTGACCGGGGGTCACGGGGGTGGGTGACGTCATCTTAATTAAAATGTTTCGTAAGGAAATTAACGTCACTTAATATTTTTAATCACTTTAATAACTGTTGCTTAATTAATTTTAATTAATGACTGTTGCATAATTGATGTAATTAATGCAATTGATGAGTGTAATTATGGTTGATTATAATAATTAGTATATTAATAAATGAATTAATAATGTCGATTAGTACATATTTTTTTTAAAAGTCATAATTTGGGATAGATATTATTAGATAAAAAAAAATAATATATTTAAAAATAATATGTTTAAAAAAAATATTGACGTACAGGACATATATATGAATGCTATCGACTGCCCCTGACCTGGACACGTGCTAAGGTAAATACTTCATTGCGTCTGGGTGTAATTAAATCCATTTTTTTTCAAACGCCAACTACTATACGAGAGTGACAGATGTTGAAGCAATTAAATCTTTTATTCAAAAGTTATGGGTGTAATAAAAACCTCATTAAATTAGCGATCAACACGCAACCTTCTTCCAGACTCTGAGATTCAAATTTCATCAATTTTTTAATGGTCCGAATTCTGCGTTTTGACGGGTTCTCAAAAAATCACAAGAGAAATCACCATGAGACTACTGTACACGGGGGAGAGGCTATACATGGCTGTACTTTATGCCCCAATACTTTCAAGAGATGAATTAACGGATCATCTGAAAACCCACCAAGAAGGTGCTTTGAACTGACAATTTTGTGTTTCAATAGCAAATTCAACAAAAGAGATGTTCCAGTGGACTTTTTGTCTGAAATCCTATAGAAGGAAAGATACATTAGAAAAAACATGGAGAAATGTCAAAACTCGACATTTAACTGCGCGACTTGCGGGTTTCAGCTGATTCAACTTAACCATCATCGCACCACAAGAAGTAGAGATGCACAACTCGATTGACCGGTGGAGATGCTCCTCATCAAGTAAGGGGGGTCAAATGAGGTTATGAGGAGGGGTGAAGGAGGCAAGTGTGCGGTCATATGTTTAAAAGTTTAATAACCTTAATTGCTATGACGTTATCCCCCTAATAAATAGCGTATATTCATTTAATATAATATATTAATAATTTTCGTTAAATAATTTATTTTTATTCCACACCCCTGTATCCCCTCAGAGTACCTAAAACTTTCATGAACTCCCCTCCTCCAGGTCATCCAATACTAAAAAACTTTTGAAAACCTCTCTCCCCCCACCTCTCACAATAGCTAAAGTATCTCGAACCCCAGTCCAGTTCTCTAAATGTAATGAACATGCCAGGTCCGGATACCCCGTCCCCACAATTTTGAGCGATCAAATTACCCCGATTAGTCTCCTCTCATAACTTACCACACTCTTAACCCATATTTACTATGAGATTGTCCCCCTAATAAATAGCGTATGTTCATTTAATATAATATATTAATAATGTTTGTTAAATAATTTATTCCACAAGACACGTCTCGAAAACAAAACAACCTCTCATAACTTACCACACTCTTACCCATATTTACTATGAGATTGTTCCCCTAATAAATAGCGAATGTTCATTTAATATAATATATTAATAATTTTCGTTAAATAATTCATTCCACAAGACACTTTTCAAAAAAAAACAAAATGGTGGATTAGTTTGACAGAAATACGCATATCGATTTATTCATGAGTGTCTGTCAGTTGTGTCCTTGGGCAAGACACTTCATCCCCATTGTCCGTGTGGGGGCACAGTGACACTGTGCACTAAGGCATACTGCACGTCGATGGAGCACCTGTCTTCAAGCAATGCTAACCCTGTGTAGAATTTTGACAGTTGCTTGCCATTGCTTGGTGGCTCTCTCTGGCTTCCGCCACCCATAAAACTGTCATGGTCATGATTAGCCATTGTGCAGAAATATGTGACCTTAAACACCAATAAATAAAAATAAATAAATAGTCAGTTATCAAAACAGCCCTTAGGTGTTTAACAGTAAATTGTGGACCAGTGCGTTTAAAACTGAAAAATTTGGGTGATAACACTACAGACTGTGTTTAATCATAGAAAAATCACACCTGTGCTTTTACTAACCTGTATGATTTATTTTTGAACCTTCACTGAAGAATAACCCACCCATCTAAGTAAAAGCATGAAAGAGCTACCATTATCTAACTACCCATGGGGGGTGGGGGTGGGCGATAATGTTGTATACTAGGGCGTACTACCTTCAGCCAATGATAACCCTGTGTAGAACTTTGACAGTTGTTTGCCTCTGCACGATGGTTCTTTCCAGATTGTTCCAACTGTCGTTAAATTAATGAAAAAAACTACAATTCTATAATAACAGGAGAAGCCTCCCCCCCCCCCCCTTCGTTTTACATGTTTTGTGAGGAGGAAAATCAACAGTACTTTCACCACCCTTATTTTAATAGTTGAAAAGCGCTGTTACTCGATCAAAAAATGGTAAAAGGATATGCAACTCTGTATTAGCCACCCAAATTTGCGAGACTTGGGAAAATATAACCACCTAGAGCTGCACCAAAGCTACGTACACTATTCGAACTCACACATTGTGTCCTTGGGCAAGGTAATTTACCCCATTTATCCACATGGGAGCATTATGACGGCGCGTACTAAGGTGTACTGCACGTCGGTGATTCGCATATTTTAGAACAATCTAACCCTGCCTGTGCAGATTTCCGATGTTGGTGAGATGACAGTACTCATCGTTGCTCTGTGGTTCTCTTTGGATATTCCAGAGTCTACCCGTAAAATTGTCACGTTTAATTATAACTTGAACTTGATGTCCAGGTGTAATGAAATAGCGTATTTTCTGCAGACATTCTAAATAAACGCAGCTGGTTTACAGACCTGTATATATATTTTTTTTTTCAATTGAGTAAATATATATGATAGTTACTGATGTCCAGCCAATTAGCATGTTTAATGAATCTAACTACGCCAGCTTGACCGACACTTTGCCCACCATGATCACAACAAAAGTTTCAATTCTCTCTCTCTCTCTCTCTCTCACCGATACAGTACGGATGGAAACTAATTGCATTCAAGCTGTTGTTTTTTTCTAGGTTTTACCACCCCCCCCCCCCACCTCCCTGCTTACAGCACAAATCAAAATGAAATCTGATTCACTGAATCATACTACAGCGTATGTGCTAAAATGATTATTTTTGTACAAAACTCAAGACCTTTCCCTCACAAATACCTATATAAAACAAGATAATACGCGAGAATACGTTTTATACCTGCATTTTGTTGATAAAATATGTCATGACTACATTCCCAAATATTATTAATGTACCCGCTTAATAACAGCCAAATGGCGAATGTCAAGAAAGGCACTCTGTAGTTTAGGAGACTCCACAAATAAAAACAAAATAAAAAGTCTGAGATATATTGCATTTATTTAAATATCGATATTACTCAGAGGTCGAAACTAGTCAAATTGGTTAGTATTAAATTACAAATGAATATGAAATTTGCAATAAAATGAACACCATCATATACGGCTATTTGGAATGACACCCTAATGGAGTGAGTTTTCGCTTTTTCGTTCAGTTTCATGAGAGCTTCCACGAAGTCCATTCCACATTCGCAGGCTTTTCCAAGGGATTTTCTTCAAAGACTGGTCCATCGCAGCTTTGCAGAGATTTTGTTTTCTGGAAGAAAAAAGTCCATATGTTCTTTATTTCCGATCAGACCTCTTGGGATATTTTGAACTTTAAGGATGTTTGCCAAAATTTTCCAGCCTGTTGGTTGAAAATCTTTTCTTTTTCGCAGCAGATCATTTATTAGATCACACATATTGGAGACCGAAATTGTAATTCCGTTATGCACGAGTCGATCTTTCTCATCCCAGGATAAATTGGGTATATTCTTTATTATCTGGAGTAACAAAAGCACCTTCTCCTGCATGGAGTCGGGTGTAATGGCCAACCAGTCCAGACGATTTTCCACTGAAAAGCTAGTCATTAAGGAGTGTGGTTTGGTGGTTTCTTTGCGTAAATTTGAATGGCGCTGAAAGATTGTCTTGTAGAACAGACCTTTCTCTGCAGAACTTGATGTTGAAGATTCAGTAATTGGTCTCATACCCTAGTCTATGGGCGGGATAGCTACAGCATTCAGGGGTGTGCATATTTCCTGCAACTGTTCACTCCCCCATGGTTCAATACACTGAACATCCTAATCGGCGTGTTACATCAGTAACTATCATATATTTTTACTCAATTGAAAAAAAAATATGCAGGTCTGTAAACCAGCTGCGTTTATTTAGAATGTCTGCAGAAAATACGCTATTTCATTACACCCGGACATCAAGTTCAAGTTATAATTAAACGTGACAATTAGTAGATTCCGTAATATCCAAAGAGAACCACAGAGCAACAATGAGTAACTGTCATCTCACCAATGTCGGAAATACGCACAGGCAGGGTTAGATTGTTCTAAAATATGCGTATCACCGACGTGCAGTACACCTTAGTACATGCCGTCATCATACTCCCATGCGGATAAACGGGGTAAATTACCTTGCCCAAGGACACAATGCAGGAGTTTGAATAGTGTACGTAGCTTTGGTGCAGCTCTAGGTGGGTTATATTTTCCCAAGTCTCACAAATTTGGGTGGCTAATACAGAGTCGCATATCCTTTTACCATTTTTTGATCGAGTAACAGCGCTTTTCAACTATTAAAATGAGGGGGGGGGGGGGGGGGTGAAAGTACTGTTGATTTTCCCCCTCACAAAACATGTAAAATGAAGGGGGCTTGGCCTGTTATTATAGAATTGTAGTTTTTTTCATTTATTTAATGACAGTTGGAGCAATCCAGAAAAAACCATCGTGCAGAGGCAAACAACTGTCAAAGTTCTACACAGGGTTATCATTGGCTGAAGGTAGTATGCCCTAGTATACAACATTACCGCCCACCCCCATCCCCATGGGTAATTAGATAATGGTAGCTCTTTCATGCTTTTACTTAGATGGGTGGGTTATTCTTCAGTAAACGTTCAAAAATAAATCATACGGGTTAGTAATAGCGCAGGTGTGATTTTTCTATGATTAAACACAGTCCGTAGTGTTATCACCCAAATTTTTCATTTTTAAATGCACTGGTCCACAATTAACTGTTAAACACCTAAGGGCTGTTTTGGTAACCGACTATTCATTTATTTATTGGTGTTTAAGGTCACATATTTCTGCACAATGGCTAATCATGACCATGACAGTTTTACCGGTGGAGGAAGCCGGAGAGAGCCACCGAGCAATGGCAAGCAACTGTAAAAATTCTACACAGGGTTAGCATTGGTTGAAGTCAGGTGCCCCATCGACGTGCAGTACGCCTTAGTGCACAGCGTCACCGTGCCCCCACATGGGCAATGGGGATGAAGTGTCTTGCCCAAGGACACAACCGACAGACCCTCATGAATAAATCGATACGCGTATTTCTGTCAAACTAATCCGCCATTTTGTTGGGTTTTTTTCGAAAAGTGTCTTGTGGAATGAATTATTTAACGAAAATTATTAATATATTATATTAAATGAACATGCACTATTTATTAGGGGGACAATCTCAGAGTAAATATGGGTTTAGAGTGTGGTAAGTTATGAGAGGAGACTAATCGGGGTAATTTGATCGCTCAAAATTGTGGGGACGGGGTATCCGGGGCCTGACATGTTCATTACATTTAGAGAACTGGACTGGCGTTCGAGATACTTTAGCTATTGTGAGGGTGGGGAGAGAGGTTTCCAAATATTTTTTAGTATTGGATGACCTGGAGGAGGGGAGTTCATGAAAGTTTTAGGTACTGTGAGGGGATACAGGGGTGTGGAATAAAAAATAAATTATTCAACAAAAATTATTAATATATTATATTAAATGAATATACGCTATTTATTATGGGGATTACATCATAGCAATTAAGGTTATTGAACTTTTAAACATATGACCGCACACTTGCCTCCTTCACCCCTCCTCATAACCTCATTTGACCGGTCAATCGAGTTGTGCATCTCTACTACTTGTGGTGCGATGACGGTTTAGTTGAATCAGCTGAAACCCGCAAGTCACGCAGTTAAATGTCGAGTTTTGACATTTCTCCATGTTTTTTCTAATGTATCTTTCCTTCTATAGGATTTCAGACAAAACGTCCACTGGAACATCTCTTTTGTTGAATTTGCTATTGAAACACAAAATTGACAGTTCGAAGCACCTTCTTGGTGGGTTTTCAGATGATTCGTTAATTCATCTCTTGAAAGTATTGGGGCATAAAGTACAGCCATGTATAGCCTCTCCCCCGTGTACAAGTAGCCTCATGGCGATTTCTCTTGTGATTTGTTTGAGAACCCGTCAAAACGTAGAAATCGGACCATTAAAAATCGATGAAATTTGAATCTCAGAGTCTGGAAGAAGGTTGCGTGTTGAGCACTAATTTAATGAGGTTTTTATTATGCCCATAACTTTTGAATAATAGATTTAATTGATTCAACATCTGTCACTCTCGTATAGTAGTTGGCGTTTGAAAAAAAAAATTGATTTAATTACACCCAGACACAATGAAGTGTTTACCTTAGCACGTGTCCAGGTCAGGGTCAGTCGATAGCATTCATATATATGTCCTGTACGTCAATATTATTTTTAAATATATTATTTTTAAATATATTATTTTTTTCATCGAATAATATCTATCCCAAATTATGACTTTTAAAAAAAAAATGTACTAATCGACATTATTAATTCATTTATTAATATACTAATTATTATAATCAACCCTAATTACACTCATTAATTACATTAATTACATTAATTATGCAGCAGTCATTAATTAAAATTAATTAAGCAACAGTTATTAAAGTGATTAAAAATATTCATTAAGTGACGTTAATTACCTTACGTAACATTTGAATTAAGATGACGTCACCCACCCCGTCACCCCCGGTCACCACTGCCCGGCAGAACAGGGTCAAAACGGACCAACCTTACTACTCCTAGTTATTCACGACAGTTTTTCCTTTTTTGCAAGTGCCGTCCTCTATTCATCTTGTGTGAAGTGTTAAACTAAATTAGAAAGCTGTCCCATACTCTCAATGCAGAGTCCCCCTCATGCCTTCCCACAAACAAAAACCTGACGCCTCCATCCTCACCCCACCTCAACCCCAACGTCTTGATTCATATCGCTGTGGATGGTTAGCAAACGGCATCTTCACAAAACTCCTGCATAATGTCCTTCTGCTGTTTCTTGCGCTTTTTCTCCAAATCAGTTATAAAATGGAGAGTACACAGTGCTAGTGTATGGATTCGGCAATCTAAGTAATGGATATATTTAATATCGACAAAAAAGAAGGTTAACGTCATAAAAGAGTGAAAATATCGAAGATTCACAAACATATAGGAGAGCTCAGGTCATTGACGACGAAAATAAAAATAGAAGAGGGCTAAAGTTATTGATAAATATTGTTGGTACGATCACGTGATTATTAGAAACTGAGACAGTGGCGTACCAACTTACTAGTATCGACCACACCTTAACCCCTTAGTACGAAAGTACTCTTCCCCAAATTCTTTGAATTTATGGTGTTGAAATTTTGAAATTTTCGATAACTATCTGACGTTTGTTTCGGGATTCGATTTGTTCCGAAATATGTCATTCGCAGGGACATATAATAATAATAATAATAATAATAATATTAATAATAATAATAATAATAATAATAATAATAATTATAGTAATGTGATATGCGCTATATCAGTAATATTATATGACTCTATATCTCCATTATTATTATTATTATTATTATTATTATTTATTGAACTAATATAGTAGTAGTAGTAATGTGGGCGCGGTGGCGTCGCGGTAACCGGTTCTCATCAGATCACCGAAGTTAATCAACGTCGAGCGCGGTTAGTATTTGGATGGGTCACCATTTCAGCGACTGAGTTGCACTCCCGCGTTGTGTTCTTGGGCAAGGCATTTAACCCTGATTGCCTACTTGGGGCCACGGTGACGCTGTGTACTAAGGCGTACTGCACGTCGATGGCGCGCATGTCTTCAACCAATCTAACCCTGCCTGTGACGCGGTGCAGAGTTCAGAGCACAGGGGGCTGGAAACGTAAATAGGCCCTATATATATATATACCCTAAAAAAAAAGAAAGGGACACAGCTTCTACAGGCTTGTGGTCAGTGGTGGGTCCAAACAAGGAAGTGTTACTCCGCGATAGCATATTTTAATTCAGTCATGTCAAGTTCTAGTCTTTGTAAGACTGTGACCCGGGGCCCCTCCTGGCCCTCACAGTCTTTGAGAGACCCGTTCAAATCTAGTCTGACTAAAAATGAAAGAAACTGACCGCATTTGGGTCGACTCAGTTCACGCTTCATATCGAAGACACAAATCGCATAATCAACATTCTACTTGTCGAACTCAGCCCAAATATAATTTATTTACGTGTCTGCATCATTTTTTAACGCAAACACAGCATCAAATTCAAGAAATGTTGAAAAATATCCGACTTCAACACGTCAAAAAACACCGATTTCAAAGATATACAAATTGTACTACACATGCGCACAGTATCTGTGCGCATGCGTAGTACAATTTGTTTATCTTTGAAACGTGATGTTATTTTACGTGTTGAAGTCGGATATTTTTCAACATTTCTTGAATTTGATGCTGTGTTTGCGTTAAAAAATGATGCAGACACGTAAATAAATTATATTTGGGCTGAGTTCGACAAGTAGAATGTTGATTATGTGATTTGTGTCTTCGATATGAAGCGTGAACTGAGTCGACCCAAATGCGGTCAGTTTCTTTCATTTTTAGTCAGACTAGATTTGAACGGGTCTCTCAAAGACTGTGAGGGCCAGGAGGGCCCCGGGTTAACAGTCTTACAAAGACTAGTCAAGTTCTATTTGTCAACCAGGGGCCACTCTACCCATAGAAACAAACCCCGTGGTGATCGGGCCGGTAGTTCCAGAGAAATTCACTCCCACACCCCAAATTCAACGTTAAATTCCCAGCTCGTAAGTTAAGTTGTCCAGCAAAATCGTCTGATTTTTCAACCAAATCGCTATTTATATCCAAATGAAACGCCCAGTCCCAACATAACTTTCAATTAAGAAAATATACAAACGGTCCAAATTGACATTCATTAACGTCGGCTACTTTAATCATCCCGATGACGATAAAAATTAGTTTATTCATCAAACCGTTGCAAGAAGCTGAAAAATTGACAAGCCATTGTGAATATTACTGAAGATCGCAGAGTTGGAATAATTTTTGAAAGCTGCAAGCTGATTGGATGAAAATATTGTCTGAAGTATTTGCTTTTAAAAGATCGCAAAAATAGACGGTCAACGTTATCAGGTGAGTTGTCTTAACTACTATTTATATATTTTATTTTCTGGAGCGTGGACTACTCTGTTTTTTTATATTGAACAGTTTAATGCAGGTGGAAAGTTCAGAGGTCAGAGGTACAACATTGGTGAAAGTCAGGTTCTCGTCCCTGAAAAAAAGCTGCACGAGTGCCGCGAAATTTAAAAACTGAAAGATACAATTACCCTACCCCACCGCCCTGGAAGTATTACGCATGCGATATGAGTCTGGTTTCCTGGTGAATGAAAACTTTTTGTAACATTGTATAGTTGAGATGAGAAAACATTTGGAGAGCGCACAAATCATTCTTGCTGTACAGACTAATCAGAACTGCACTCAGGGAAAGTGATTACCACAGGAATTTGGAATTATAATGTATCCCAGAGCACTCCTGCACTGACTCAGCCTCATGGGGAATATGCACCACAGACGTCGAAATCTTCGATACCTGTAGTGTAT